>VZQC01009555.1:1039744-1252244 GCA_009823505.1 Rhizomys pruinosus | reverse complement strand
TACTGGGTGATACCGCAGGTCTCCAGTTCCAACACTTCTGCCCGAGCACTTGCTGGAGGAGCTGGTGCAGCATGTGTATTCTCTCTCTAAGACCAGTTTCCCAATCTGTAAAATGAGAGTTGGCTTGACTCCTGAGGACTCTGCTGGCTCAGAATGGGTACCAGGGGCTGTAGGCAGATGGGGTACATACTAAAGGGGTCCTACACCCCCATTGTGGCTCATGGCTTCCTAATATCCTTGTCTCTCCTGACTTGGACCTGAGCTCCGTGGGAGCCCCACCCTCCAGGAGACTGTCTAGTTTAACCAATCAAATACTTGCTCAGCCAAAAATCCTACAGGCAGGACTGCTCCTGGAGCTGGGGCTGGGGACAACTTGGCCCAAGTGTGGTCCGGTGGAAAGGCTGCAGTGGTGACCAGGGGTGCGGCTGGCAGCCTTCTTGCAGGCAGGGGCGTGACTGCCTGTGCCCCCAGCATCAGACCCGTGTGGATGGACCCTAGCTCTTCCACTTTCTAGTTGTATAATATGGGCAAGTTACTTACCCTTGGGAATTGTTTACTGATCTGCATGCAACCCCTAGTCTGGGGATGATAGTATATACCTTTAGGATTGCCATGGGAATAAGAACTCTCGTGGAAATGTCTGATGGGAGGCTTGTGGAGGGCTCTGATGCAGTTATCAGCTTCCCCTGCTGAGTGGATCCATGGACTTCCCTTGAGGCCCATCAAAGCGAGAGCAAGCTGCTTGGTGTCACACGGCTTGTAAGCGCAGTGGAGGGATTCGAATCCAGGTCTAGCTCACTGTGAAGCCTAGAGTCCACAGGACTTTCTCTTCCTTTCGCTGTTAGGAATAGAGAACTGTGAGCTTCCATTTGCATGAAGTGTCAAGATGCCCCGGCTTCTGCAAGATCTCGGCTGTATTTAGCCTTGTGGCTTTGGGAAAGTCCCAGATACATCCCAGGCTTATTTTGCTCATTTGCAAACTGCAGGGCTAGCACAGCTGTTCTGTCAGATTCTGTTAAGCTTTAGTCATCTGTGATTTTGTTGGGATGATGTTATAGTCAGCTCCTTTAAGTGATTAGAACTTAATCTTTGGTGCTGGATTTTGTGAGCTTTTAGGAACAGGAGGTCTAAAGAGCATCTAAGCTTGCCTTTGACACTTGCCAGTTTAATCTGGCTTCACTGAGGAAAGTTTCCAACCAACACCAATGAGCTTTTTTTTTTTTTTTTTTTTTTTTTTTTCTTAAAATGAAGGTTCTACTACCAGAAACAACAAATCACAATTTCTTATCCTGCTCTGGGCTGCACGGACATAATCAAAGGTAGTTATTTGAGAGCCAGGGTAAAGGCAGGGCTTAGGTGCTCCCTTGTGACCGACTGCTTTATGATGTAAATGCCACAAGCACTGTGCTGTCGACACAGTTCCCCTTTCCAAAATGCGTGAGCTCAGTTCTTGCACAGGACCTGAGGGGACAAAAATGCCCCTTTCCTTCTTGTGAGACAAGGCCTCTGGGCTGCTAGAACTCCACTGGTGGGGAGATCAGTAGGCAGAGTGGGGGGCCTGAAGGTCATGTGCAGCCCACCCCGCCTTGGGCTGCTGTTCAACAGCAGCAGGGCAAAGCTGACCTAATAATCTGCGCAGGCTGTGGGGCCTTGCTTCCCGGGTGGTGCTCCTGCTATGAGGAGGTGGCCTCAGGGACAAGGCCAGCTAGTCACTGTCCTCTGCCAAGCATAACTCATTACTGTTTGACTCCTCTGACAGTCCATGCGAAGCAGGTGCTCTCTGCAGCCCACCTGACGCAGGGAAGCACCTTGCAGAAAGCCTGGGGCATGGCTCCCTTACTGCTGAGAAGTCTCAGTAGCTCTAAGCCAATCTCTCACCCACTCAGTTCACCAAGAACCCTGCAAAGGGACAGCACCAGGCCACGGTGAGAATTTAAGGACCTGCTCACTAGCACCCAGCCCCTGGCAGCTAACGGAACAGCTCTGATGGAAATGATAGCTTTGATGGCTCTTCAGGTTTGTACTGCTTAAGCCAGCAGTCCTCGAATGGGATATGTAATGTCTTGTGAGATGTTTAGCCCAGGCCCCAGCTTCCTTCTCTGCAGAACGGGACTCATATTCCTAGCTGGTCCCCGGGGGAGCTCCAAGAGGGTGTTGGAGGCCTGTGTAGGCCTTCTCTTCACTTCCCCTTCAGACCTGACATGGAATGAGAGAGCAGGTTTGTAGATGTGGGCGGGGCTGACTGCTGGCCCCATCCTGTCCCTGGAACCAGAGAGGAGGAGGGACTAATGCAGGGAAGATGTCCTGGTCAGCATGGTGGCAGTGGAGAGAGGAGGCCACCAGCTCACCCTTGGTGGACATCCAGAAAGTGAGAGCTTGACTTGGAGTGGTGGGTTATGAAGCCAAAGTCACTTCCTGTTTCAGTGAGCATTTTGCAGGCTCAGAGAGGAGTAGCCACTTCCCAAGGTGGCAGAGTCAGGATTTGAACTCAGGTCTCAGTAAGTATGGAGCTCAGCTCTCACGGGTAGCTTTTCTCCCTGCCTGCCGAGTCTCCTCTGCAAGCCCTTCCATGAGCGTTGACTGACAGGGAAGGAGAAGCTAGGTGCTTCTGGCTGTCCCCATCTGTCACAGCCCAGGTTCATCCGAGCCTCAGGATTGTGTCTAGGACACTCATTTCTGTCTCGTTGTTACAGGTTCAGGCCTAAGGAGCCTGCCAAGGTCACGCCTTGGTGCCAGAGTTAGATCATGTTCAAACAGAAGTACGTGTCATTTCAGGATCACGTTCTTTCCACCTGGTCAGTCTGCTCCACTTAGATGTGAGAGCAAAGACAGAAGCTTAGGCTGAAAGGATTTGTCTTTGATGGTGAAATCTGGAGCCCCCCTCCAGCAGAGGGCTGGGTTGGAGTTTGGGGGAGTAGCACAAAGCTCCGCCTGGGCTCCTGGGCATTTGTGCACTCTGAAACTTGAGTCTTGACCCTGGCGGTTTTATTTTTGTCCTTCCCTGACTTTCTGATCTACTGAGTACTGGTCCCGAACCCTTCCTTTGCCCTGAGACTTGACTGCCAGGGAAGGAGAGAAAGCGCCCCCCAGTTGTCTCCATCGGACCTCAGTCCCAGGGCCTTCCCTGGATCCCCGCAGTGGGCGGAGCCTGGGGGACCTGTCTGCTCAGGATGTAGGGCTGCCTGCTCAGCTGCCTCTGTCCCTGGCTCTTCTAGGTGGTGTACTTCACAGCCACCTTCCCGTACGTCGTGCTGGTCATTCTC
Organism: Rhizomys pruinosus; assembly: GCA_009823505.1. Classification (NCBI taxonomy): domain Eukaryota; kingdom Metazoa; phylum Chordata; class Mammalia; order Rodentia; family Spalacidae; genus Rhizomys; species Rhizomys pruinosus. Next base: position 1,248,981 of record VZQC01009555.1, on the reverse strand, counting down.
CTCATCAGAGGAGTCACCCTGCCTGGAGCTGGAGCCGGCATCTGGTACTTCATTACACCAAAGTGGGAGAAGCTCACAGACGCCACGGTGGGCTCATTCTCTATCACAGCTGGAGGGAGGGAGGGAGGGACAGTCTCAGCGTGGGATGTGAAGCTGAGGGCCAGCCTCCTTCCCCCAGGGAATCCCGATGCCTGCTTCTTTGGGCAGGGTGATCTTGTGTACTATGATTCTAGGGCCCATTTCATAAAGAGTGGGAGCGAGGGTTTTCAGATTCTGGGTCAGGGAGTTGCAGTGTGAGCCCTAACAAAGGCAGGGACCCTTCAGTAGCTTTGGGCCACTTCACCCCACTTACTTGTTACTAATTACAGAGTGTCGGAAGTCAAGCTTGGGTGGTTGGAAAATAACAGCACAAGCAGTTCTGCCATTTTAAAGGTCTCAGACACATTTGATACTTCCTGCGCACTGACTCAGGACTATCAGGCACACGAACTTTCTCTGTGTGTTGGGTATAGGCACATCCCACTCTAAAATTCACAAAAACCTCCAGATGAAGAGTGATTGGGCAGGAGAGATGTACTTCCTCACGTTATTGAAAGAAAACTGCAATTCCAGGAACATGTGACTAAGACTAAGTTGGCTGCATACAACAAAACATTTCCAGATAATGCTGGCTTAAACCATATAGTAGTGTACTTCACTCTTGTGGGAACTAGTCAAGGACCAATTCAACGGCTCTGTGATGTTATCAGAATCCCAGACTCCAATCTCTTCACCCCAACTCCTGGGTAAATTGTGTGTCCCTAGAGCTGTTTGTACCCCAGACTTGGCATCGACATTCCAGGCAGCACAAAGGGAAGAGGGCAAAGGTAGAGGGAAGCATGTTTTCTCTTAGAGAGGAGGAATGGCAGAGGTTGCACATCACAACTTATCTTTACATGATTGGCCAGATGCTAAGTGATATGGCTGGCTTCACTAGCTGTGCCTTCTCACTAGAGAAGCTGGGCAGGAGACAGCCTTTCAATCAATCGTGATGGCCTGAAATCAATCAGGAGGCCTTTCAATCAATCATAGCTTTGTTTCTAAGAGAAAAATGGGTGCTGAGGTGGGCAGAGACTTTGCCAGCCACACACTTGAACTTAACATTTGCATTATTTCAAGTACAATTAGTTTTTATTACTTATTTATTTATTTATTTTTCATTGTGTATGCATGTGTTGAGGTCAGAGGACAACCTTCAGGCATTGGCTCTTTAATCATCTGGGTGTGGGGATCAAATTCAAGTCATTTGCCGGTGGCCAGTGCTTTTACCCACTGGGCCACCTCACTAGTCTCCTTAAGTACAATTTTGTTTTTTGAGACAGGGTCTTACTATGTATCCCTGGCTGGCTGGAACTTGCTGTATAGACTAGGCTGGCCTCAGATGCACAGAGATCCACCTGCCTTTATCTCCTGAGTGCTGGGATTAAAGACATGTACCACCATGACCAGCTCTAAGCATGATTTAAAAAATGAGTTAATCGGTAAAGTTGGGAAGTCCACTGTAAGTACCACATACAGCTCAGTTCAGAGACTTCAGTGACCAAGATTTATGAGCCCAGGGGAGGGAAGTGGTGCCTGAAGTCCTCCCCTGTTGCTGCTGTTAACTTTCAGCACCAGAGAACGTCGGGTCCATCGGGTCTTGAATAGCAGTTGTCATAATCCACAAGACTATCCATGAAAATGTGATTTTTATTTGGTACCCGTGACTGTCTTTTGCTGTGGTAGATGCTCTTGGGTGTGCCAGCACCTCAGGAGAGGCTGCCCTGTCCCGGCTGTTTCTGTGTGGTGGGGCTGTGAGCGCCAGCCTGGGCGTGGCTCACTGTTGTCCTCACTCTGGTTCCAGGGCTTTAGGCATGAGGAGGTGCAGTTTCACCTGTGCTGTGCTGCAGCTCTTGTCCCTGACTGCCTTCACCTCACTTAGCTCCGCGTCCGGTGACCTGACTGTCTGCCCTTCTGCTTCCCAGGTGTGGAAGGACGCGGCCACTCAGATCTTCTTCTCTCTCTCTGCTGCTTGGGGAGGACTTATCACTCTTTCCTCTTACAACAAATTCCACAACAACTGCTACAGGTACGTGTGGCCTGAGCTTGTCTGTGTGGCATGAGCTTCAAGGGAGCGGGCTGGGAAAGCAGCGAAATGAAGCCGTGTACACGGCCAGGGACCAGCTGATTGGCCTCTGACTCCCGAGGAGCCTCGGACCCACGGCACTATCTCCTGGACCCTGGCTGACTGGGGCACTGGGCTGGGGAGGGGAGGCATCGGCTGCTTACAGGATGCAGTGAGGTGGCTCTGGCCAGCTGTGCCTTGTGGGACTTCATGGACATGATCATGGAGCAGTCGCGTGTGGAGTGGGCCCGCTGACCACTTGGACGTTCTTTCCTAGTGAGTCTGTAAGAAGGACAGCATGGACCCGGAAGGAGTGGCATGGGTCCAGATGGCATTTGGGGATGGCTTTGCCCTCCACTAAGACTGTGAGGCACAGGCAGGACTCTGACCCATTTGGGCATGCAATTTTTCATCTATAGAACATTGAATATAGTATTTTGTGGTAAGTGATGGCACATGCAAAGTTACCAGGATGGCATTTTCCAAATCATATGTGCTCAGTAAGTGGTAACAGATGCTACCATTTTCATTATTGTTATTATTTAAAAAATGATGAGCTTTAACTTTTTTTTTTTTTTTTTTGACAGAGTCTCCCTATAGCCCCAGCTGGCCTGGAACTCACTCTGTAGATCAGGCTGGCCTTGAACTCACAGAGATCTGCCTGCTTCTGCCTCCCCAGTGCTAGGATTAAAGGTGTGTGCCACCACACCCGGCTGAGCTTTAACATTTTTTCAAAAAATTTTGTATTATGTGTGTATGACGTGTGTGTGTGTGTGTGTGTGTGTGTGTATGTGTGCATGTGTGTGCACACACGCTTGTGTGTGCTTGTGGCTCAGCACATGTGTGGAGGTCAGAGGACAATTTTGTGAGTTGCAGGAATCCAACACGGATCATGGTTTGTGTCACAAGCGCTGCTCACTGAGCCATCTCCTCAGCTCCTGCGAACCAAGAACACCAGGATTCCAAACACGCCCTTGTCCTTAGTATCTAACTGAAGGCCATGGGTGTGGCGGTTTAAGTTCAGATGTGACACGCAGGAGACAAGTCGAATTGAGCACAAGTTGGCTTGGTTTTCAAAAAGAATACAAGACAGAGAATGTCATCCTGCATCTGGCCTGGCCCTGGAGATGTCTGGTTTGCAGATTCAGTGTCCTGTTGTAGTTCACTTTTACATTGCTGTGACAAAACAATGACCAATTCCAACTTGGGGAAGAAAGGGTTTATTCAGCTCACATCTCCTGGGTCACAGTCTATCACTGAGGGAGCCCATCATAGGAACTCAAGGCAGTAACCTGGAGGCAGCAGCTGAAGCACAGGCCATGGATGAATGCTGCTTACTGGTTTGCTCTCCTGGCCCATGCCCAGCCTGCCCTCTTATACAGTACACAACAACCTGCCTAGGGGTGGCACCACCCATAGTGGTTGTGGGCCCTGTCACATCACTCAACAATCAAAACAATACTCCACAGATGTGGCCACAGGCCAGTCCAATGGAGCCAATTCCCCAATTGAGGCTCCCTCAACCCAGGTGTGTCAAGTTGACACTAAAGCTATCTAGCATATGTCCCAAGGAATTCAAAGCATCCTTCTAGGAGTAAAGGGTGAGTGGTCACAGCTGGGGCAGGGGGATGCCCTGGGCTCACACAGGTCTGACACTTGCCAAGGGCAGGGCGGGGGTGGGGCATTCCTGCTCTTGTATTTAAGGCAGCTGTAGCTCCTCTATTTTAGGTCATGCATAAAGCGTCCTAGCAACCAGGGCCATTGGATGGGTAATTAGTCCGCAGGAGGCATGCTTTACCCAGAATTACAAGAGCATTGACCAAGGGTCAAGCTTTCCTCAAGCTTCTCTGAAGCTAGGGAGAAGACGGCAGCTTAGCTCAGACCCCAGGACAGATCATGAGCGCAGACTCACAGGGCTGCTTCAGTAGGTGCAGAGGAGGCCAGAGTGTGTTCTGGTGGCAGAAGCTGCCTGAAGAGGAGTGAAGAATGAGTGGGGTCTAGTGTGTGCACGAATCGGTGTGTGCACGAATCATAGCAGACATCTGCACCCAGGGTAGGTGTTCTAGTTTGCCTTCAATCGCTGTGACAAAACACTCCGCACTTTTTTTTTTTTTTTTTTGAGACAGAGTCTCCCTGTAGCCCCAGCTGGCCTGGAACTCACTCTGTAGACCAGGCTGGCCTTGAACTCACAGAGATCTGCCTGCCTCTGCCTCCCGAGTGCTGGGATTAAAGGCATGTGCCACCATGCTCGGCTTAAAGACAGTCCTTAGCCACCATGTGGGTGCTGAGAATTGAACCCAGGTCCTCTGTAAGAGCAGTTGGAGCTCTTAACCACTGAGCCATCACTCTAGCCCCAACAAAATACTCTGACCACTACCAACTTGGGTAGGAAAGGATTTATTTGTCTTATATCTCCCAGGTCACAGTTCATCGCTGAGGGAGCCCAAGGTAGGAACTCAGGACAGGAACTTGGAGTCAGGAGCTGAAGCACAGGCCATGGAGGAATGCTGCTTACTGGCTTGCTCCCCTGGCCCATGCTTGGCCTGCTTTCTTATATAATGCACAATAACCTGCCCACCAGTGGCACCACCCACAATGGCCTGTGCCATCCCATATCGCCCAACAATCAAGAAGATGCCCCACAGACATGTTCACAGGCCAGTCCAATGGAGGAAATTCCTCAATTGAGGCTTCTCAACCCAGATCTGTCAAGGTGACACTAAAGCTATCCAGCACAGCAGGGAACAGGGGCCTCCAGAGTCAACTGAAGCCAGATAGAGAATCTTTGGACTAAGCAACCAGTTAGGACTTCCTTAGGAAAGAGCACAGCCTGGAAAGCTTAAACCACTACTGACGCTCAGCATTTCACAGTTCAGGCCTGAATGCAGAACAAGGCACAGGCTTTCCTTCTTTGAAAAATATTTGTATTTATTTTTAATTGTGTTTGTGTACCTATGTGTCGAGTGTGAGTGCAAGTGCCTGCGGAGCCCAGAGGAGGAACTCCTGCAGGCGGAGTTACAGGTGGTTGTGAGCTGCCCATCGTGGGTGCTGGGAATCCAACTTGAGTCCTCTGCAAGAGCAGAGGTGCTCTGAAGTGTCGATCCATCTCTCCAGCACCCAGAGTTGGTTGCTGTTGAGGCTTCCTCCTCGGCTTGCAGGTGGTGTCTTCTACTGTCACAGGGTCTTCCCTTGTCACCTGGTCTCCTCTTTGTACCTGGCGGTGGCCAGATTGAAGAGATACAAACTAATGACCTCATTTAAATTTTATTTGTTTACTGCATGTATGTGAGTGTTTTGCTTGCATGTAAGTATTACATCCAAGTTGTGCAATGCCTGTGGAGGTCAGAAGAGGACGTTGGATCCCCTGGAACTGGAGTTCTGGACAGTTGATTGCCAACATGTGGGTGCTGGGTCCTCTGTAAGAACAGTCAGTGCTGTTAACTGCTGAGCCGCCTCTCCAGTGCCCGGCACCCTCATTTGAATTTACTCTCTCAAGACCGTCTTTCCAAATAGCATACTCTGTTACTAGGGATTGGGACTTCTTATGGAGCTGTGGTGGAATCAGATCAAGATGCCAGACTCAGGACACGCAGTTTGCTTTAATGTCCTTAAAGGACAGGGGCCAGACAGAACCACTGTGGCCACGTTGTTCAATCGTGCAGAGGCCCTTCCATCTGATCAGCAGCAGAGGACGAAGCTTCACTGTGCACTGCACTAGAACTGAGGCTGCGTGGGGCACAGCAGAAAGCACTGGGCCATGCTGGAAAGCAGAAGCCAATCCCCACCCACTGCTCTTGTCCATGATACTCCCTCCCCTCAGCTTCCTCACCAATAAGCCATGGCACCGGCAGGACAGGCGTGTTCCATCTGCTTGCTCTGGGCCAGGCTGAGCTGGCTATGGGCATCAACTTGTTCCATCTGACAGTACCCTAAGGGGGAGAGGTGGGGTCACTGCCACCACATAGTAAATGCAGATTGGAAAGGGTTCGTGGTCATATCATCAGCAGGGGAGGATGGGGTTTCAGTGTAGGGAACTGTGCACCGTCTGCCTGGGACCTCACGTGTGAGTCTAGGGCAGGCCGGGACCCTGGCCATGTTCCGAGCAGATGGCTCTGGGGCGAGAGTGGAGATGCAGTCTCTTCTGCCTTCTTCCCTCTGCCCTTCGCAGTCTGTGTATCCCAGCCCAGGCTGCCTTCTACCTTGCTGTCACTTCACTGTCTCACTGCCTTCTCTTCCTTCACATCAGGTTCCTGTCTCACAGCTCCCCAAGATCCTAGCCCTTCCATCTCTGCTGTGACAGCTGGATTGTCCCCTGTGGTGACATCTTAGTTGAGTCGGAGTTATCACAAATACATTAGATTGAATAATTTATAAACAACAGAAGCGTATTGCTCACAGTTACAGAGACCTCGAAGTCCAAGGTTAAGGTGCCAGAAGAGTCAGTGTCTCGTGAGGTCTCGTGCCCAGTTCCAGACAGCATTTTCTTGCTGTACCCACCCTGGTGGGCATCAGGGCAGCACATTCCTAGCAGCCTATTCATGAGACATGGCCACTCTTCGAGCCCCAGCTTGTGATATAAATTTTGGGGAAACCCAAGCATTCTGTGCACAGTGGATGAGCAGCCAGAGCTTTGCCTGGAAGACGTGAATGACACTATTAAGGGAGGTCTTGCTGAGCCTTCAGTGGGGTTCAGATTGGCCAAAGGGCACCTGCGCTCTCCAATAGTTGCTTCCTTCCTTGGGGGCCATGTGCCCACAAATACCTGGCACCCACCTGCCCCTCCCCGTCCCTTCCCACTGGAGAAGCACCTAATGCCGCCCTCTGGTCTCTCCCTCCCAGGGACACCCTCATCGTGACCTGCACCAACAGTGCCACGAGCATCTTTGCTGGCTTTGTCATCTTCTCGGTCATAGGATTCATGGCCAACGAACGCAAGGTTGACATTGAGAATGTAGCCGACCAAGGTATGGGGCTGTGGGCACCCTGCTATTGCAGGGCAGTTTCTGGGTTTGCCTTCCAGTCTCCTAATTTGTACCAGGAAGCTGGCCAGGTGGAAGGTGGGGTGCCCAAGTGTCTGGACAGAGCAGCTGAGACAGGCCCCAGCGGGCAGCAAGCTCACAGCCAAGCTGGCTGGCCTGCCTACCGGAGGAAGGCTTCAAGGCCTGTTTCCCTCTCCTCCATCCCTTCTCCTACCTTCCTTTCTCTCTTCTCTCTTGATCCTGCTGTATCCTGTGCTGATCAGGGCTGTACCTCTGACACCTTTTAGTCATGAGCAGGGTATTTATTAAGCAACTGGGTGTCTGGAGCTGCTGCAGATGAGTGTTTAGACAGAGCCTGTGGAAACCAATCGCCAAGGCTTAATGAGCTCCGACTTAGGGGGCCTTTTCCTTACAAAGCACTTTCTTGATTGTTAGGCCAAGTGTGTTTTCAGGGTCTTTAGCTTAGTTAGCATTAGACCCCCCCCCCCCCAGTGAATGGAAAGGTTGGGGAGTTGGGGGATGGGGAGAGTGTGGTTTATATTCCATCCAAATGATGCTAACACTTGCATAGTGCTTTTGAGTTTATAAGGAACTTTTGTTTTAACACATTCAATCCATATTTCTGGGATTTGTGGGGGTGGTAGTTAAGGTTTGGTTAGCACTTATTTCCACTCTGCTTGGCTCTACAGGGGATCAGGGTCCTTCATTGTGACTATGCGTGACATTCTGGGCTGATCTGATCAGGCATGTGCTGTATGCTGCAGAGTGTGGGGACTATGGCAGGTACAGAGGGACATCATGGACCTCAGGCGCTCTAAGGTGGGAGGTTTGTCTGGAGAGATGTCCTTCCAGGAGAACCGAGGTCTAGAATGTCACCTTTCTGGAAGGCTGACTGATCTCTTCTGGATCCTCAGAGATAATGAATTACTGTTTCTGCTGAGCTGATAGCGCCTCAAAGAGTTAAGGAACTACGAGCTCCAGGGGTGTCATTACCTCTCTAAGGGGGAGTGTGTGCCCCCAGGGATGTTTGGTTCTGTGTCAGTGAACTGGGCAGGGCTTTCTCCTGGTTGAGAATTCTCCAACTCCCTGGGTGGCCTGTGGAAAGTGAAAATGGCTTTATTCCTGGGGCAGGGCCTGAGGCACCCCCAGCTGTCCTGTGACCTCAATTCCCCCCCACCCCCACAGTCACTGAGACGGATCACTTCCACCAGACTTTCTTGCAGATCTGAGGCACCTTGCTATTTGTGTGTGTGTGTGTGTGTGTGTGTGTGTGTGTGTGTGTGTGTGTGTACCTATCTTGTTGGGAACCAGTGGCTGAGCTGCCAGAAATAGAAACTGGCAACACGTATGTCACTTAGCTGTTCTGAGTTCCTTCCTGCCCTAGCAAAGCTGTGGGAAGATCAGATGCTACTAAGACTCAAACAGAATTTGTGAAAAGCAGCTGAAAATTTGAGTATTTCTTTCTGAAATTCCTTTGTGTGCAGTTTTTCATTTTAACAGGGAAGAGAACACACCTAACAGCTTCCGACACGCTGTGCTGCCTGGTCTAAGGCAGGGAGCAATGGGGCTCATTGGCCAGGAGAGGGAGCAGTGAGTCAGGAGAGCTCCTTCTAGACCTTGCTTATAAGCTTATTTCCCATGACTCACAGGAGGCTGTGCAGGATGCAGGTTAGATATTTGGAGTCAGCCTCTCTCCAGCCTCGCTGGTATTTTTAGCACACGGTCACAGAGGGCAGTTTTGCTGATACAGCATTGGCAACTGTGTTTTGATGGTTAATTAAAAACATCTCCTTGAATATCAATTGCTGCTGATTAGTTTCATCTACCAGTCACTTCTCAGTGAAGTATTTCTGTCAAAATTATCACCCCAAGTCTCAAATGTCTCAGAATTTTGGGGGGCTGAGGGTAGAAGTGGAGACGAGACCTGCTGTCCCCTGTTTCTATGACAGTCCCAGGGAAGGAGGTGCGCCCCTTTTAGGGACCCCAAGGAAGCAGTTTCCAGGGCAGTTAAGGCCTCCAAGAGCTGCCTCAGCATCTGCATGGCTGCTGATACAACACTGGCTTGTTATCAGGATCTGCCCTGCATCCCTGCAAAAGTGCTCACCCCAGAGCAGAGCACTGGGCTGGCTGGAGGCAGACAAACACAACTGTGTTTTTTCTTTTGTGTGTGCATGTGGACAGCGCAAGTTGATGGACGGTGTCTTCCTCAGTTATTTTTCTGAGCCAGGGTCTCTCGCTGAGCTTGGAACTGCCCGATCTGGCTACTCTAGTTAGCCAGCTTGCTGCACTGATCCCCCTTTCTGCCTCCTAAGCACCAGGGTAACAAGTCAGCTGCAACACCGGCCAGCTTTGCGTAGCTGTGCAGTGCAGTTCCTCACACGTGTGCAGCAGGTGCTGTGCCCTCTGCGCCATCTCCCCAGGCTCCACCCTCTGTGCCATCTCCCCAGGATCTGCCCACTGTACCATCTCCCCAGGCTCCCAATGCATTTTGTTTTGAGTTTCCAGGCATTGTTTGGTAACTCTCAGTGATCCAGACTATGAAGGGGGATTTGCGTCCCTTGTCCCTAATAGTTCAGGGACCTTGCTGGTGACAACACACACCCTCAAACCAGATGACCCCTCCTCCATCCAACCATCTATCTACTACTTGTGTGCAAAGGCACAGGAGTACAGCTATGCATTCTCAGAGCACTCCTAGCACTTGAGGTAGATATCATAGCACAGTGCTCACTTGAGCTGGGCTGCAGGTCGCTATGCTTTGAATTGGCCAGAACCCTTTGCTGTCTTGTCAGTGTCATTCTGGGACAGAGTGGTTCTTACATCTCTGAAGGCCTGTCTGCAGCACGTTTTTGATATGCAGAAACTGGCTGTTCCCCTTTCATGGGAAGAGTAATGGACTATGTCTACTGAGCTCCACTATGTTCTAAGCCCTCTCTACTTGTACTGACACATTTTAACTCTCCCAGAATTCCACGAGGGTATGTCCTATTATCTCTCTCACATGAGTAAGGAAACCAAAGCTCACCTGTGGTCCCATAGCTAGGAAGAGGCAATGCCCGAGAGCCTGCCTCTGGCTCTTAGTGGGAGAGGAGGGAGACAGGACTCAGCCTTCTGGAGTTAGGCCATGCACTCTGTAGCTCTTCAGTAATATTTGTTAGTGCAAGAGGTAGCACCATTCTCCAGACACCATGGGCGAGTGGCATTTGACGTCATGTAGCACAAACAGTTTTCCCTTGAGTTCGGGGAGGCAGGACATTTTGAATCACCTCTTCTCCACCCAAAGAGAGGACCTGTGCTCCAGGGATCCACTGATGTCCTCTAGCAGTGACCGTTCAAGGCCTTGGTGCCAGCTTCCTGGGCCCAGTTTCACCCCAGCACTGTGCTGGGTTCCTGGGTCTGCATCTGAAACCTATTTTGAACTGTAGTTTAATGCAGATTTTTCTTTTATGGTTCACATAAGGAGGCTTTGGAGGCTGGCGCTACTGTCTGCTCAAGAAATATGTTAGAGGGTTTCTTAGGTGTTGGAGGTTTTCTATTTTCAATACTCTGAGGGCCTATGCAACGTTGAGAACTAACAACATGAGAAATTCCAGTTTTAAAAAGTGTTGTTATGGGGTGTGTGTTCTAGTTTCTCTTCAATTGCTGTGACAAAACACTCTGACCGACACCAACTTGGGGAGGAAAGGGTTTATTCAGCTCACATCTCCTGGGTCACAGTTCATCACTCAGGGAGTCCAAGGCAGGAACTCAGGGCAGGAATCTGGAGGCAGGAGCTGAAGCACAGGCCATGGAGGAATGCTGTTCACTGGCTTGCTCCTCTGGCCCATGCCCAGCCTGCCTTCTTATATGGTAAACAACAACCTGCCCAGGGTGGCATCACCCATAGTGGCCTGGGCCCTCCCACACTGTTCAACAATCAAGACAATACTCCACAGATGTGGCCACAGGCCAGTCCAATGGAGCCAATTCCCTAATTGAGGCCCCCTCAACCCAGGTGTGTCAAGTTGACACTAAAGCTGTCCAGCACAGGGTGGCTGTGGAGAGAAGGCTTGGCAGCTAAGAGAGTGACTCACACTAGAAGATCTGGTGCCCTCTTCTGGCCTCTGCAGGCATTGCGTGCACATTTTGTGTACTCTTACACACACACACATAAATAGAAATAAAATTTGGGGATTGAAGAGATTGCTCAAGCAGCCCTGGCTGCTCTTGCAGAGGACCTGTGTTTGGTTGCCAGCACCCACATGGCAGCTAATAACCATCTGCAACTTTAGTTCCAGGGTGTCCAATAACCTCTTCTGGCCTCTGCAGGCATTGCATGACATGGACGCACTTACAGACATGTAGGCCAAACACTCATAGACAGAAAAAATAAAAATACAATTAAAAACTGTTAAAAAGGTTTCTTTAAAAAAGTGCCATTATGGTTGACCTATGAAAGGCCCAGGAGCTGAGATTTCTGGTTTACAGACATGCACTGGCCATGGGTTCTCCCTGGGCTGCAGTATCATTTAGCTCTCTGCTTTAAAGGGAGCTCATGCCTGCCGTGGCTGTAGCAGGGCTCAGGCAGCATTCTTCCCAGGCTGGCTGTTGTCAGGTACAGCATTCTTCCCAGGCTGGCTGCCAGGCAGGCATAAACAGCTGTGACGAAATACCCAACAAAGCAGCTTAAGGGAGCACCAGTTTACTTTGGCTCGAGATTGGAGGGGATTAGACCATGATCAGGTGTTTGCTGCAGCAGCAACGTTGCACCTGTGGTCAGGAAGCAGCAGGTGTGACACTACGCCTGCAGTCAGGAAGCTGCAGCTGTGACACTGCGCCTGTTGTCAGGAAGCAGCAGCTGTGACACTGCACCTGCGGTCAGGAGGCAGCAGCTGTGACACTGCACCTGCGGTCAGGAGGCAGCAGCTGTGACACTGCACCTGCGGTCAGGAAGCAGCAGCTGTGACACTGCACCTGCGGTCAGGAAGCAGCAGCTGTGACACTGCACCTGCGGTCAGGAAGCAGCAGCTGTGACACTGCACCTGCGGTCAGGAAGCAGCAGCTGTGACACTGCACCTGCGGTCAGGAAGCAGCAGCTGTGACACTGCACCTGCGGTCAGGAAGCAGCAGCTGTGACACTGCACCTGCGGTCAGGAAGCAGCAGCTGTGACACTGCACCTGCGGTCAGGAAGCAGCAGCTGTGACACTGCACCTGCGGTCAGGAAGCAGCAGCTGTGACACTGCACCTGCGGTCAGGAAGCAGCAGCTGTGACACTGCACCTGCGGTCAGGAAGCAGCAGCTGTGACACTGCACCTGCGGTCAGGAAGCAGCAGCTGTGACACTGCACCTGCGGTCAGGAAGCAGCAGCTGTGACACTGCACCTGCGGTCAGGAAGCAGCAGCTGTGACACTGCACCTGCGGTCAGGAAGCAGCAGCTGTGACACTGCACCTGCGGTCAGGAAGCAGCAGCTGTGACACTGCACCTGCGGTCAGGAAGCAGCAGCTGTGACACTGCACCTGCGGTCAGGAAGCAGCAGCTGTGACACTGCACCTGCGGTCAGGAAGCAGCAGCTGTGACACTGCACCTGCGGTCAGGAAGCAGCAGCTGTGACACTGCACCTGCGGTCAGGAAGCAGCAGCTGTGACACTGCACCTGCGGTCAGGAAGCAGCAGCTGTGACACTGCGCCTGCGGTCAGGAAGCAGCAGCTGTGACACTGCGCCTGTGGTCAGGAAGCAGCAGCTGTGACACTGCACCTGTGGTCAGGAAGCAGCAGCTGTGACACTGCACCTGTGATCAGGAGGCAGCAGCTGTGACACTGCACCTGCGGTCAGGAAGCTGCCGCTGTGGCACTGCACCTGTGGTCAGGAAGCAGCAGCTGTGACACTGTGCCTGTGATCAGGAAGCTGCAGCTGTGACACTGCACCTGTGGTTAGTGACACTGCACCTGCGGTCAGGAGGCAGCAGCTGTGACACTGCACCTGAGGTCAGGAAGCTGCAGCTGTGACATTGCACCTGTGGTCAGTGATACTGTACCTGCAGTCAGGAGGCAGCAGCTGTGGCACTGCACCTGTGGTCAGGAAGCTGCAGCTGTGACACTGCACCTGTGGTCAGGAAGCAGCAGCTGTGACACTGCGCCTGTGATCAGGAGGCAGCAGCTGTGACACTGCACCTGCTGTCAGGAAGCTGCCGCTGTGGCACTGCACCTGTGGTCAGGAAGCAGCAGCTGTGACACTGCGCCTGTGATCAGGAAGCTGCAGCTGTGACACTGCACCTGTGGTCAGTGACAGTGCACCTGCAGTCAGGAGGCAGCAGCTGTGACACTGCACCTGTGGTCAGTGACACTGCACCTGTGGTCAGGAGGCAGCAGCTGTGACACTGCACCTGTGGTCAGGAAGCAGCACAGGATGAATGCACTCCTCAGATAGTTTCCTTCTGTACAGTCTAAGACGTCAGCCCACAGAACGGTGCCCTCAGTATTTGCGTGTATGTACTAATTAGCAAAGATCAGCAAATCCAAACCGTGACAGACAGTGGTGCTGGTGGAGACAGCCTGTGGGCCCGGGGGGACAGGCTATCAGTCAGCTGCCTACTATGGGCTCTCTCGTTCCTTCTAGGGCCAGGCATCGCCTTCGTGGTTTACCCGGAAGCCTTGACCAGGCTGCCCCTGTCTCCGTTCTGGGCCATCATCTTTTTCCTGATGCTTCTCACTCTTGGACTTGACACTATGGTGAGCCCCTTCCCTTCCATCCCTGCCTCACATGTCTTCCGAAGACCCCCTTGTCCTGGATCCTGGGTCCAGCCTGCAAGCAAGATGTAGGCTCCTGTGTTACATGGCGGCTTCCCTTAAGCAATATAGGATGGTGGAGTACCTGTCTAGGGTCACAATAACATTGTTGGTTTTTTGGGACATGGTCTTACTATGTAGACCAGCCTGGCCTTGGTCTCTAGCCTCCTGCCTCAGCCTCTTGTGTGCCAGGGCCCCAGGTGAGTACCACCACATTCATTTTAACCTTACATTTTTGGTGGATCATAGATGGTGTGAAGGAGCATCCCCTCTCCCCCTTCCATCTCTTTGTCCTCTGTGCCGAGTTTTATCCTGCAGACTTCCTTTCCAGGCATTATTTTGTCAAAGTGAATGTTGCGGGGCTGGATAAGGGCTAATGATATGTAGTCAATTTTAGGGAAATTGCTGCAAGGCTGAGCCTACTACCAATCATACTGATGGGCACTCAGAGTTTAGTCATTGGGCAAAGAGGGTTTTTCCTCAAGTAGGAGATCAAATGCTAGGTAACTGAAGGAGAAGAATTTACATCTCATGAATACAAAACGAAGCTTAAAGTGTCCTCATGGGTGGCTGAGTGCACACTCTGGGGGCTCCAGGCAGTTTCTGAAGCTCATTTGCCACGGGAGTTCTCCTGGCTGGCTTTGTGGGTTGGACCCCAATAAGGCCAGCTAGACCCATCCAACGGATGCCACTTCCCAACACAGCTTCCCTGGTGACAAACACAGAGGGCGACGGGGGCTTTTAAGGGCACAGGTGGGTTCAGACACTGTCCTGTTGCTGTTCTAGTTCGCCACCATTGAGACCATCGTGACGTCCATATCTGATGAGTTTCCCAAGTACCTGCGCACACACAAGCCGGTGTTCACCCTGGGCTGCTGCATCTGCTTCTTCATCATGGGCTTTCCGATGATCACTCAGGTGAGAGCCGGCAGGGCCAGGCTTGGGGCAGGGGACAATGGCTGTCCTTCCCATTACCCTCAGTTATCAGCCCTCACAACCAGAGCCAAACCACTGCCATCTCCAAAGATGGCACAGATCAGTAATGATTCTGATCACACAGGGAAATATGTCATCTTGGCTCCTAGCGAGGGCCCCAGCATCTTTATAATTGAGACGTCACCTTCCCGTGCCAACAAGACAGGTGCGTCCTACTTAAAGGAGATGAAAAGCATGAGAGTCCAAATTTTTCAACCAGATACAGTTTCCAGTTTCTACTTTTTATATATCAAAGCCTATAGTCACTTGTGTTCTAGTCTGGAACATGTTGGGATGTTAACTCTTTCAGTATACCTATTGTTCTTGCTATCTCTGTGACCTTGAGCAAGTCATTCCTCTGGGTCTTAGTTTCTTGTCCATAAAATGATATATTGGTATGAGATGTTCTGTAAGCTTCATCTGTTGCTGAGAGACTTAGAGAGCAAGGCAGAGATAGAGGGGCACCGTATTAGTGTTTTGAGGAGGAACAGAACCCACAGAATGAATATCTATCTATCTATCTATCTATCTATCTATCTATCTATCTATCTATCTATCTATCTATCTTTCTATCTCTCTATCTCTATCTATCTATCATCTATCTATCTATCTCTCTATCATCTATATATCTATGTATCTATGTATCTATCTATCTATCTCTATCTCTATAATGATCTCTATCTCTATTTCTATCTCTATTATCTCTGTCTATCTCTATCTCTTGCAAAATCAGCTCACACAATATCGTTGAAACAGCCCAATAAGAGCTGTCTCTCACACAGGAGATGAGAACCCTGTAGCTCCTTGGTCTTTGCAATGGCTGTCTCACACTGGGGAGATGAATCTGGCAGTTGTTTCCTGGGTAACTCAGTAGTCCCAATCTGGTACTGAAGACTTGGAGGCTCCCGGAGAACCTCTGGTCCTCCGATGTCTGAAGCCTGGTAAGGTCAGTTCTAATGTCAGCAAAGAAAGCAGCAGCACTAGGATAAATGAGCTCGGCGGCAAGAGGAGGAGCAGGGAAATACTCTTCCTTCTTTTGTGTCCGTTTTATTTGGGCTGCTGCAGGAAGGAGCCACATTTGGGTGGGTCTGCCCACAACACGTAAGGCTGCCTGCTCAGGAGATTCTAAATTAAAATCACAGGCAGCAGCAGCTGAAGGGCATGTGAAGGTCCAGCAACTGCGGATCCCTGGTTGGGAGTGGGCGTCCGCCTCTCGCCCCAAGCTCACAGCCCGGGGCTGCTCCCATAGCTCTGGCTTCACAGGCTGACCTTTGCCTTAGAAAAATAAGATGTTTAATCACTTTTTTTGGTGCTTGTTTTATAGATTAACTTAGAGTCTGTTGAGGGATGGCTGTGATAACCTGGCCAGATCTCCAGTTTTTATGGTAGCCTGGGGTAGGTTCCCACCACCCGGGGAGGGTAGCGTCGTTTGACAGTGGCAGGGGCTGTTACAGGTGGGAAGATGGAGCCTCGCCCCAGGCCTGGTTTGAAGGTGTCTGTTTCTCTCTCCTGCTAGGGTGGAATCTACATGTTCCAGCTCGTGGACACCTATGCGGCCTCCTACGCTCTGGTCATCATCGCCATATTTGAGCTTGTTGGCATCTCCTATGTGTACGGTAAGAGAACAGCAGGCTGCTCCCGAGAGAGAACCTGGGTGTAGGGAAGGGATCCCTGGCACGCATGCTTGTTCACCACGTGGAGAGGATTTCACTGCCTTTATTTCTGAGGTTGCCTCAGGACTTCTGTGACACAAGTTAAATAGAGAAACCAACGGCAGTAGTGACGTTCAGCAATCTGTGTCAGAAAGTCATAGGACCCTGCTTTGGGAAGGGTCTGGCATCAACAGTTAATGCCTGTGCATGGCAGCCAGATAACGAAGGGGAGGTGCTGCTTTCTTGGCCTTGGCAGTGTCCGTGCCCATGTGCTTCAGGTGAAGGGTAGCTTTGCGCAGTCCCTGGGAACCATAGTGAGAATAGAGACCTGGACCACAGATTCTTAATAGGCTTCATTAGCACCCGAGGAACTTGTGATACAGCATTTAAGTATCAGACTTTTCCAGGAAAAAACTGCCAGTTCCCTACCAGTTTACTCATTTTAACATCACCATGGCAACCTGTATCCTAACCTCAGTCCCTGTTACAAAGGACAGCAGGAATGGAGATCCACCAGATGCCCTTTGTGCAATTTGTACTCAAGGTTGTAACAAGGGACTCCTGGCCCCTCACATGCACTGCTGTCAGTGCAAGAGCCCTGCCTGCCTGGGAACTGCTGACCCCACTGTGGCTAGATGTCTTAGAGCTGTCACTGGACAGTGCCTCCTTAATGCAAATAAAGCCATACAGCAAGTATCAGGAAGGTAGAAGTTTCCAGATTAGATTATCTAATTGTACTTCAAATCCCCAAAGAAATAGCAATGTGTTCTAAAGGAAAAGATATTGCTCAGTCAGGACCCATGTGTGCCCAGATCCACCACCTGGAGCCTGAAGAATGGCTCCTGGCCAGAGGTGTCTGTAGAGCTCTGTCTTCCAACTGTGGGCAAAGTTCCCCCTAACAGCTGTGTGTTCTCTCTATGAATACCTTGATTCTCAAGTGGTCATTAGCCTCCTACCAACAGACACTTAACAGTTTCTGGCTTTCCTGGAAATCTCATTAACATAGAGGGGAGAAATAAAACAGAAATATTTCATGTAAAATGTGGGCATCTAGGGGAAGGGAGACAGAGCTGTAGAGATGGCTTGGTGGTTAATTAGGAGCACTGGCTGCTCTTGCAGAAGACTGGGGTTCAGTTCCCAGCACACACATCCTGGTTAACAACCATTGATTACTCCAGTTCTAGGAGATATGACACCCTCTTCTGGCCTCCATGGGACATTGCATGTACCAGTGTACCATTCATACACATAAAATAAACAGAAACAGGAAGTTGCCATAATCTTATTTATTTATTTATTTATTTATTTATTTATTTATTTATACACAGTGTCTCCCTATAGCCCTAGCTGGCCTGGAACTCACTCTATAGACCATGTTGGCCTTGAACTCACAGAGATCTGCTTGCCTCTGCCTCCAAGTGCTAGATTAAAGGCATGTGCCACCATGCCCAGCAATATTTATTTATTTATTTATTTATTTGAAAAGAAAGTTGGATTTATTTCAGGCATGGCAGCTGGCCTGCGTGTGTCAGGATTAGGTGACCAGCATTAGAATGTCCCCAAAATGGCAGTTTTATCCCCAGGCACACAAGGAAGTGAGTTTACAAGGAGGTGGAGGCAAGGAGCTTAGGGATTACCATATAGGGATCCTGTGGCTGGTATCAGTACAAGCATCTCGAGATACATGAGGCTTGTGACCAGTATCAGTAGGAGCCTGATTGCAGCAACTTTCTCAGAACTTGTACCTCAGTTGGCTTCCTGGAAAATCCCTGACTTGGGTGGGCTTACAACCTTACCTTCAACCCTTTTGTTCATAGGGATGGGGGTGACCTCTTTCGTTAAGCTGCTTCCAGCTGATGGGGGACAATGAAGAGGGGGCTAATGACACAAGAGGTTGAGATGCTTTACACCTGGGTGCCACTGTTGTCAGCAGGGATGCATTCATATTTGTCTGAAGGGAGAGCAAACAAAAATTGCTTAAAACAGGTACAGGCCAGTGTTGGATAGGCTCTTGAAGGCACCAGATAAGGCAGCGAGCTATTGCTAGGATGAGGGATGAGGCCTAGGGTTACTTAGGAGTCCAATTAGGGGATACAGTCATGGGACTTATGCCGTCCAGGATTCCCTACTCTGAGGGCAGGGGGAAGACACAGGTTTTGGCATTCCCAGGCTTTGACACAGGCCAGGCTGCTAAGAAACTCAAGAAACTGGTTAGTTTTTGTCTTTTACTAAGATCTGAAGTTTTATGCATGAAGTACAATTTCTTAGGCTTTACTGATTATTTATTTTTGGTTATACTTTACTTCTGGATATTTAAGGCCACACAGCCCAGATTAACCAAGGTTTTTGGTTTTCTCAAGGTCAGTTGAGGATCTGATCCTCTAGGGCCACTCGGGTTTTAGGGGGGAGCCTCTGGTTCCTTTTGGCCTTTCACTTACCAGTTCCATCATGTGAGGACAAAGTCAGGTCTTGCTGAACCAGGCTTCCTTTTCTGAAGTATGAAGAGGCTCTCTTCTTTATAGATGGGAGGACACTGGCTGAAGTCCCACCAGTGGACCTCCAAGACCTGCCTGCACAGGAGGTCTGGTGACTCATGATTGCAGGACATTTCTTTTTTTTGTGTGTGTGTTAATAAGCATATCTGTTTAATGACATCATTTATGAAATTGACATTGTACCTTAAAGGAAGTCTATGGCTTTCTTCAGGAAATCTCCAAGATATTGGAACAGTGCATGTTTTATGTTATTATCACATCACTTCCCTGTAACATTCCCTGAAAGGGCCTAAATGCTCTAAATACTGAGGACTGAGTTCAAGACAATTTAGTGAATATACTTTGCAAGTTGACTCTAAGGGTCCCTGAAGCAAGAAGCTGATTGACTTTCAACCTTAACTCCTCTCCACAATATTCAGCTTGCGACATTCATAACCTCTAACTTCTGCAGCTTCCAGAAAAATATTCAGCTTGAGTAAAAATCTTTTTATTTTTCCTTATTTTTTTTTATTTTTTTATTTTTAAGGGATTCTACAATACAATGACACAGTTGTTTGCAGATAACAATGATGTTACTCAGTATGTCATACAATTAAGTAATCGGTGCATTTTGCAAGTATCTATGTCCAAATTTTGAACAACCCAAGGTTCCCATAGTCCAGTTGGAGAAGCTTGTATGCACAGGCATGTTGATCAATCAGGTGTCCAGACTATATTCCTATAGTCTCATGATTCACCCCTATCTCTCCACAGCCCTTACAATCTACCACGCCTCCTCTTCTGCAGTTTGTTCCCTAGGCTTTGGGAAAGGGGCACAAGTGGGTGAGAAGAAAACAGTCTAATTTCTTTGGAGTTGTCATTTTGGACTCCAGTCTGTTCAGTTTGTTTTCCTTCATGGATTGACAGCTTTCACAGTGATACCCTTTTCAGTCATACTAACAAAGCTCAAGCTATTGGATGTACAGGCATTTAAGCAGTACCACTTATTGTGTCAAGCTAAGCTGTGAGCATAGACACAGATGCTTGGATGGTATGCTAATTCGCAAACTGTGGTTTCTCTATAAAGGGTGACAAGTTCTTATTGTGGCTTATAACATCGCCTAACCACTACAGGACATAAGCTTGTGGCATTCACTGTGAGTTATTCCTCCAAGGAGAGAGCTAATAGCCAAATAGTTTTGGGATATAATATAGACACTTGGCTGCCACTGTTGCACTGTATCTCCAGGCTGTTGAGGTGTAGGATTGCAGGACATTTCAAGAGATGCTTCCCCCAAAAAAGAGATGCCCCCATACATAGTCCCCTGGGACTTGGTTGACCTCAGAGGGTGAGGAGCGAAGTTGTTTCTTGAGTCCCTCAGCTGAATTGGTATGGGCTTTAAGTATGGTTGTTAACCATCCAGAAAGGCTAAGTTACACCAGCCTGATACTTTTAATTACTGTATAATATTTTAGATAAGGCTTGGACAAAAGCTCAAGCAGCCTTGTATAGCACTGACTGGAAGAGAGATTTAACACCATAGGTTGAGCAGGTGTAGCCCATGAGAGAATTAAATAATTTCAGGCCTATCTTAAATGTAAACTCTTTACTACAATTTACTACAAACAGGAACAGTCACTTTCCTTCCCAGACCCCCATATCCTGATTTATAGTTCTCCCATAAAGGCAGGAGTTGTATCGCATACCTAAAGACAGGAAATGTGCTGATAGGGATTATCAAACCCATCCAAACTGTCTCCTTCTGGACTGCATGCATTTGGTTCAGGGCGGTAGAACCTAGCTTCTTTTGAGCCAAATTACCTTGTTAGGTCAAAAGAAATATCAAAAGTAACACTTGCCTGATACAGAGAAGCATAAAGTACCTCTTTCAGTATCCAGAGGTAACCTACTACTTGTCTATGTCCATTTAATCCAAATCTGTAAGAGGGAGTCCAGTATAAGCCAGGAGTGGACTGAGAATTAACAACAACTCTGCATATTTATAATTCTATGTAAGTGAAATAATTCCAAATTTATGACAGTTAAAATAATAACATTTCTTTGTAATTAAAATATGAACATATTGAAAATAACTAATTTTAGTGATAACATTTTATAAAGGTTGTACTCAGCATTATATCAATGGTCTGATAGGGCCTTAATATTTTATAACTATGTTACAGAATTCTTAAAAGTCAACAGTACTTCATATGCATACATACACATATTTATACACACATGAGATTTTTATCTTACTGTTTGTCCACATCATACACTACTGCTAAACCTAATAAGGGCTTTCACTTGAGGAGAGCTTTTTCAGAAATGTAATAAATATCCCTAACTGGGTTTCCAGTTTAATAAGAGATGGAAAATGAGATGGGCCAGATAAACTCTATTTTGTTCAGAAATCATTATTTCTGACGTTAATCTAAACCTCAGCTGTGCCGGGATTGAAAGCATACTAGGATTAAAGGTGTGGCCCATCACAAACTGCTGGGGAACTCCCAGGGGTGGCCCCAAGTCACAGGATTCAGGCTTATAGTGTGGTAAGATTAACCAACTTCTGCTCTTTGCAAAATGCTTGATACGTTAATCAAATACCTCTGCTCTGGAAAATGCTTGTTTAAGACTGGTCAATGATTATTTCTGATCTATAACATTAATAAGGCAATGAAGATCAATCCACTATTAAAGACCATTTAGAGATTGACAATACCAAAAGCATGAAGTGAAGTTAAATAGTTTTCATGAGTTCCCTTCACCTGTAGTTGTCTGCAGTTGACTCTGTCTCACAGTAGCATACAGGAGCCTAGAAAATTTCAGAGATTAAAACACAAGCACACAGCACACAGCTAGCCAGACCAGCAGGACAGCAGTTCAGGCCCAGGGAGGTACATTTGCTTCCTATGAGGAAGAAGGGAAGGGGACAACACTGCAGAATCCCAAAGCCCAGTGGCAGGCCTGGGCTGCCCTCTCCCACCCCTGTAGGCAAGAGACAAGACTGGCCCAGGCCATCCCAGAGCTCAGCTCCTATAATGCACCCCAGAAGCCATGCGGCAACCCGAGTGACCCAGGTGCCAGACCCCAATGGGTCTCTAGCAGAGACTGCACAGCCACCACATGGGCATCCAAGGAGCTCAGGAATTCCCCAAGCTCCAAAGACCTCCACCCAAGCCAGATCAAGATTCATGACTAACTGTGAGTCGGACTTCAGCCAAAACTCCATTTATCACCTGACTTCCATAGGCCCCTACTTTAACCGGAGGGCCACAATGCTTTTGAGGGTCTCCTGGGATCAGTGTCAACTCAGAACCAGTATCTAATAGGCCTTGAAAAGTCTGATTATTTCCCTTTCCCCAGTGTACAGTTACCCTAGTAAAAGGTCTCCGGTCCCTCTGGGGAAGGATGAGAGGAAAGCAAACAGTAAAAAAGGACCAGCTCCCTTCTGCCATGGCCTTTTATACAGGCTGCCATCAGAAGGTAACACCCACATTTAGGGAGGGTCATCCGGTTTGAGATAATCCAATCTGAAGACTTCTTTCTCATATTTGTTGATCCTAATCCAGTCAAATTGACACCCAGGATTAACAGGATTAACCATTACAGTGCGTTTGGGTGCAGTGCCTGCGGAGGTAAGAGGAAGTTGTCAAGTCCCCTGGAACTAGAATTAGGGTTTATAAAGCTCAACACTATAATTACATCATGGCAGGGCAAAGCCAATAACCAAAGCAAATCACCATAGTTACACCAGACCAGGGCAGGTCACTTATGAAGAGGTTTTCAGTTAATGACAAGTTTTGGTTAGGCGAAAACAAGTTTCTCAGAATTGCAGAAGCAACAGTCTCTATGGCGATGCAGGTGTAGCTGCGAGGGAGGACGTGCCATCTGGACACACTACCTGGCAACTTGTAAATTTCCCAGTATTGTGGAAACAATGTACTTCTTGAAACTGCCTGCAGGAAACGTTCTGCCTGGCTGGCTGCAGTGGGAATGGATGGTTAAAAACACAGGGTAGGGCGTGGAGAGATGGCTCAGTGGTTAAGAGCACCCACTGCTCTTGCAGAGGACCCACTTGGCGGCTAAGAACCGTCTTTAACTCTAGTTCCAGGGGAATCTGATGCCCTCTTCTGACCTCCGTGGCATTGCATCACACGGGTGCACCAACCTACATGCAGACAGTACACTCATACACATAAAAGGCAAAAAAAACCCAAACCAGAACAAAACAAAACCAACACACAGGGTAAAACAAACATCAGCTAGAACAAAATGGAGTTAGTTTTGCCATTTCATCAGCCATTGGGCCATCTCTTAAGCTGCACAACCCATTTATTTTGGATGTGAGTTGAAGAGGAATTTTTCCAAGATTTGAAATCACACACCTACTGTGTTGAGAGTTTAGTTCCTGGGCAAGAAGCATGGGAGCTGTCCCAGTGAGTTCAGAGCCAAGAGGCCAAGCCATTTGGACGATAAGATAGTCTGGTCTTGACAGTGAAGTGTGGCTGAAGATGTGATGCCAGGGGAGGCGTCAGGGAACTCTCCACCCGAGCACGGATGGTAGGAGTTGCCTCAGTGGGTTCACCTATCTTTCCAGGCACCAAAGGCCTTGTATTAGATAAGGAAGAGGCCTCTGTGATCTTCCTTTGGGAGCTTGCCCCCTGGGACCGCCACGCAGCCTGTAGGTAAAGCCAGGAAGGCGCTTCATTTGTGGGACGCAGCCACATTAGTGCTGTGGTGCAGCTGCTCTTTTCCCTTTACCTGTCTCCCATTGCTAATTACTGCAAAAGGCACATTTGCAAAGTGCGCTCCTGCAAAACAGGCCTGCTCAACAAGGCTTAAAAGCATCATTAAAATAGAAACCTCTTAACACTTCTGTTTTTAGAAGTTAAATTGCTTTCCCCTACCCCAAGTAAATCTTTTAGTCATCTTGGTTTTCAAAGAATAAATCCCAGGTGCTTCAGGCCTGGATTGTGCTAATTTACCTGGGGAAAGATATCCCTCGAGACCTAAAGATGCAGTGTATCAAGTGGACTGGCAGACTGGGCTTGGGATTGTTCTAATGGGGAATTAAGAAGTAAATCAGTCTCTCTCTTCTCTCTCTCTCTCTCTCTCTCTCTCTCTCTCTCTCTCTCTCTCTCTCTGCACATGTGAGAGTTTTAGGAGACCAGCAGAAGGGGGGAGGGAAAGAGGTTAATTAGGTAACTCTGCATGAAGCAGAATATACCCATATCAAAATGTTATACTGAGAGTTATTATTTTGAATGCTAACTGGAAATAAACTGAAAAGAAGAGATCAATTCAGGGAAAAATAGTTAATTGTTAGAAATCAAAAGCCTGGATAAATATGAAAATTGCATCCCAGACACCAGAGTGTACTTTAAAAATGTTATTTTTTTACATTATTTAGGATAATTTTAATTATCACATAGGTTCATTCCCTTATATTTTAGTCCAGTTTTTGTGATAGATGACACATGTACATGTGCACGCCCTTACACACACAACATACACACATGACACGCACACACATACACACGACATATTACACACACACACACACACACACATGACACATACATTTAGAAAGGATGTAGGGGCCTGGAGAGATGGCTCAGTCATCAAAAGCACAAGATTCAAAGGAGGATTGCAGAGACCAGGGAATGGAGACTCCATGGGTCATAAATCATTTCTCAATTGAATCTAGAGTCGCTTCCCTTTCCATGCCCCCCACCCCACCTGAGTCCCTGCACTCTGCCATACATGTCCTGCATCCTTTTCCAAGTCCTTCCAGAGTTTTTTTCAGTTCTTTTGTTGTTGTTCTTTCCAACTTGCACTGCTACATTATATATACATACATACATACATAGTTATACATACATATATACATACATACATATATACATACATACACATATCACTTGAATAGGAGGATTTTTTTTTTCCCCTAAAAGATGTCATGTTTTCCTTAAGAAGTGCTCGAAGGTTCCTCCTTGGCAACCCCAAACAACCATCAATCCTGCACTTTCTCTCCACATTGGGGTCTTTCCCTCCCATGGTCACCCAAAATGAAGTCCAGTAAGGATGCATCCTGTCTTGATCCCCCTGCACTGGCCTCCATGATGCAGCCCAGGTAGTCCAACAATAAGCCTCCAGTTTTAAGTGTTCGAAGAGTCTCTAGGCTTCCTACCATGGTCATATGAATTTATATTTTACCATCAGCATATTAGGGTCTCCTTTCTCTGTGAGAAACACAAACACATATCTTGAATACATGTGGATAGATGTTCAGACCCTCCTGATACAAAGGGACTTGATTTCAGGGCACTACCAGGTCTCTTTCGACAGTTGATCCCATAGTTCAGAGAGGGCCACACCTCTGATAAGTTCAAGAAAGAACACAGGGAACTGGTCAATTCTAAAGCACCCACTGATTGCTTTTCCTTCTAAACAGTACTTTAAAAGCTTTTCTGAACTAAAAGGTTGCTGGGAGGGTGGTTCTGTGGGGCTGGGTGAATAGCCTCCTCCTCTGCATTAAATCTCAGTGAAGTTGCTGAGTGACCAAAAGACAGCAGTCCTTCAGGTCCTTTGGGGTGAGTGACAGCCACCTTGAATTGACTGTAACTATCATCCCACACCAAGCAGAGATAAATGGTCTTGCCAGAAGTGTTCTTCCAGATGGGAGACAGAATTCAGTGAACAGAGACTCTTGTTCCGAGTCCCAGTCCTTTCAGAATGCACTCTCTTTACTGACCGCAGACTTCGTTCTGCTAGGCTCCTCACCAAGCACACGGACTACCTCATAAAGCAGGCGCATGCACACCTACCAGTGCCTAGGCACCTGGAGCTGAGCTCTGGTGAGGTCTCCATGGCTGACAGTGCTTAATTTTTTTCAGTTTATTTACTTTTATTTTGTATGTGTATGAGTATTTGCCAGCATGTATGTAAGTGCACTCATGCCACGCAGTGACCATAGAGGTCAGAAGAGGGTATTAGATCCTTTGGAACTGCAGTGTTTACTATTCACCATGTGGATGCTGGGAGCCAAACTTAGGACCTCTGCAAGAGCATCCAGGGCTCTTAACCACTGAGCCATCTTTCCAGCCTAAGCTGATCATTTTGAAGCTTGCTGCAGAGTGTATTTAGTTCTGTTTAATGTTCAGTTTGCCCCAGTCTTCTTGGCAGTGAGTCATCTGCCCTGGTTTCCTGTGCAATAGAGGTCACATTGGCACCAGGCTGTGCTCATTCCTTGCTAAGG
Organism: Rhizomys pruinosus; assembly: GCA_009823505.1. Classification (NCBI taxonomy): domain Eukaryota; kingdom Metazoa; phylum Chordata; class Mammalia; order Rodentia; family Spalacidae; genus Rhizomys; species Rhizomys pruinosus. The sequence continues at coordinate 1,222,733 of VZQC01009555.1, read as the reverse complement.
TGTTTGAATCAGGCACCTTGTCCCTGTCCACCGCACCTCACACGTGGCCTCTGCTGTCTTTTCTCAGGGCTGCAAAGGTTCTGTGAAGACATCGAGATGATGATTGGATTCCAGCCCAACATCTTCTGGAAAGTCTGCTGGGCATTCGTGACGCCGACCATTTTAACTGTAAGGGCTTTGTGTTTTCTCTCAGGGACTGCATGTGTGCTGTGTGTTAGCTTTGAACATATGTGTGCCTCTTTATGAGCCTGGGAGCTGGTGGCATGGGTACTGTTACTATCTTCCAGGTTGAGTATTTTGAGCTTCAGAGAGGTGAAGTGATTTATCTAAAGGTAGGCAAGTCCTAAAGGAGGGGCAGAGCTGGGGCTGCTCGATCTGTGTGGAACCCATGCTCTACACCTGCTCGCCTTGCATCTAGCAGACAGCAGTGAACAGCCAACACATGGGCACTCTGCAAGGCCTGTGTTATAATCACTCCTGTTCTGTAGAAGGGGAATTTTCTAGTTTCATTTCTGGTTGCTGTGATGAAATACCCTGACAAAGACAACTTAGGGCTTTATTTGGCTTACAGTAGCATCATGCAGTCCATCACAGCAGAGAGGTTGAGTGGCGGGGGTCAAGAGCAGAGGGAATAGACACATGCCTGCTTCCTGTGCTCGGTTTCCTCTCCACCTTACACAGCCCTGGAGGCCCTGCCCAGGGAGTGGGTCTGCCCGCAGTGGGCTGGCCTTCCTGAATCAATTAGCACAATCAAGACGACCCCTCAGAGACATGCCCATAGGCCAGCCTGGTATAGGAAACCCCTCACTGAGACTGTCGCCCTCCGTGAGCCTAGATCATGCCATGTTTCATGACAATGAAAACCACCCAGTGGAGTAGGTTCTGTGACTTGCCTATCACTCAACAAATGCCCAATAGTTTCCAAGAGCCTAGATTTGAAACCGCGTGGTCTGGAGCTCACCTTCTAACCACCACACAATCTGTCTGCTATACAATTAATGTAGCATGGGCTGGAGAGATGGCCTAGCGGTTGGTTAATCAGGCTTTTACTGTTGATTTTTATTGCTTCTGAAGACTGTCCTGTCATTTCTAAATGTGAATATGGTATTTTTGAGATCATCTGACTTCATCTTTCTAAAGAGAAAATCCTTTCATGTGCCCATGATCTGGACAGAACTTAAATCCACAGTTTGTGGCTGAAGCTGCAATCTTGCCTTTCCTTCTGAGGCTTGCCCTCTTCCTCTTCTGGTTTGTGGGTTTCCTGTCAAGGCTGGAGGAAGGCGTGTGTAATGTGTGACTGAGCCAGCAGGTGGCACTAGAAACCAGGTAAAGAGCCTGGTTTTAAAAGTACCAGAGACTGGCTTTGCTTAGGACACGGGGTGAGTAAAAGCACAGCGGCAAAGAAAATACATAGTTTTTTTCTTGGTTTGCCATTTTTTTCCTGCTACAGAGTGTGTTTTAATTAAAAAAAAAAAACCCTTTCTGTTTCTTTCTGAAAGGCTAGAGCTATAACGGAAAATCCATTCAGCAGTCCTGGGCCTCTACATCAACACTGACCGCTCACTCACCTCCATCCATATCTGTACTTTAGAGGCTACAGTTGGTCTGAAAAGTCCCACAGAACTTGGGGCATAGGAAAGGGATTAAGATGGTAGCTCAGGTCTGAAGTGTGTAAAGCTGGGGTTTGGCAAGTGGCCGGGAAGTAGCGCCCTCTGCTGGCAGAAGAGGTGGCATCTGCCACACCAACAGTTCAGTTCTGCATGGTTCTCAGTGTTAGGATCCATTCCAGATTCTGCCCTCCTTTCCTCCTAGCCAAGAAGAGGTGGTGTGTCAGAGAGTTTTGCCTTGCTCTGTGGTGACAGATCGCATGGTGGTGTGTTCCCGGCAGACCCTCCACCAGCCTTGTCTCTGATGTTCACGCCCATAGTCTCTCCCTTTTTCTCCAGTGTATCCACTGAGGATCAGAGAGGTTAAAGAACTTGCCCAGGCCCGCAAGGCTTCAGAGGCAAAAAAAGGACTTCAAGGCTGTGGGCGGGACTTCAAGGCTGTGGGCGGGGCTTCAAGCCCAACCTCTGTATTTCTGAGAGCCTAGGTGCTGATCCCTTAGTGGTGTACAGCCAGTTTGGATTAGAACAGTACAGTCTTAAGAGTTGTGGAGGAGGAATTCTGGGGACTTGCTGTACATTTTTATTTGGGGGAAAGTCCCTTGATTCTGCTATGATTTACTAGATTTCACATCAGAAGCCACGGAGAGGCCGCAGAAACTGGCTTAAGGAGATTCGTGCTGTCTAGGGATGTGGCAGTCCCATCATCATTGTCTAGTATGGGTCCCTGGCCTGCTTCAGTGGCTGTCAGCCTAAGGCGGGGTGGGCCTGACTCGGGCCTGACTTGGTGTCTAAGTTCCCATGTCTCACGGCTCAGACCCACCGAAAGGTAGAGTTTTGTCAAAGCTGACTTGATAGAAGGAAATTCATGGCAAAGAACAAGTTTGCGCCTAAAAGTTTAATGTGATGTTTGCACAAGTAGAAATGCATGTCAAAGGTCTCTGCCCACCTATATTTTGCCATTTATTTTCTGTAGTGTTGCTATTGTAAGGTTCTGGACTAGGGTAAGATTATGGGTTTAAATTACCCTAGGACTACTGAAATAAAACTCATCATTTTTATATGTGCCTTCATGGATTTATAGAGCCATAAATACCTTCTGTGCAATTATTATATAATAGTCTGATCACGTAACTAAGTTATGCACACACATAAACAGATGCACGACTATTTATATAGTGGATGAAACAGAGCAGCTTACCGTAACGACATCAGGCCATACGCCTGTGGACTGGTTAATAAAGCTTATGACAGGACTCCAGGGACAAATGCTTAAAAGGGGGCCTAAAGTAGACCCCACTCTCCACAGGAGACTTGTCTTCAACATATTGAATTACTGTTGCACTGAAATAGTGTCTTGTGTCAGCAGCCTGGACTATGCAGCGGTGTGTGATGCCTTGTGTTTGTATAGTGTGTCATGCTATTCCAAAACACTGCCATCTGCTCCCCCTGTAAAAATCCCTCTAGTCACTTTGCAGTAGTTACTCTAGGTAGAAGGGATCGGTAGAGCTCAGACAGGACCTATGTGGGCAATTCTAGCTGGACAGTGCCACAGGTAGGAAGAAGGTGGGCAGTCATGTGGGTTTCTTGGGCATGCTCCTCCTGAGGCTCAGCTCCAGCAGTCAGATGCCTGTGTCTTCAGCACACGCATCTCCTTCCTCCTCCTCATCTGCTGCAGCCAAGGCTTCTGAGGGATCTTCGTGTCGTTGCTGGCTGAAGTATGCAGCGATAGCAGGGAATGGCAAAAACCAAATCCTGAAACCCCTGTGAAATATGTCAATTTTGTAGCTGAGAGGTCTGAGACAAAAAGGCCTCTCAGCTCATTAGCAACTGAGCCAGGATTAGCCTGCTGGTCTGGCTTCCCGCTCACCAGTGATGACTGTTCAATCTCGTGTCAGTGGAGGGGCTGTGCACCTTCTCTGCGTAACGGCTTATTCTGGGATCAGGCTTCCGGCTCTGTCACTGCTGGAGGAGCACTCGGGGTCTCACACAGCCAGCTTCAGAGGCTGCTCCCTGATGTGAGGTACTATTTTCTGTTCAAGGAGAAAGCTTAGTGGATCCAGTTTAAAAAATGAAAACACAAAAATGAAACACATCTATTTGCATTATAACCGAAACTTGATTGTAGATGGTAGGGAAGTACAGGCTATCCCTCATAACGCCCAGCAGTCCATCTCTGACTGGCCCCTCAGCCCATCTTCCCTCGGTCTAGACACAGGCCCACACCTGGCTCACTTCCTCTCAGATGGCAAACACAGGGACAGTAGCTGAAGGTTTGTTATCTTCTTCTCTTTGGAATTTACTTTATTTGGAAATCCCATCTCAGGTGGACGAGGGTAGAAGATGAGGTAATAGACCTAGAAAAATTGACCTTACCACGGGGTTCCATGTGTGCTTGAATGAATGAAAGAATGAATGGTTGAAATCACACTGCTGCCCTGACACGCCTTTCTCCTTTCTCCCCAGTTTATCCTCTGCTTCAGCTTCTACCAGTGGGAGCCCATGACCTACGGCTCCTACCGCTACCCCAACTGGTCGATGGTGCTTGGCTGGCTGATGCTCGCCTGTTCTGTCATCTGGATCCCAGTTATGTTTGTGATAAAAATGCACCTGGCTCCTGGCAGATTTATTGAGGTAATTCTACCTGCTCCTTTCTCCTGGTAGCCTCTCCCAAGGGAGAGCTCTCCAAAACCCTCTGCATTAAAAACAAAAGATTCAGTAAACGTATTCATGAGAGAGACTTGGTGATTAAGTGATTACAGTTGTCACAGATTCTATTAAACCCATTTTATTATGTATTATTCCTGTAAGGGAGGGGCTCAGCCAGTGCTTGGGCCGAGCAGTTATTGTGCTATTCCTCAGTGTGCCGACAGCACCAGGGGTGGCAGGGATGAATGATGGGGTGTCTCCTCCTTCCCCGAGCTTCCTCCCCTCCTTCTCAGCCACTCTTTACATCTTGGACTTTGGTTTTTCACCATACATCGGTTTCTCCTTCCGAGTGTTCTTCTCTGTCCAATCTTCCTTCCTCCCACACATCTGTTGCCATCGTCACCGCCATCTCCTGTTGTCTCTGGTTAGCAGTGATGAGGGGCCAAGCTGATAAAATATGATGTGCTCATAGGTTAGAACACACATTCCTGGACGTGGCTGCAGTGAGGGAAGGCTTGTTTGTCTTTACCACTGTATGAGTTATTTTCTGTTGCTGTGATAAGCACCGTGACCAAGGCCACTTATAAAAAGAAGACACTGTGGGAGCCTGCTGCTTCCTCGAGCTCCCCTGAGCTCAGATCCTAGGGAAAGGGAATCCTCACCTCACCTTGCCTTCCACTGATTCAGATTCATGCTCCAGTTTGAGAGGCCTCTAGACCAAGGTGGAGAAGCACCTGCCCACTGTGGAGGGACAAGGGACTGTACAGGATTTGCTCTTCGGCAGCTAGGTTGATGTGAGGAAGAGACTTGGGCGAGGAGCAGGCGGAGTAAGAGTCACACTTGGTCAGCATGAACAGGAAGGTCCCCGGGGGCCGGTCTGCAGGCAGCCTTGGTTCTTGCTGATCTCCAGATTGAGACAAATTGGTCAGGGGAGGATTCAGAGTCCTTTTGTTGTAGTAATTTTCTAGATTGTATCCTGTTCATTATCTCCAAGGTCAATTAGCTGTGGCCCTAGAGTTACCTTCCTACCAGCAGACCTAGAACTCTCTTTCCCCCAAATAGAAGCTGGTATAGCCTCGGCTGCTGTTGATGTAGCTTGAAATTCTCTAGACTGATAAGTCACTGTACAAATTTATTATGGTTGATTTGGGACCCAAAGGTTGCAAGTTGATGATTAAGGGGAGATTAAACCAACAGTTATAAGAACTAGCTTCATTTTAATAGGTAATAAACATATAATTATTCCCTCTTAGCTAGTCAAAATGTTTTCTTTCCTTTTTCTAGAAGATGCTCCTGCCAAATTATTCTGTCCGTAAAAATTTCAGTTGAAGAACTAGAAATGCTCCCACTATTTTTAAGCTTACCTACAAGAGCCCGCCCGCACTGCTTACCAAGACGGGAGCATAGATTTTGTCAACAGATAATTAAAATCTTTGTTCACCCACTCTTGGCAGTGCATCTTTGAGTTTTTTGCTTGGCCATTTATATACTTTTGGGAAATATGCTAAACAAAAATCCAATTATTTTAATGTAGCAACCTACCATTGAGACTACAGAACAAAAGTAATTGAGCCCGTCTTTGGCTGACTTTGTTTGGCAGCTGAAACAGAAGCTTGTGGTCCTCTTCATTTGGAGGAGGAAGGTGTATAATTAAAATCTGGGCCCTTTATTCTCTATTAATCTTGTGTAAGGCAAACAGGGAACAATTTTAATATTGCTATCAGGGTGATGTAAATAATTTCAAACGAACCAAACTGAGTCTTGCTTTTATCATCCCTGGCCTGGCTAATGAACGAGGGTTAATTGTTCTGATTGCTTCCCTTGTAGGGGACCTCTCTGCTCAAGAAAAGGATCTAGAGAAGTGGTCCTAAGCTTTGGGGGATGTGGTGGGGGTGCCCAGGGGAAGGAGGAATGTTTCTTCTGTGACCACTTATGTCTGACTTCTTTACAGAGGCTGAAGTTGGTGTGCTCGCCTCAGCCAGACTGGGGCCCATTCTTAGCTCAGCACCGTGGAGAGCGTTACAAGAACATGATGGATCCTTTGGGAACCTCATCCCTGGGACTCAAACTGCCAGTGAAAGATTTGGAACTGGGCACCCAGTGCTAGTCCAATGGTCTGGGTGGTCCAGTCTTCCCCCGGTCTTCTTTCTGACTCCCCCTTATGCTTTCCTCAGCTTTATTCCCAGTGTTCTTTGTCCCCACACCTCGTTTCACAGCCAAGCACGGGAGTATTCTACAGAAAAGTGGGACATTGGGTGGCATGCTATAATGAGAGCCCCACGGACCACTCGAAGCAGTCTTGCCTTGTCTGTGCTGTCAGTTTCTGGGAGTACTGGTCCTCCTCAGACCAGGTGCTTTCCCTTGTGGGGGTGGATTGACCAGGTAGGTGAGTGCTGGTGGGTATGTGGTTGGGTCAGTATGGAGGTTCCATTGTGTGCTGTACTTGGGTAAGGCACTTGGAGAATGCAGACTTTGAGGCTGTTAATTTGGACCCCACAGCACTGCCCAGCTGAGCAACGGTGGTTTCATTCAGATGCAAAAGGCTCAGGTCAAGTGCTCAGGTCAGGGTGGCAGGCCTGGGTTTTGGCTGTAGGCAAGGCTGGTAGGTAGATGTGGGTGCTGCTGGGGTGGTGTGGTTCCATACCCATTTCCTTGGTTTTGACCACATGTGCCATGCGCTTGGACAGTTCACTCTGTTGACACTGTAGCTCTGAGGGGACTGCCCATTCTCTTCCCTCGCTTATTATTGTTTTTTAAAATAATCATATTTGAGAGTTCCTTCTTTGGGTCTTTTTTTCCCACCTGTCCACAAGAAGTCACACCTTGATTTGTGTCTGCTTGAGTACGTCCCCAGTGAAACTCCATCTTGTTTCACCATGATTAGCCCTGTGGTTCAGTGACATGATCTGCTGTCTCTTCTCCAAAGGACTTTCTATAAGCTGTAGATACCTTGTCTTCCAACCTCTGGGAAAACAAGACTTAACCTGGTTCTGTATACATATGAGATGCAAACTCTTAAAGATACTTTCTCAACTTTGATTCCCAACATTTTCATTTGCAGTCAATGCCAACTGTGGCTACCAGGAGGTATCTACACTGTTCACCGCTCTGCAGTTCATCTAAGTCACTGTATTTGCAGGGATTTCTGATAAATACTGCTTAGCTAAGTAGTGAGTGAACCAATTAAGACTCTAGCTTTTAAGACTGCATTTATCCAGTTCAATGTTCAAAGCTGCCCCTCTCCCATGCTCATTGTAGCCGCACCGTAACGAGAGCGAGCCCAGCGAGGCCGTAGCTAACCTTTCTTACCTAGTATCCCAAACACGCACATGTGAAACTTTTAAGCTGTGATGTGTGCTCATGCAGTGTATATGCGTAGTGGTGTTTCCTGTCCTTATAAATAACTTATGAATCACTGTAGAGAGGGCAAGTTTAGAGTAGTGTAGTCTGGACTTAATTTTTTCCTTTTACAGTATTACTATCTCTCCCTAAAATTGTTTCCTTTAGGGGAGACCATTTCAATCATTTTCTTATTAGTTTGTCTTCATATTACAGGGTCTCAGGCAAAGTTCTCAGTCAGATCTTGTATATTGACATGACATTTTCATCCTGCTTAACGGCAATGAAAACCCAACACCAGACTTTAATGTATCACTTTAAAGAGATGACTTCATTTGTATAAAAGTGTCTGAAGTCATTTTACTCAATTCTCCCTTTCCTAGGGCAGATATCATTGCTGTCTGCCAATGAGAATGGGAACTCCTGTTTCCCAGAGTACCCATGACAGGTTCTTTAGGAAGAAAACACGGTGGGTTCTGAACTCCAGGTTTTCATGTCGTGACCTTCAGTATTTAGTCTCCCTTCTCCCTGTTCGTTCTCTTTCCTCCCTGTCTCCCGGAGGCACGCCTCGATAGGCTCTGTCACAGAGGCGGGATTTGTGTTTGCGATGGGATGAATGGCTCCTGGCTTCCTGTTAGCCTCTTGGCGGAAGCTGAGGCTGGTGCTGGATGCCAACCTGGTTTCTGTTGATTTTGCTGCTGCTATTAAAAAGGAGAGGGGAAGCCCTGGATACTGCCAGGTGCAAACTGAAAGTTGGCTGAACTGTTGGGAGTGCAGAGTTCGTCAGCTGCTGCGTTCTGTAACGAATGGGGGCGGCTACTGTTGTGCTTCCGGGATGAGTCTAGGAAGGACCCGGTAGGTAGCTGCTCCGAGTTCTAGCCCTTTCTGTCATTGCTTTTCTTTTCCACACAATCATCAAGTTTCATTTAAAGAGACAAGCTCATATAAACAGAGACAAGCTCAGAGAAAAGGCCTGGACTCACCTGGGAATGGCTGCCTTTCAGCTCTGTTTTGCCCATCTTTCTCACTATGCTCAAGCTCGAGGCTCTCCCTGGCAGGCAAGAGTTGCGTCTGAGCCCTCTCTTCTCAGTGTATCTCGGCGGTGTGCCTCCTCCTGTGGACTTGGTTGGGACACTAAGAGCTGAGATGTCGAAATGGATTGTTTCCATGCTATTAAAACACAGTCAATTGGAAGAAAAAAAATGAATAAAAAGTAACTGAACAGCGCTGCCATAAACTGCCACCCGAGATTTTCCCTTGAAACTGAAGGGAAAGAACTGCGTTGCATAGGAAAGACTTTGATTGGCTCCCTGTGCAGAATGGTGGGGAGATTTCCCTGTGTGCGATTATTTCATAACACCCACAAATGCCGGAAACCCATTCAGAAAAAAACAAGCCATATGTGAAAAATAGTAACCCATAATATCCTTAAAGAAAAAGCAATGTATATATCTTAACTGTCGTGTTGTGTTTCTTGTGAACAAGTGTTTCCAATTCTAGTCTTTTGTAGTTGTTGTTTTTACCCCCCTTGTATATTTCTTTATTGCATGAAATCTGTGGTCAATGCAAAATCCTTATGACCTTGATATTCGAAACTTTCAATGTGCTTTTAATATGAGAGAACTGTAATCCCCTTTAGAAAGAGTTGGACACAGGATCTTTGGTTGGATGAGACATGGATGGTCTCTATCCTGGTGTAGCTCTGGGGTCAAGGTTTGCTTCTGTTCTGTTACCTACCTGTGCCTCTGTGCTTCTTCGCTTCTGTCTATCAGCATGGGCTTCCATGCCTTAATCTGAGAGTTTCCTTTCTATTTTGTTTCCTCGGCCACTGGTCATGGTCCTCTGCCCAAAAAGTTAATGCAGTGCCTGCTGCTGGATGGTCATGCTGGTGGTATCTGGATTTGGGTTTGTGACATGCTTCTCTGAGGGAGTGAGGTGAGCGTGTTCTGCCTGGCAGTGCAGGCAGGGACGGGAGGCCGAGGCCAGCAAGCCAGTGTTTCCTGTTTCACAATGGGTGCTGTGCAGTGGGGCCCAGCTGTGAGCGAGGGCACTGATTCCACCCTGGTCTTGATCGTAATTCCTGCAAAGTGGCCTGAGGTTGGGAAGTTTCCTGATTTTGCTTTGGTTGTCTAGAAAGGCTGTTCTCAAATGTGGTTTTGGCTCAGGTTTCTCTAAACTGCCTGTAGGGAAAGGTGTTTTCAGATTGGGTGTTAGGTTTGACTTGCTGCCGTGGATGAAGTACACGTCCCGGTGACTAGCTGCTCTCCAGGTGTACTTAGAAGTCGCTGAGGGACTGCTCTGCCTCTCATTGTTGGTCTTCTTTTGCACTATAGTACGGACCTATCAAGGACTTGGCTAAGTCTTAAATTATGTACTGGGGTAACGTCCTAAATGCAAGAATCTCCTGTGGGTACTGTTGCCCATGAAAAAAGACATGTTCCCTAATCAGGTCCTTATATTTCTTCATCAACTGTACATGAAGAAAATATATTATGTTACAAAGTGATGCATCATATATATATATATATATATATAAATATATATCGTATAGAGTACATATTATATGCTGTGCATTATTCATTGAAGAAATCATTACTCTTGAGGCCCTACCTCAAATTTTGTATTTATGTGTACAAATGCAATTTATTGTATTATATATTTGCCTATTACATACTGATATAAATTATGAGTCCACAAAACCCTAAATGAGTATGTATGAGTCCTCAAAACCCTAAATAAATGTTGGTGTTTAAAACACAGTGATTGCAGTTGTATCTGTTACAAACTCATTACCAACCATTTTTCTTTCTTAACTAATGGGCTTCAGGTGTGCCCAGGATGGATCTGTTTTATTGTGAGAAGTCTGGAACAGCCACGGAAAATCTCCCTCCTGGGAAAATGGGGTCTTGTTGTACTACTGAGGAAACAAATATCAATTAAATTCTTGTATTCTCAGCTATTGAAATACACCATTATACACTGAATTATTAATTAGCCCTCATAGGGAGGAGAGAGAGAATATGAGAGAAAAAAATCAGAGAGAAGGAGAGAGAGAGCGCAAACGAGCCTAAGCAGATCTGAATAGAGGGACAGAGCTTGCTAAATCCTTATGTGTATTAAATCATTATTTTTGCCAGTTTTCAATTTTATTAAATTCAGCAACATCTGCCTAGATCTTTACTTGTGCTAGGCTCCAGGTAAAACTGACTTCTGTATCTCAAGGACCCCTAGAGCCTGGGAGAAAAATGACTCATGTTAAACAGTTTAAAACAAATGTCCTTCCCTGCCTTCTGTGCAGCCTCTGGATCCCTGCCTAGAGAAGGGGCAGAGGCCCTGTGCTGCGGCCTCCATGTGATCCTGATAACCCAGAAACCTGACTGTCTTCTCATGAGCAAGGTGCTCTTGCTGCACCGCCACTTTTGGCTTCAGTGTTAGGCAGGTGCAGGGATGGCTGGGAGCAGTCTCAGAGGGAAGACAGGTGCTCAGTGTGGGTACTGCAGCCATACACTAAGAGTGTGGAGTGCATCCAGGGGTCAAGCCCCGGCCTGGGAAGGGCCTGTGGTGCCAAGGTTTGTGCCTACTCAAGACCAGCCATAATGCTTTGGTCAGCAGGAGTAGAGCTGTACAGAAACCACACACAGTAACGTCCTGCTTCCCAACCAGGGAGCCTTGGTCAGAAAACACTACCTGGGACCAGAGCTTGGGATGGAGTTAATACCCTAGCTCCTTCTTAAGATTGCTTTACTATTTTTTTTAATTTATTATTATTATTATTATTATTTATTTCTGTATGTGTATTAATGTACTGTCTGCATGCAAGTTTGTGCACCCGTGTCGTGCAATGCCGCGGAGGTCAGAAGAGGGTCTCGGATTCCCCTGGAGCTAGAGTCCTGGAACTGGATTTTCAGACGGTTCTCGGCCACCATGTGGGTGCTGGGGATCGAACCTGGGTCCTCTGCAAGAGTGGTCGGCACTCTTAACTGCTAGGCCATCTCTCCAGCCCCAAGATTGCTTTACTATTTAAAAAGTGTTTTGATTCACTTTTATTTTATATATATGAGTGTATTGCCTACACATGTGTAGGTGCACCATGTGTGTGCAGTGCTCTCAGAGGCCAGAAGAGGGCATCAGATCCCCTGGAACTGGAGTTATGGATAATCATTACTCACCATGTGGGTGCTGGGAATTGAACCCAGGTCCTCTGCAAGAGCATCCAGTGCTCTCAACTGCTGAGCCTGTACTAAGGTTTATTTTGAGCTAATTTAGAAGATTTGGGGCAGACAGTAGACCACAGAGTAGACTGATGAGCTGTGCCCAACACTCAGTTCCATAATTATAAGTCAAGTGCAAGTTTTCTTCGTTTATTGCCCCCCAACCCTATTACTCTTTGTTTTGTGTTATTCAGGCAGACATGCTCTGCTATGCACAGACCTCTTTGAACTGGTCTTTCCTAAATGGGAATGAGACGTGTAGGGAGCCTGGAGCTTATACACCCTTCCCAGCCAGTGCTGGGTTGTGGACAGAAATGCTGGAAGGTTCCTGGGAGAGGAGCTCGTGTCTGTCCCTCGCTGAGAACCAGCTGCTTCCACCTTCCTGGCCTTTGCCTCCTTTGTGTCTGTTGGACGCTGCTGTTCTCTGCTCAGCTCTCCAGCCTCCTGGACTGCAGTCTATCTCCTCATGCCTCCCCTCCCAGCTTGCCTCATTCTCTTGTAACCAGAGCCTTGACATCACCAGGTGGCACAGAACTCCAAGATCATTTGTTCCAGCCTTGCTGAGACATGAATTCTTTGACAGTGGTCTGTTTTGTGGGAACTGGGCTTATAAAGAGGTGCTCATGGGATATGACTAGTTGCTGTTTTAAAGATTCATAGTAGGGGTCCTTTGCAACAGATGACTACTCTAGTGCCTGTAAAATGGCCTAACTTTACAACAACTGGATTTACTTCTACTGGGCAAAGCATAGTCTGTATGTGACTTGCCTTTTATGATTTTAGATATTGCAACACATTTAACCCATATAATTCTTTTTCTAGAAAACCTATTCCTAGAGATACCAGTAGGATTGGGAGAAAACAGTGAGCAAGGTATAGTATGGGTCTGCTCTGAGCTGAGTCCTGTTTTTATCAGTAATTGGTTTGTTCCCTCACTTACATGCTACACGCAGTATGTTAACTATTTATAGGTTTCTGGTGCCTAACAGTTTGTGGCATTTAGTAGACAACTAAAAATGTAACAAAACTTTGAATAAGCCAATATTCAGTGTTGGCTCAGGGGACAGCACAGAGCTCAGTGCTACACAGTGCAGAGAAGCTGGGGAGCAAGGTGACTCTGCCCGGGTTACACACAGGAAGAAGAGATTGATGACCTACACACAGCCATACCACGCAGTGCAGAGAAGTCGGGGCCACAGAAGGATTCAGGAAGGAAAACAGGAAGACACCCCCTCTGGCTGAGAGGACAGGCCAGGACCTCTTGAAAGGGGGTGTTTGCACATGGGGTAGATCAGGGCCAGAGGACCAGCGGGGTGCTGGGGTGGTTTCCATGAGGGCACCAGGGTGCAGCAGCGCGCGTTAAGGACTGAAAGCGGAGGCTGGAGAGACAGTTCAGTCACGCAAGCGTGAGGATCTGAGTGTGACCCTGCAGAACCCACACTGGAAGGCTGGGTGTGGTGGTGCACTGGGGAAGTAGGGACGGGGGTCTCTGGGACTCACTGGCCAGATAGCCTAGCCAACTGTATCTGAGGAAGGGCTGCTGAGATGGTCCCCCAGCCTCAGCAAGTATTCATGTGTGCACCAAACACACGGGAACTCCTGCACACACACACACACACACACACACACACACACACACAATGCATGAAGGATGGATTCTGAAAGCGTCACGTATGCTGATGGAGAGTATGCTGATGGGGAGTGAGGACTAAGACTGAACTGCTAGTTAAGACTTGGCAGTCCGGTGCCTTCCTTTCCACATGGAGCTCAGACGCACCTCCGCAGGTCACTGAGCACAGAAAGACCACATTAAAGGATTTCCCCTGTCCTGTCTTCTCCACAGTGGAAAGTACAGGTGGGGCCATCCAGCTGGCTATGACCTCTGTTTTCCTGTCTTTTCGTGAGTGTTCTTAACCTACACCATGCCTTGAGGGGAGGGTTGTTAGAAGAACATGTTCTGGATGGACTGTGACCGTGTGGAGGAAGGGCCACTGGGACAGAGTCGCAGAGCTGCGTTGAGAAGAGAATCAGCCCAGCCTCCACAGTGTGCACCAGAGTGGCCTCTCAGAGCCCAGCCTGGCAGGGCTGAACTCTACCCAACCTGTGGATGTGTAAGAATGAATGCTTTAGTGTGGTTGAATATATGGGTGTTTTAACAGCATTAATCCTTCCTGAATATCATGTGTCCCCCCAAAAAGCCGTGTTATATGCCACCTTCTGTGGCTGTTCGTTAGGCAGCAGTAGGTAGCAGATGGAGGTGGAGTGGTGAGGAGAATAGATTCTGCAAAAGTCTAAGTGGAAGTGATAGGTGAACCTCCTGGGCGTGCTCTCCTTCTCTCTCACAGTTTGCTATCTGGAATGCAGATGTGATGGCTGGAGTCCTGGCATCCAAAGAGAAATAGCATAGCACAGACACGGAGTTCACTTCCGAATGATGGAGAAAGGTCTAAAAAGAGCCTCTGGGTCCCAAAGGGTTTCAAAAAGCAAACAAATTAACCTTGGACTGTCCAACTCTAGAATCCTTTTACCCACAAACACCTGTTATTTACTTGGGAGCTTTCCCGTTATCTGATGCAAGATAGAATCCTTATTAATATAGAAAAGCAACATGTACTGAGATCAGGAGGGTGAGCCCGAGGGAATCACTCCAAAACGTGGAACTTGTTGCTGCTTTGCTGGCAAGAACCCATTGTTAGGTTAGTGGCTCTGAAACAGAGTCTGGAGGCAGTGGAGACGGCCCTTTTTGTGTTCTGCAGATGGGCAGTCCAGAGCCTCCTGGGTGCCAGGCAGTGGCTCTATCCCTGAGCCACCTCAGGCCTTAAGCCCACACCTAACTGAAGCACGCCACATCTTTCTTAACTCAGCATGACTTGAAAAGCGTACCTTCAGAGTTTATGGTAGAATGATAAAGGTTTCATTCTTGGTAAAGCAGACCTGGCTGAATATTGTGCCCAGGTCCTGAATAGCAGATGGAGCCTTTGCCGATAAAGTTTGATGGTGATCCAGAACACCACCTCTTTTCTACTTTCATGGTTCCCATGGCGAGCGCCTTTGAACACTACTGGCCTTTGAACCCACTTCCCACTCCCCATCCCCACAGAGGAGTTGGTCTTCAGTTTTCTCAGCAAGGTCGACTCTGCTTTCTCTCCTCATCCAGCTCAGTGGGCAGATGGTGGTGGCAAGGTCCAGCCTGGAGGGAGGGCAGATGGCCGGTCCATCCTGGCTTTCAGGAAAGGCTGTGCTCTTTCAGCACTGTGTCTGTATTAATGAGGGCATGCTTTGGCCTCCTGCTGAATTTTCCTACTTTTTGATTGTTTCAGAGCTCAGGCAGGGAAGAGGGTTTATGTGTCTCCCAAAGACCTCAATGAGGAGACTGAGTCCATAAGCTTCATTGCAGGACAAATGGCTAGCTTAATAACACATCTCACAGACTTCTGATTCCTGCCTGTTTTTTTTTTTTAAACAATTTATTGATTTATTTTTATTTTATGTGTTTGAGCATTTTGCCTGCATGTATACAAGTGCACCACATGCATGCAATGCCCATGGAGGCCAGATGAGGGCATTAGGCATCCTGGAGCTGCAGTTAGTTGCCAGGTGGGTGCTGGGAACTAAACCTGGGTCCTCTGCAAGAGCAGCCAGTGCTCTTAACTGCTGAGCCATGTCTCCAGTCACTTGCCTGGCTTTAAAGCTTGTCTCAGCTACTTATTTGGATGAATAGCTCAGTTTCCATATCTATAAAATAGGTAAAATAATCCCACCTGCTGATTGCGTTGTTTTGGGGAACTCACCGAAGCTAACCCACTGACAACAGTCTGGACGATAGCACATCAGGGCCCTACTGTACAGCATGCCCAGTGCCCTTGTGGCCAGGCTGGGGAGTGGCCTGTTTCTAGGGCCTCTTGGCAGTACTTGGCCTGCTTTGTTCCTGATCTGTTGGACTGGACAACATGTGCTTACTTATCACCTAATAGGACCCAGCTTTTTACATGTCTTGCATCTTGTGCTCATAAGTTTGAGTGTTGTCTGAGTTTATTGGTGTGACAGTTCCTGACAATCTCCTCACAAGCATTATGAGATGATTTTCTTTCTTTCTTTTTTTTTTTGGCTTTTCGAGACAGGGTCTCCCTGTAGGCCCAGCTGTCCTGGAACTCACTCAGTAGACCAGGCTGGCCTTGAACTCACAAAGATCCGCCTGCCTCTGCCTCCCAAGTGCTAGGATTAAAGGCGTGCGCCACCACGCCCGGGTCGTCCATATATTTTTCTACATAGTTTTCCTACAGATTCTATATATCTGGTTCTATTTTAGTAGTGTTTGAAGCTTTAAAACAGGAGAAAATAGTTAATTCAGTAAAACAAAGGTCTCTCTAATTTGGATGTCATTAAATTTGATTGTAGTAATTAGAGAAAAAAAATCAAAATTTTCATCAATAGGCCCTGAACATTCATACAGAAACAGAGGCACATGCACTTTAGGAATTAGAAGCACCCAAGCATGTCAGCCCCTGCAGTCCTGCAGCCCCCAGAGGCTCTCAGGGCACTGGGCTGTTACACCTGCACAGGGGGCACTACCAGCAAGCTGGTTTTTTATTGGTTTCTTAACTATTACCATCCTAACAAGGCAGTACAAATTGGAAAACTATGAATCACAGGAATGTGGTCTCCCTCAGCACTGGAGCTTCAAGTTTGAAGCCAATGTCAGGGGATGTGCTCCCCCGACCCTCCTGGGAGGACTCATCCTGCTGCTTCTAGTGGTGGGGGATGTGCTCCCCCAACCCTCCTGGGAGGACTCATCCTGCTGCTTCCAGTGGTGGGATGTGCTCCCCCGACCCTCCTGGGAGGACTCATCCTGCTGCTTCTAGTGGTGGGGGATGTGCTCCCCCAACCCTCCTGGGAGGACTCATCCTGCTGCTTCCAGTGGTGGGATGTGCTCCCCCGACCCTCCTGGGAGGACTCATCCTGCTGCTTCTAGTGGTGGGGGATGTGCTCCCCCGACCCTCCTGGGAGGACTCATCCTGCTGCTTCCAGTGGTGGGGGATGTGCTCCCCCGACCCTCCTGGGAGGATCTCCTCCTGCTGCTTCCAGTGGTGGGGGATGTGCTCCCCCGACCCTCCTGGGAGGACTCATCCTGCTGCTTCCAGTGGTGGGGGATGTGCTCCCCCGACCCTCCTGGGAGGATCTCCTCCTGCTGCTTCCAGTGGTGGGGGATGTGCTCCCCCGACCCTCCTGGGAGGACTCATCCTGCTGCTTCCAGTGGTGGGGGATGTGCTCCCCCGACCCTCCTGGGAGGACTCATCCCGCTGCTTCCAGTGGTGGGGGATGTGCTCCCCCGGGCCCTCCTGGGAGGATCTCATCCTGCTGCTTCCAGCCCAGCTCTCCGTGGCTTGCGGCTGCCTCATTTCAGGTTCTGCCTCCTTCGTCACAGTGTTCTCCCTGGCTATTTTTCCTTCTTCACAGACACATGGAACTCATCATCATATTAGACTGGGACCCTCTGACGACCTCGATCACATGTGGAAGGCCCAATTTCTAAATAAGATCACACTCTCAGGTACAAGAGTTAAGGAACTGAGCAGGGGTTGGGGCAGAGCTGGAGACACAACCCAGTGTGCAATATACTACACTCTTATTTGAAGCATTTTTTTTTGTCTTTTTGAGACAGGTTCTCTCTTTTTGTCCCAGCTGGCCTGGACCTCACTCTGTACACCAGGTTGGCGTTGAACTCACAGAGATCAGCCTGCTTCTGCCTCCTGAGTGCTGGGATTAAAGGCATGCGCCACCATACCCAGCAATTATTTCAAGTATTTTAAAGCTTTATTACTTTAATAATATTTATATTTTATTTATTTTTTTGTATTTTCGAGTCAGGTTCTCCCTTTAAGTCCCAGCTGGTCTGGAGCTCACTCTATAGACCAGGCTGGCCTTGAACTCACAGAAATCCGCCTGCCTCTACCTCCCAGAGATCCACCTGCCTCTGCCTCCCAAGTGCTAGGATTAAAGGTGTGTGACACTACGCCTGGCAGCTTTAATAATATTTAATTTAAAAAGTCTAAATTTGATTAACAAATGTTGTATGAAATATGCTCAATAAAAATTAAAAAAATTTAATTATGTGCATGTGTGCCTGTGTGGGTGTGTCCACATGAGATAGTACCCACGGAGGCCAGAAGATGGCATCAGACCCCCAGAGTAGAAGTTACAGATGGGTGTAAGCCACCCAGCACATGGGTGCTGGGAACTGAACTCCGCAAAGTAGTATGTGCTCTTGACCTGCTGATCCATCTCTCCAGACCATCATTTTCTCCGATTTTATGAGGAAGTCTGTCATATGTCCTTGATCTGAGGATGTCATAAGGCCATTTGGACAAAGTAGAGTGGCTGAGAAGCCTTGAGAGCAGGAAACGAGGACAGTTTCTCAAGCCTGGGCCTTCCCCTAGCTATGAACAGAGTTTGGATACTGAAAAGGATCCTCCCTACTCCATTGTGGCACCAAAGGAAGACAGCATAGAGCAGCTCTAGAGGCAAGTGGGACAAGAAGTCTGGTGTTGCCATGGTGACTGTCAACTACAGGAGTCAGTTTCTTGTGCTAGATCTTTCCAGAGCATCTGCTGCTTCATTCATTCAATAGGCAATTTCCAGGCTCCTTCTATGCCAGGCACTGCTCTGGGTGGAAAGATACCCGATGAACTAGAAAGACCAACTTCCTACTCCCGGGGCCCTCGTGTTACAGTCAGAGAGACAGAGACTGCACAGGTCAACACATAAACAATATTATTTCAGAGAAGCAATGAGAGAACATGTAGCCCAGGGCACTGAGGGTATGGTGATGTGGTTCCTGGGGCAGCGTCTCTCCGAGGAGCCAACATTGGAGCAATGTTCATGGTGAATCACACAAAGATTTATAGAAGTAACATTGCAGCATGATGACCACAAAGCAGGCTGAAAACCTGTTGGAGGAACAGAGAGGGAACATGGGCAGAGAGAAATCTGGGGAGTTGGTCACGGGCCTTCACAGTGGTTGGACTGTACCAGGATACAATGACTGTGGTGGGATTTTTTGGGGGAAGGGAGTAAGATTTGATGCATATCTTAAAAAAAATGAAAGTGGTTGGTTATTCCCTTAACAGCTGTTCCACTACCATACCAGTGGGCACATCTCACGTGGCAGGTGGGTTACTGTGGCACACAGGGTCCACAGCTGCTTCGGCTGTTAGGACAATCAGTGGCCTACACAGCACCCAGAAAGCCAACCAGCAGGTAGGAAGCTTCTGGCTCTGTTTCAGCTGGATTTCTTTGAACTGCAACCCATATGTATGGTGTCTTCACAATTAGATTTGATTCACAGCTTGGATGGCAGACTGTGACCTCTGTGGGGTGACTGAATTGTAAGGGGAAAGCTTGTGGGGGGAGTGAGAACATTTGGGAACAGATAATGATGGGTTGGGGGAGTTGGGAGCACTGGGCCTGGTGAGAAGAGACAGACTTTGCCTTTCTCCTCCTAGGCACTGGCAGGGCTCGATGGCTTGCATGCAGGCAGAGAGAAAGGCAGGTGAGGGTGACTGCGTTATCTGGTTGGACCAACTGCGTTATCTGGTTGGACCACAGGGTAAAGGCTTTTTCTTGGAAGTTGGCAGGGAAGTTTGGGTCAGGAGAGAAACCAAACATCCTACTTGGCCATATTGCAATTATCATTAAGGAAGTTTCTAAAACCAGTTCGAGATATAATTAACATGCCACACAAAGTATACCTTAAACATCTATGACAGTTATGCATCCATCAACTTTAGAACATTTACGAACCCCAAAGTGAGCCCTGCTGTCCTTAGCTATTTCCCCCCTAATTCCCCCTTCTCACCCCTCATCCAGAGGCGACCACTAATCAGCTTTCTGTTTTTAACTTTTTTGACATTTTATAGAAATGGAACATATGGCAGGTTGTTGGTTGTCTTCCTTGGGGAGACATAAAAGAAAGTGTCTTCAACCTCAAATAAGGAGGGCACAGACAGACTGATGAAATGAACGAGTTTACTAAAGCTGCTTATAGGAGCCTGGGTGACTCACAGGCCACTGTCAGTGGAGGGCTCCAGCCTCCAGTCAGCAAGCTCCCCTGTGCTCTGGCTCTGTGTCTCCAGCAGATTTGATACAGAGCTGACTGCCTGTGCTGCCTTGCAGCTCTGCTCTGTTACAGCATTTACCCTCGGGCACTGACATGGCCGTGTGGTCCCTTCGTTGCATGACATAAACTTGAGGTGCCTATTCTTTGATGGCCCAACAGCCCTACACATTCCAGATCCCCACGGAAGATGTGCATGTACCTAAGGACAGGGGAGTTCTTAGCTATCTAGGGAGGATTTATGACCTTGTTAAACTGACTTGTTTCTGTTCATGGATGTGCAGTTGTAGAGGTATTGTGGGACATGTGTCTCACTTTATTTTTTTAATGGGTCAAGCAGAAACTCCCATCCCAGGGGACCAGCTAATCACAGGGCCATGAAGGGTAGGCTGCTGCGGGTATTACCCAAGCCACCCTTACCCCTTGCTGGGACCACTGTTACTTTTGGGGATTCTGGGATTTCTGAGATCAATAACAGGCCTTGGAAACAACATTCCAATGAATGTCCCTTAAGAGATTGAAGAAGAGCGTGGGGATGTGGTCCTCTCAGTACTGCTTGGTGTATGGTGTTCTCGGGCGGGAGGTTTGACAAAACTTGGGAAATCTCATTTTCTGTAAAATGTTCCATTTGAATGCTAGTTTTAAAGCAACGTGATCCAGGAAGAAGAAGTCCTGACTCTGGAAGGAAAACACAGGGACAAGGTGAGACAGGGGCCAGGGTTGCAGCTTCCTTGGTAGTGTGCTTGCAGAGCATGGATGGAACCTCGGGTTCCAGTCCCATCCGCACGTAAACCAGGTGTGGCGGCACATGCCTGCAATCCTAGCATTCAGGAGGTGGAGACAGGACGATCAGGTTCAAGGTCGTCCTTGGCTACCTAGTAAGTTTGAGGCCAGCCTGGGCTACATGAGACCCTATCTCAAAAGAAAAGAAGTTAGGGCTCAGTGGTTAAGATTCCTGCTGCTCTTTCAGAGGATGGGAGGACACAGCACCTGTGTCACAACTGCCTGTAACTCCAGCTCCAGGGGGAGAGAGAGAGAGAGAGAGAGAGAGAGAGAGAGAGAGAGAGAGAGAGAGAGAATATATAAAGAATGCAGGTGGAGAGTGAATTGAACCTTGACTTCAGTCACCTCTGAGCAGTGCGGCTCAGCTGCCACCCTGCAGAGCACACATCTCAGGCTGGGAGCTATCTGCATGCTCCTTCCACCTTCGAAGGGACAGCAGGACAGCAGCGTGCACAGGAAGAGGGCGATAGCTGTGTACAGAAGTATCCAGGAAAACAGGCAGACACCGGAGGAGCCTGCAAGCGAACATTCCCTCTCCACAAACTCTGCTGCTAATTTGACCTTCAGTAGTCTCCTGGGGTCAGGGGTGTGTAGGGGTCAAGAGTCTGGAGTGCAGAGGGTGTGGATGAAGGAGCCTCGGAGATGATGAAGGGCCTAGGGAAGTTTCCTTTTCTCTTCTGGGCTATCTCAGACTGTGGTGTTGGGGATGGGGGAGGCTGGGGCCTAGATGGAGGTACTGGGCAAGCTGGGGGCTTTAAATCAGAGATTCTGGCCTTCTTAACTGATTCCCTGACTACATTCCAGTCATAAATATTCCTAGAGGGGGGCACGTGGGCAGTGGAATCGAGAGCTCCGTCCTGGGAGATCCTCACCTGTGTCTCAGCAGATGACTGACTACCCGTCCACAGGCCTCCAACAAGGCCTGGATTTTCTGTCTACAGAATGACCTTGGGGTCAGGTTCCCGCAGAAAGAGGTAAGAGAGGTGAGTTGTGACTATGTCTAGAGAAGGCTGTGATCAAATCCACCAAGAACGACACGAGGAAAATGTTTAGGAACTTCCCCTACGTGGCAGCATTTGGCCTGTAGAACGAGGCTTGCCAACCCTCCCCAACCACAGACAGCTCCAGCTCCGGACTCTGCACCTGTCTCAGCACTCTCTACCTGCCCTCCTAAAAGCCAGACACAGCCATAGGGACCTCCTGGAGAAAGCACACAGCATGTCCCGGTGGTGACCCGGGACTCAGCCACCACCCCCTCAGGTCCCCACCTGGTCCTCCCCATCCACTTCCCGGAACAGAGACAGAATTGTTTTCCGTTGGGGGTCGGGCATCCTGGGTGGCGCCGACTGGGTCCGGTTCCCCGAGGGTTAAACACCCCACACCCCCGCCACCAGGGCTGGGCGGCTTTGGACTGGCCTTTGAGCAGGGGCAACTTGGGCAGTCCGCAGCCGGGCGCAGAGGCCGGGCCTCCAGCGCATCCCCCGCGGCCGCAGGTCCCGGGACTCGGGTGGAGGCGGCGCCGCGCTGCGGCCACGAGCCTCGCAGCGGCTCGGGAGCCGGCTCGGTCCCCTGCGCCCAGGGCAACCTGCCGGAGTGGCCGAGCCCCGCGCTCCCGCCCCAGCTCCGGGCAGAGCGCAGCCGCACAGGGGGCAGAGCCCCGCGTCGCCGCCCGCGGTGAGGGGCGGGCTGGGGGCGGGGCGGCCGCTGCGCCTTCGGAGCGCGATCCCCTTGCGCGGCACCCGGCGCCGCCGAGCCGCCTCTCCCGCCGCCCGCCAGCAAGTTTGTCGGCTGAGCCGCGCGCCGCCGCATCCAGGCGCATTTGCTGGTGGCTGGCTTTGATGCGTCCTGCTCGGCGGGGACGCTCCGGAGCGATGCCGAAGGAAGTGATTTTAGTTTTATGGTTCTGTGTGTGCACCGCCAGGACAGGTGAGCAAGGCTGGGCGATTGCAGGGATCTCGGGGAAGGAGGTGGTGGTGGGGTGCCCGGCTTCTGCCATCAGCGCCCGCCCGGCTTGGAGAGACATGGAGCGTCGCTCTGCTGGGCGAGGGCAGGGCGGCCGCGTGGATGGGGCTGTGGGTGGGCAGCGGCGTGGACGAGCTCTGCCCAGATCGCGGAAAGGGGCGAGAAGCCCAACTCCTGGGCTGGAAGGTGCCCGCGCTCGGGTCCTCTTCCCCGGGATTCAGGGCGAGGGGCGCGGCTGAGCGGTCGCACTCTTCGTGGCGTGGCTGCAACCAGCCTCCCGGCTCTGGGGAGTGCGGACCCGCGGCAGCGCCGGCCCTCGCGTGCATCCCGGAACTTGCAGGGTGCGGGGGACGCCGCGGTCTCCAGCCCCCGCGCGCGGGGAGCAGGGCAGCGGCGGGAGTTGCACCGCAGAGGCAGCGCGTGCGGCGGCAGGCGCGGCCGGGCCGGGAGAGCCAGGAGCCGCGGAGGGGCTGCGGGAGGAGGTGTGCGCCCTGCGATCTCTTCCCGTGGCTCCCGACGGCCTCCCGGGGCTCCAGGAGCGTTTCCCTTCCGCCCGCTCCCCACCCCAGGGGCTGGGCAAACAGTTATTCCGGGGAAAATGGAGTGGCGGAGGCAACCCAGATTTTCTCAACCTCTAAACCATCTTTTGACTGCTATCATTGAAGATTGCGGGGCGGGGACCCGGAGTAGAGAGAACTGGTTTGATGGTGTCAAGTCTGCGGACATGCGGCTGTGAGGACTCTTAAGCCGCTCCTCTTCCACAGGCTTCCCTGACCCCAAATCCCCTGGGCTTCGGAGAAAACCTTGTATACTTCTTCACGGGGGGTGAGGATGGGGTGAGGTGGGGTGGGAATTGGGGACGCAGGGCCTGCCGACTGCCGGGAGTGGCTGGCATTTACAGTTCTTCGCCAGCCGGCCATCGGACTGAAGCCCAAGGTTTCAGGGTGGCTATTCATTTCCTCTCCCTCTACAGTGCCTCCTTATCACCCTCATTTCCACTCTGTACGGGCGCAGTCTCCGTCTCAGGTCAGGGAGCTAGTTTGCCCAGAGAGGGCTGAAGCTGGGTGGGTGCGGGCCTTGAGTTGGCTTAAAAGTTCCTTCTCCCGTCCCAGGCGCCCCTTTTGGGCGCTTAGGAGACTGAGAGCTGCCAGCTTCCAGCTCCCAGCTGGCCCTCCGTACTTCCCCAGGACCTGACTGAGTCCAGGCCTTCCTTCGCTTAATTCCAGAGCCACAGGGAAACATTTCTCTAGGGACAAAAGAACCCCAGTCCATTTCCAGATCTGCTCTGCAACTGCAGAGATACAAGGCCTAGCCCAGCCAACAATACCCACTTCTTGAATTCAGGCATACCGGCATAGGTTTGCATTTTAAATCCAAGAACTTGCTGTAAGGAACTAGCCCCAGGAAGATGGGGACAGGGATTGCTAATGCTGGCTACTGGTACCAGGAGTATGGGGAGTCTGGTGCTGGGGGCATCCTCAGGAGGAGAAAAAGATGGACAGATGGCTGAAGAGGCAGCTTGACAGTCATTGCCACATCCTCAATTGCATATCGTGACCGAAAATGCTTAAATCCTTTGTTCTCATTACTCCTTTGAAAAGTTGCCAAGAAGTGTGGTCATGCAGGACTGGTCTGAGTTTCCAGTACACGTTGCTTGCAAAGATCTTAAAGAACAGGCTTTGCCCTCTTCCCACCCACAGTCTTCCTTACATCTTGGTCAAACTTTGTTGTTTCCTTCAGGAACAGTGGCTTGCTAGGAGCTAAATAACTTCTGAAAAGAGGACTTAACTCCACTCCGGAGGAGAGCTTATAGCTTTGCAGAGAGTCTATGCAGGACCTGGGGAGCGTCTTGCTACACATTAGCACAGAGCTCATTGTTTGGAGGCAGGGTGTGTTGGGAGAACCTGGCGCTCAGGCAACAGGCAGGAGGGAAGGTTGACTTCATTGGTGGAGAGTGGCGACAAGGCCAGAGAGCCCTTGCCCAGGAGGTGAAGTATGTGAGTGGTGTCTTGAAGGCTTCAGAGGAATAAGGTGAGAGCAGTTCAGACCCAGGGAAGCTCTGGGCACAGACAGGAAGCAAGGCTGCCTCCCCCCCCACCATGGCACAAGGGTGCACCTTCATGTGGCCTGCGGAGTTCTTTTTAAGTGCTGTTTGATGCTACTTGATCATCTGAGGCCACATATTTCCCCCAAAGAAATTATCAGAAGACTTAAAGAGACGGAAGAAATGATCCTTTGCTTGGTACATTTGTAATTTGGTGTGGCTTGAGGGAGTATCAGAAGTGGATTTCAGGGGGTGGCTTCTTTTATGTTACCTGGGAAGTTGGGTCCTACATCCATCTTTAGGAAGCAAAGGCTGACAGTATCAGGATCCAAACAGCTGCTTGGAAAGTTTATTTGTCAAGTGAGACAATTGTCTGGGTTGACCTGGGTGAAATAAACATGTGCTTCCTTAGTGAGCTGCTTAGAGATCGCCAGCTTTTAATGCAAATGAATAGATGATATCAGGCACATTTTAATTAAGCAAGACCGCAGTGCAGAAGCAGTTCCGTGTGAAACCATAGACAATATGTGTCCTGAGGAGGCTGATCACATTGCTCTTGTGCAGAGAGCCTGCCTTGGAGAGCACAGTGGAGAGGAGATGGGCAGTGCTTCAGTAATAATGAGAATCGGGAGGGTACAGTAATAGAGCATGCGTTTCCTCCAGTAGCTTGGAAATGTGAACTCAGTGCTTAGACCCTTTCTCCTTCCTTTCCAGTTTTTGGGGTTACGAGGGTAGAGTTTGACAGGAAGATTGGCGTAGCAGTACCTCCCGGTGCCCGGCCAACTCTTTTTGCTGCCACCTGCTGGAAAGGAGAGATTTTCTCTTTGAAGCAATTCTCTGGGTGGTTGGCTAATTATGAATTAAATAATGGGCTAGTGGGCATGAGTCCCCAGCCTCCACAGATCGTATCAAACACCCACCAATGTGTAGCAAGTGTGGAATATATTCTTTGAGAAAATTGCTTTCAGGGTATTAGGAGGAGATCAAGTGGTCATGAGATCCTGCTGTTAGAAGCCGATGTAGAATGTCTTTCCAGCACCACTTTGCTCAGCATGGACCAGGCTAGCAGCTGCCACTATGAGCTCGATTAGGTCAGAGAGAGCCAGAGCCAGCATGCTTTGTTTGGGAGCTTATGTCCTGGGCATCAAAGGCAGATTGAAGGGCCTTGGCTGGAACACTCCCTGGGCGGGGCTGAGGAGTGGCCCAGCAGAGCTGGGGCAACAGCAGGTGTCTTGGTTAAAGTGAGGTCTTGATAGAAGAGCCCGGCCTCAAGAGCCTCTGTCATATTGACTTGCTGCCTTCTGGGCTTTTAAAATATCTCCTCCCCAGGAGCTTTTTATCCTGCTTAATTCTAATTCCCAGTTTTAGCCATTTGTGGAGCTGTTATGCCAAAGTAGGAAACTTTAATAGAGTTTCCTAGGAAAGGGCAGGAGCTGTGCACACTTGGACAGGAAACAGAAGCATGAAAATAAAGCATGTTTAATGGAGTCAGTATCTCCCATGACAGAAGGTTCAGGAGCTGGCAGGTAGATACAGCCTTATTCATGGGTTTTCCAATTCCCTACGCAGTGTGCAACGTGTCCTTCTACCAGCCCTGGCCTTCTTCTTCCTGAAAAGGACCAATTAAAAGAAGAAAACTGTATCCAGAAGCCTAATTGATTTCTTTTCTCTTGTTCAGTTTTTATGGTGTGCCTTCATAAAAAGAGCAACACGCTTCTCAGCTGGGAGGAGGGGCCACCCAAATCTCTTCCACTATTCCCGTGGAGATGAGAATCACAGCTGGAGTGGGCTGGAGAGCTATTCTTATGAAAGGCAGGTGAAGCAAAGTCCAGCTGAACACCTCCCGTATGTTGACTGACCCTGCCGGAGTGTTCATGTGGTTACCACCCTGATCTCAGGCAGGAGAATGGTCTTCTTTCTAATGATGAGAAAATCCAGGTTCTGAGAAGCCATATTTCCCAAGGACACAGAATTTGTACAAGGAAGAAATAATTTGGAACTGACTTTTTGCTTAATGTTTCCACAGTGCTTTCTGGATAGAGAGTACCGTGTTCTCATTTGGGGATGGGGACTTGAAGTCAGTACCGTGGTGTGTTATAAGCCTTTTCCTATTGTAGCCACCCCTGCCTCCACCCTGGCTGGGAGATATATTTTTAGACTGACCATCTTAGTGGGTCTTCAGTTTCTGCACTGACTAACTTGTCACAATAACAAGCTACCCCAAGATCTGTAACTTGAAGCAACATGTATTTGTTGTGGTTCGGATATGTGCAGCTTGGCCTGAGTTGCCTTGTCTAGGCCAGGTCTGGCTGAGCTCCAGTTGACATTTAGGCACAAGATACAAAGCTGTGTGTAGGCCACAACCTCCTCATGATGAATAAGTCCCACCATGTGAGCACATTCAAGCCTCTGCTTGTTGTTGACACCCCAGTGGCCAAGACAGGGTACACAACTGATTTTAAAGTCAAGGAAGGGGAAGGCCTATTGTCCAGTAGGAAGAACTGTGAAACCACGAAACGCAGAGTATGGATGTGCAATGGGAAAGGATTTGAGCCAATAATTCAGGCAACCATGGTCCCCTTAGAAATTTTCCTTGGCTCCTGCCAACCTGTTTTCTCACGGTCTCTCATATTGCTCTGAGGTCATAGTTACCAAGTGATTAGACCACAGCCCCGATCAGGTAAACACCCAGGTCCTGTGTGAGGCTGTCAGGGGAGTAGAAATGATTCATTCTCTATGTCTAGGTAAGAGCACGTGTCCCAGCCATTTACAAAGTTCCCAGCCAGAGAACGACCCACTTGGAGGCCCTCTGAGATGACCCTTGATTTAATTTGGGCCATATAGGTGCAAAACACTGTAGATCAAAGTGAAATACTAGTTCTTTTCCTGTTTTTTCAAGGTGATCTCAGAGCTGATGGCCTCTGAGCTCCCTTGGGGTTTCACAGGGCTGTGAGGTGGAGAGACAGAAGAGTGTCTGGCCCAGTTCTGCTTTGCACAGAGCAGGCACTGTGAATCGAGTTTGTGTGTAGCAAGTGCAATATCCCTACAGGTGGAAACTCAAAGTTAGACTGTGTTTAAAATGTAAATCACAGCATAGTCCTCTGAACCTCTCCTTAAACAAGACAGCCCTTTAGAAACAGAACTAGCAGCCAAGTTCCTTGTCACTGGCCTTATAGAATGTGGCCCTTGCCTGGGGTCCTAAATAACATCAACTGTGAACGTGATACAGCCTAGAATTTTATGCGAGTCTTAGCTGAGGAGTTGTCTTTATCAGGTGGGTGTGTGGGTGTGTCTGTGAGGGGTTGTCTTGATTGTTCGTTGGTGTTAAGGAGCCCAACCCATGGGGGCAGTCCTCTTTCCTCAGCAGGTGGTCCTGGGTTGTTTAGGAAAGCCAGCTGAGGTGAGCCTGCAGGTGACAAGTGAAGAAGACAAGCAAGCAGCTTCCTACGTGGCTCTGTAGCTCTTGCTTGAATTCTTGCTCTGATTATCTCAGTGATGGATTGGAAGCATAAGCCAAAGGAACCCTTTCTTGCTCCAGTTGGTCAGGTGTTTTATCATGGCAAAGGAAAGGAAATTGGACACCTACCCTCAGGTGCTGGCCTTGTTTATCACTGAAGTTTCAGCTCAAAGCAATCTCGGCTAGACCCTGTCCCCAAACCAAGGTGTTTTCTATTCCAATACTTTATTTTCTTCACGACATTTATTTATTTATTTATCTATTTGTTTATTTATTTATTTTTCTTTTATGTCTATGAGTATTGCCTATGTGAATGTAAGTGGACCTGTGTCATGCAATGCTCGTGGAAGGCAGAAGAGGATATTGAATCTCTTGGAACTGGAGTTCCAGAAGGTTGTTAGCTGCCATGTGGGTGCTGGGAATCAAAGCCAGGTCTTCTGCAAGCTTCATGCATTTATTGCCATGTTTATTGCCTGCCCCTCCCAGGAAGGCAGGCTTCCTGAAAGACATCCTTTGTGCCTCCCAACATGTATGCTGCCCAGAAAGTACTGTGCAGCACCAGATGCAAACACTACTGTTTGAACGGAAGTGAGCAGTGGAGGTCAGTGATGTCTTTGGGTCAGTGGGTCTTGTAATTGGTTGCATTTGAAGGAGAAAATTTGCACCTTCAGCTGTGAAGACAAGCGGAGGCCCGACAAAAACCAAAAAGGCAGTTTTATGCACTGTGCCTGCAATTTAACCTAGCTTCTGCCTTGGCAATGACAGGTTTCAACTCCAAAATGACTTTCCTGACCAGCCTTGTGCTGACAGAAGCCTCCTTAGGCTGCTGCAGTTTTCATTTCCTAACTGGAAGGGGAGGGTGCATTTCCTTTCCCCAGTCTGTGTAGGCAGGAGAGGTGTAAGGGCAGGTGAGGCTGTGGTGGCTTAGGAAGTCCTGATGAATATTCACTCAGGCTCCCTGGGACAAATTGGGTACGTGCTTTCTGAATCCCACTGCATTACCATCAGAGGGACGTTGACAGCTGTTGCTGATTAAAACATTTCCAACTGCTCAATCAGAACTCACTATTGAGATGTTAAAGTGTAGATCCGCAGAGCCTTCTTGAATGTCTTAAACAACATCCCTCGGAGTGAGCTGTTGCCTTATTAATATATATTTATATAAAATTGGAAATCACTTTGCAGTCATGAGTGAGTCATTCCACAGATCACCTCCTGGGTAAGAGACAGCCCCATGGATCTGCCTTTTCTAGACAAGGGGACAGGGGACTCAGAGTCCTGTTTTTCCTTCTCCAAGAGATCTCGGGGCATCCAACTTTCTATCCTGGAATCTTGGGAGGAAACATCTCCTGTTACTCTGAGCCCCGTCTTTCTGCGCCACCGTTCCCCAGTAGGACAGCCTCCTTCTCATTTCCTTCCTGGTCGCCTGAGGTGGTGCCTGGTTTATGGGGCTTTGCTCTGTGTAGAGCTTGATATTGCGTCTGTGCCCAGGGCAGGCGCCACCAACCTGCGTCCCCTGTTCCTACACTTAAAGTACATTTTTTTCATAGTTCACCAGACAGCAAAACCATCCTGAGTTGAACTCATTTGGTGGCATAATGTGTCCTGAATGGATATTAGGGTCTTTCTAGTCATTATGCCAATTAGAAGAAAACACCATACTTTTTCAATCCAGAAATACCACCGAAGTTGAGTATAGGGTGCTGACTCAGTCTTTGGTGAGGGTGTTACATAAAATATACTGTGTGCTGTATTATCTGTCTAACACATGATACATTCTGAATTCTGAAGGTTATTTGGCCCCAAGGATTTTGGGTTTAGGGGGTTATCAGTCTATAGTGGAGTGGACTGGAGAAAGGCACAAAGAAAACTTGTATCTGTGTGTGTGTGTGTGTGTGTGTGTGTGTGTGTGTGTAGCTGCTTTCTGTTTTTCTTGTGGGCAGGGTGTTCCCTGGAGTATGCTCCAGTACTCGACCAGCTTTGCCTGAATCTCCCTCCCCTGCTTTGCCTCTGTAGTCTCTGTATTTAGATCTGCTAGCAGTCTGTTAAACGCAAATGGCTCTGTGTTTCTTTCCAGTGATGGGCTTTGGGATCGACCCTGACCTTCAGATGGACATTATCACAGAGCTTGACCTTGTGAACACCACCCTAGGAGTCACTCAGGTGGCCGGACTGCACAATGCCAGCAGAGCGTTTCTATTTCAAGGTAAAATGTGTTCTTCGCATGGGGTGAAGGGGGGCACCTGGCTTGCTTGTGTCTGGGGAATATCCTCGACTGTCTTGAAGAGTATTTAGATAAGAGTACTTAGACAAGCAGGGGGTCTTCTGAAGGTGGGAGGGGGCACTAGGGGTGTGATGGGAAAATACTTGATTTGACGATGAAATGTTCACTTTCGGATTTGGGTAGATATTCATAGTGGAATGAGGTTGCAAGACTTTGGGGAGCCACTGGCCAGCTGTGCTGTGTGAAGGTTATTTACCCCTGATTACTTCTATCTTGGCCCCTACCCCTGCTTCTGTCTCTCATCCTGGACCAGAGCATGTCCAGGGCTGCATTCTCCTTGAATGCAACTTCCTAGGTTCTGCGCCTTGTAAGGAGTACTTGTCATTAAATCAACCAAGAAGCCTTTATCAGGGCAGCGGAGTAAGATGGTTGAAAGTATCGGGCCTGCAGCCCCACAGACCAGAATCACCTTCCAACCTTGCCACTACTGGCTTGGAGACTTAGCTTCTCTGTGCCTGGTAGTCTCATTTTAACAGCATATTCTTGCAACACCTAGCTTATGGGAGCTCTGAAACAGTGCCCAGTACATAGCTCATGTTGAATAAATACTGGCTACTGTTTTAGAATTCCTTGTGTGTGCTAAGCAACACACTAAGCATAGGGTTATCAGGGATGGACAGATGGCTCATAAGGTAGGAGCACTTGCTGTTCTTGCAGAGGACCCAAGTTCAGTTCCCAGCACCCACATGGGAGCTCACAACTCCTTGTAACTCTTGCTCTTCTAGCCTCTGCGGCCACCTTCACACACATACACACATGCAAGCATGCACTCACACACACACAAGCACATACACATAATTGAAAATAAAGTAAATATTGATGGGTGTGGTGGCAGACACCTTTAATCTCAGCATTTAGGAGGCAGAGGCTCTCAGATCTCTGTGAGATGGACGTTAGCCTCATCTGCATAGCTCCAGGCCAGCAAGGGCTACCGAGGGCTCTTGTCTCAAAACAAAACAAACAAATAATAAAGTAAATCTTGTAAAAACAAGAAAAGGGTTACCATCGAGAGTAAATTAGATGCAAGTCTTGACTTAAACTGTAACCAGGAAGCAGTGAATTACACAAATCACTGGTGAACCAAAGTGGCTGTACTTAGCCATAAGGCAATGTGTCAGTTGTCAGCCAGGCCTCATGAGGGTGGGTCTGATTTAATTGGAGTGGGAGAAAGTGATTTTCAGAGAGAAAGTCACCTTGAAGAAGTGGCAGGTCAGCAAGGACTTGAAAAGTGAACGGGCAGCCTGGTGTGGGAAGGGGTGGGCATTAGAGCACCGTGGACAGAGGAAATAGAAAGAGACATGGCAGTGTTGGCTGGGGGACAGTTAGTGGCTGGAGCCGTGGGTGTGGGCTCCCTCGGATCAGCAGTCAGACGTCCTGCAGTGACCTGGCTTGAGTGTTCTGGTGGCCTCTGTAGTGTCCATTCTGATAGGTGGGAGGCTGTGAACATGTTAACTGTTGTGTGTGTCATCCCTGCCTGCAGGCCACATTTATGGTCTTGTATTTTAATCTCCTCAAAGGCTTGGGATCCTTTGTACATGTCAGAGCAGGAGAATACACTGAGCAGATGGAGAAAGCAGGCTTGGTGTTTCTCCACAAGAATGCTTGACAAGGTTCTTTGAGTTTTGCCTTCTGTGAAGCCAACCATAGTGGTTAGATTTTCAGTGACGTGACCGAGAACCTGACAAGAACAACTTAAAGGAGGAGAGAAGGTTGTAGTTTCAGAAATTTCAGTCTACGACATTGGGGAGGCTTGGTGGGACAGTTCACATGCAGCCAGGAAGCAGACAGGGACAGGAGGAGCTGGGGCTGGCATCCCCCAAGGACCTGCCCTGTGATAGAATCCTCTAGGTAGGGCTCTGTTTTCTAAAGTTTCTACAGCCTCTCCTGGCCAGGAGCAAGTAAGAGCCTGCAGGGGACAGCTCAGAGTCAAACCAAGTCACCAAGAGGTTATTCTAGAATCTCTGGACCAATATCATGGGATGTGATTCAGGTATTCATCTGCTGTGTGGTTTGCTTACTGCTTGCTGGTGGCATGTGGCAAATCTTCAGATGTTGTACTCTGGCCTGTAATGAAAGTGCAGATATGTGAATATCTACTCCTTTCTAGATAGCTGGTGAAGGGCTTAATAGGGTGTGGCCACATTCTGACTTGAATGCTCTGCTCTATGCCTTGTGAAAAGTGTACTCTGTTGTTACTTATCCCCACCATTCTGTCTGCTGAGGCCGCTAGGTGTTCTGTGAGCTTTGGGAAGGCACGGTGCCTGACTATCTAGATAGATATTTCTAGATCCCAAGAGCCAGCTGTTGTGCATGGTGTTATAAGTGAGAATAGACATTTTTTTTTAATTTTTTTTGAGAATAGACTTTTTGAATTGGGTTAAAATTTCATCTGCCCAGAGGACCATAGAGGAGGCTTCCCCTGCTCCCGAATTCACTGGTCCTCTGGGCTGGTTCTCCTCTGGGTGGGTCCTCTGGGCGGGTCCTCTGGTCTTGGCCTCTGGGCTAGGCATCTGGCCTGGACCTCAGCTCTCTAACCTAACCTGTTTGCTGTCTGTGTTGGTAGTTGCTTCTCTGCTGGGCTGCAACAATGGGCAGTGGAGATTTTCAGCTGCCTTGGTGGGAAGAGTAACTGGGAATTTGAGGAAACATTTCCCCACGTCCTGAGTGCGTGTGGTTGATTATACTATACCCATCTGGTTAACATGAGCTGTCCCCTTATCTCAGCTCTGTGCACAGAACACATCAGCAAAGACCCCGTTGCCCCCCAGGTAACACTTTCTCAGGTTCTGCTGAAAAGCCGTGAATCTGCAAATTGCAATGTCTGCCCCCCGCCCCCCCAATTCACTCCTTCCCACATGCAGAACAAAGCCATCCTGCCCCATCATTTGGAAAATCGAAATTGGAATCAGGTATGGGCAAGACCAAGCCTGGGTGCAGTCGCCCTCTGTTAGACTCATGGGACAGGAAAAACAATCTACTTCCAAAGGGCATTAGGGAGCAGGTTTAGAATAGTGGTAGAGACACTTCTGTTCAAAAGGGGAAGAGATGGAGAAGGAGAAAGGAGCCATTGTTCTCCTGCAATTTGGGAATCCAACTCTATCTCAAGGCTTGGGAAGAAGGCAGCCATCAGCTTGAGAAGGAGAAAGGAGCCATTGTTCTCCTGCAATTTGGGAATCCAACTCTATCTCAAGGCTTGGGAAGAAGGCAGCCATCAGCTTGTGGTGCCGCCTGCCCTCGGGGACATCATTCCTTTCTCTCAAAGGATAGCGTGTGTTTGCAGTTGAACAGCTTGATCAGTCTGTATCCTGCCAGGAGAATTTTGGGGGCTTGTCAGTCTTTTTCCATTTTGTCCTTTCTCTGTTTCCGTTCAAGTTGGCAACGTTTCTGTTGGTATACAGTTCTCAGCAATATCTAAAATTTGTTTGCATCATTTTAATTTAATTTTATCTTTTGTGCATGTGCATGTGTGTGCATGTGTGCATGCGTGTGTGCGTGTGTGTGTGTGTGTGTGTCTGTGTGTCTGTGTGTGTCTGTGTGTACGTATACTGTATGTGCCTGCGTGCATGTGGAGGTCAGAGGCTGATGTTGCATGTCTTCTTCTATGACTTGTCACCTGACTAATGTTTGAGACGGGGTCTCTTCCTGAGCTCACTGATCGACTGTCCTGGATGGCCAGCGAGCTTTTGAGACCTAGCTGGGTTCAGCCTGACTCTGCCAAGCCTTTCCCCAGCTCTAGCTTACAGGTGTGACACCTGGCTGTTTATACTGCTGCCAGGGCTCTGAACCCAGGTCCTCATGCACACATAGCAATTTACTGACTGCACCACCTTCCCAGTTCCCATTTTGTATTTTAAGTAATTAATTAATTAATTAATTAATTTATTTATTTTTGGTGTTTTGAGACAGGGTCTCCCTTTAGTCTCAGCTGGCCTGGAGCTCACTACGTAGACCAGGCTTGCCTTGAATTCAAAGAGATCCGCCTGCCTCTGCCTCCCGAGTGCTGGGATTAAAGGCATGTGATTCTACTACATAGTTGAGGCTGGCCTGAACTTGAGATTCTCCTCTCTCAGCCTTCTGAGTGCTGGATTATAGATTTATGCCATGATACCTAGCTTCATGAATATTACAAAGATGTAGTTTTACTTTTGATTGACACACAGTAGTTGTACATAGTAATGGGGCACAGAGCCATGTTGCAATACCTGCAGCTAGTGTGTGAAGATTAGACTGGGCTCATTGGCACACCCATCATCTCTGTCATTTATCTTGTCTCTATTTGGGGAACATTCAAAAACCTTTTCTGCTAGTTATTCTGAAGCACTGAATTAATCGTTGCCAGTCATAGTTACCCTACGTGCTGCGGAGCACCAGAAAGTGCTCCTCCCAGCCAGTTGTACCCTTGGACCCATAACCACCTCTGCTTCTGCTGCCCCCTTCCTAGGATCTGGTAAAGACTACTGTTCTCTGGACTTCTATAAGATCAAGTTCTTGTGGATAGCCTTTGGTCATGGATTTCTGTGACTGACTGGACTGGCTCATTTCACCTAGCACCATGTCTTTGAGATCCATCCACATTACTAAAATGACAGAATTTCATGATCTTTTACAACAGGATTAGTGTTCTGTTGCATTTGTGTATGCATGAGACAGGGTCTCCCTGCAGCCCCAGCTGTCCTGGAACTGGCTATGTAGACCAGGCTGGCCTTGAACTCACAGAGATCTTCCTGCTTCTGTCTCCCAAGTTCCATTTTCTTTATTCATCTGTCAGTGGACACATAGTGGCCTCAGTTGGCTGCTGTATTGCCAATGACCATGTGAGAGCGGCCACTTTCTGACATGCTGATTTCAGCTCATTTGCATATACTTAAGCAGTGTGTTTACTAGCTCACATCGTAGTGCTACTTCTGTCCCTTCTTTAAAAATATTTTTATTTTCTGAGAGCTTCATAGGATGCATTTTGATCATATCCCAGTCTCCCTGCTCCTCTCAGGTCCACTCCACCTTCTGACACACCCAACTTCATTTTTTTTTCTCATTGTTGGACTTAAACTGCCACACTCACAAAAGAAACCAAGGAGGGACCACAGATTAATATGAAATTTATTTAATTTGCTGGTGCACCAGAACCCAATTAAGAAAACTGACACATTGGAAGCCAATTATTGATGTGTCAGGGATGCAACCCACTGTACACAGGGATGGTTGCGACCTCGACTGTCTGTTACAGAGACCTTTTAAACACAAAAACCACAAACTAGAGGAATTTGGT
The DNA here is from genome assembly GCA_009823505.1 of Rhizomys pruinosus. NCBI lineage: Eukaryota > Metazoa > Chordata > Mammalia > Rodentia > Spalacidae > Rhizomys > Rhizomys pruinosus. The sequence goes on along the minus strand of VZQC01009555.1, from coordinate 1,187,018 downwards.
GACATCATACATACACAATTGCAAGGCTATAGAAACACAATGCAAGCAGTGGTGACCTTGAAGCTGATTGATTGTGTTTAGCATCGTGAAGCCCCTTGGAGAGGAATGGGCTCCTTAGGGGGTAGGAAACTGCTTCAGGGCTGGGAAAGTTCATCCTGACCTCAGGTAGCTGTGGGAACTAGGAACTCAGGGTCGGACTGTATTCTTGTGGTTAAGGTAATCATGGGAACCAGGCTTGCTTCAACTAGAGAGTTGCTCCTGCATGGTTAACCCTTTCCTTTTGATGAACTTTTTCTGACCTGGTCCTAACATCATCAAGTCCAATTTGTGCTGCCCAAACACTCTTGGATGTGAGTCCATGTCCTGGTGGCCATAACCTCAAAGAAAACAGAGTCCCCGCCCCCAGAAGCTGTCAGCTGCTGATAGATCCTCAGCTAGGCTGCGGCTTCCTCTCCCTCTTTCCATCCATGCTGGGAATTGGGCTGGCCTGTGTTTGCGCAGGTCTCGTGCATGCTGCCATGAGCACTGTGGGTTCATGCGTGGAACTACGTTGGTGCCGAGACAACACCGCATCTTCCCCTTCTTCAAAGAAGAGTCCTGAGCCTTGGTGGGCAGGGGTCTGCTCCATTTAGGGCTGGGGACTCCACAGTCACTCTCTGTACCTTGACAAGTTATGGGCCTCTGTGCTAATTGCAAGAAGGAGCTTCTCTGGTGAAGGTTGAGACATGCAGTAATCTACGAGTGTAGCAATAATAGTCATTAGCAGTCAGTTGAATACTATTCCGGAGTAGCTGGCATGTACCATTGTGCTTGGCTTGTTTCTAGTTTTTTTTTTAGGAACGTGCCTAGTGGTTTCCATAGTGGTTGTACTAATGGTGTTCCCACACAATGCCTTTTCTGCCACATCCTTGACAGGTTTATGCTCGTCTTTTTGGTAATAATTAGTGGTGCCGTGTTTCTTTTTTTAAAATTTTATTTATTTTTTATGTATATGAAGGTACTGTCTGCATGTAGGTTTGCACCCATGTCATGCAATGCCTCGGAGGTCAGAAGAGGGCGTCGGACTCCCCTGGAACTGGAGTTAAAGACGGTTCTCAGCCGCCATGTGGGTGCTGGGGATCGAACCCGGGTCCTCTGCAAGAGCAGTCAGCACTCTTAACCGCTAGGCCATCTCTCCAGCCGAGTTTCTTTTACTTGATGGTGATCTGCATATCTTCTTTTGAGAAATGTCATTGGGCAATTCTTCAAAGAATAAGCATTGTTTATTTTTGGAGCTGTGAAGGTTTGAGTTTCTTGTTGGACAAATAGTTCATGGGTATCTGGTTCTGAAGGTCGATTTTCCACAGATCATTTCCTTTGCTTGAATGCATGCGTTGTTTGTCAGTTTTTGCTTTTATTGCCTGTGATTTGGGGTCACTGACCAAGAAATGCTTGTGCATGCCTCAGATTTTCCTTCTGTTTCCTTCTAGTAACTGTAGAGCTTTGGGTCTTACATTTAATTCTTTGATCAACCATGCATTGAGTCTAAATTTTTTTTAAATTGAATTTTGCATGTATTTCATACAGAACATCTTCGTAAATCTTAATCACCTTTATGCTCCTTCTTCCATTGTCACCATCCCACAGCCCCGCCCACTAGAATTTATACACTCTGTCATTTGTGCCAAGGCTCAGCATGTCAAGTCAGCATCCCAGATGTGCTACCGGCTGGCCCTCCGGGGGTCGTGGGTTTCTGGGAGTCCTCTTGGCAGGAAGAACACAGGTTCAGTGGACGGCATGTAGAAATGAAAACTAAGAGAAGTTTTTCCAAATCTACAGCACTTTATTGAACTGGGGCAGAGATTATATAGTAGTCTTGGGAGAGGGCAGAACAAAGGATTTGGCAAAGTTTTACATTTACATAGGTAGGTAAAAGAAACTCATTGACGAGATACAGAGCACACAGAGCAGGAAACTAAAACATCACAAAGTTTAGTTAGGAAATGAACTTTCTTTGAAGTAAAATGTAGAAATCTCAAGACAACCTTTACTGAGGAAATAACATTTGAGAAGAAAAAAGGAACATCAATAGTTAACTCTTGATTACAAACCACAATTGAAAAGTTACAGCACACCGAATAGTAAATACTATGTCACAGTACAAAGTTCTTTAGCAGCAGATATTGACCTTCTATCTCTATCCTGAAGCTAGAGTAAATACATCTTAGCATCCTAAAGTTAATAGTTTCTTTTTAAGTTTCTATTGAAGTCAAAACCTTATTCCTATAATATCCTAAACTATTTATTAGTTTTTCTAACTCTAACTGCTAATCTAAAGTTTAAATTTTTACTGAAAACTAAGAGCTGTTCCACTGCTTGATCCGGCTAACAGCTTTGTTAGATAATTGGCTGGTGTAAGGAGACTTAGTTTCTGTCCTGCTTTACTGGGAGTGTTAGAATCCAGGCGTTTAACTAGAAAAATGTCTTATCTACCTCTTTGTCTAGGACCAGAGGATGAGATAAAGGGGTTCTTTTATTTTAGGTATAAGGGGAATTTTTGTTTTAACCTTAATGAAGAGATGTTTTTTCATCACACACATTTACCACTGGAATTTGTTTTCTTCAAGGACACTCATGTAAGGCAAGAACATTACTGTCATGCAATTATTTTGTTTTCTTGATCTGAAGCAAGTTTTAACCTTGCCATATATATTAACAGCTTACATTATATTGTTTGTTAAGGAGAAAGGTCTGTTTTTTACTTGGGATCTGCAGAAAATTCTTGCTGCCAGGAAAAAGCCCTGTGCCCAAGAGAGGCATTTTAATTGCCAGTTCTTGACACATTCAAATAGTTTATTTTGTATCTATAAGCTGGCTTTAAGAAAAGATCTTTTTGTGCTCAGTGTTATGCTAAGTCCAACACCAGAAAAACGTAAGATCCTAGGAGAGCATCTCAATCTCGGGGGTGATCTTAGCCGAGTGTTCTGCCAGGGACCTCCAGGGGGTCGAGCCCCATAGGACATTGCTCCCCCGCCTGCCTTGAACATGATTTCTCATGTTGCTTTACACAGGTGACACTGGAGTGGGTGTGGCAGATGTGGAGGTGGGTGCCTCACAGATGCTCCTCAGTGCAAGTTCATCCACTGAGACCTAGGCTCCCCATCCAGAGTCCCTCACTTTAAGAAGATCAGCTCTTTCTCACCCAGCAGTAATCAGCTGCCAATATTTCTTTGGCTAAGACTGGGGACAGCTGCCCATTTCTACAATTCTGTGCTGGGTTTTGTCTGCTTTAATTTGCATGGGTCTTGTGCATGCTGACAGCACCACTGTAAGTTCATATGAGCAGGGTTCCAGGAGCTTGTATGATTTTATTTTCACATGGTCATGCACCTCCTGCCTGGCTCTTACAATCTTTCTGCCCCCTCTTCTGTGATGGTCGCTGAGCTCTGGGTGAGTGAAGCTTAATATAGGAGTCCTGTCTGAGGACCCAGCCTTTGCAGACTCCTAATCTCCACGCTTTGGCCATTTGTGACCTTTTGTGTTCTGGACCTCTCTTCCATGAGGGAGGTTCATTAGTGAGAGTTGAGAGATTCACTAGTGTCGTCTTTATCTCTTGGTCTAAGTTGTGTAAACTTTAGGTGTAGAGACTGCATTGTAGACGTGTCACCCAGGCCTGGGCAATTTACAGACAATGTCTGTGCGTGACCAGCTGGGAGGACACTGTAATAGTCTCCCTAACGCACAAGAAGCTTGTTTGATGTGTGGTGACTGGGATACTGAACTGTAAATATAAGGATACCTATTTTGCACTTAGTAAGAAATTACATTAGTCTTAGAATTTTTCTCTAAGCTCTGTGATCTCTCCATCCATGTATATTTGGCTATGTTTACAGTACCACACATGAGTTTCCTTCCATTGAATGGGCATTAAGTTCAATTAGGAAGCTGTTGACTGTCCCCAAGATAAAAGTGCCACTACTACACCAATGTCTCATCCTGCGCTGGTCATTGATGTGGTCATTTGGTCTTAACGCTGGTGTTGGACCATTGATGGCTGTTCTCCCTTAGCAGCTTGCATAGCACTCTCCAAAGCTGAGAGCAGCCTTCAGGGAAGAGGCTTCCAGCTCAGATCCAGCGTCATAGCTTCCAATCTGGTCTCTGAAGTATGTCCTGTCTTCAGTACTAGGGTCTTACTTTCAGGTTCTGGGAGGCAATCAAGGGCTATGGCAATGGCCTGTATAATTTTGGAGTATCCTGGAGCACGCTGGCCAGCTACTCAAAGGACGGTTTCTCCTGTCTGTCACTGTTTCTCGTTATGTAGCCTTTGGCTTTGTGCATGGACTCATGGAGATACACTGTATGTGTAATTTGTCATTAGGTTGTTAGACCAATACCATTCTCTCTGGGTTTCTACACCAGGTAGGCATAGTCATCCATCTCTCCTCTCTCTCTCTCCATCTAGCCCTCCCTCCATGCCCTCCCCATTCAAATTGTCCCTGTTTCCCCATTTCTGATAATACCAGTCTCCTATGGTCTCACCTCTCTTGAGCTCCCTCTTTCCCTCATCCCCAGATTTCCTTGTATAGCCTTCCTTTTCAAGTACTCCCATTTTATCAATTTCTCCCCTAGTAACACCTGTCTCCTACTATTCTTCCTCAGGTTCCCTCATTCCCTTTACCTTCCTGGTTCCTTTCTGTTTCCCTGGTTCCTGCAGTTATACCAGGAATATATTTACATATAAGGATTTGGTGCTAGGATCCACAATGAAGGACAACAACGTCCTTTGTTTTTCTGAGTCTGTGTTGCTTCACTTAGCATAACAGCTTCTAGTTCTAGCCATTTACCTGAAAATTTCAAGATGTTGTCTTTCTTTACTGCTGAGCAGAACTCCATCCTGTAAATGGACCACATTTTCATTATCCACTCATCAGTTGAGGGACACTTAGGTTGCTTCCATTTCTTAGCTATTGTGAAAAGAGCAGCAACAAACATGGATGTACAAGTATCTCTACAGTAGGATGAGTCCTTTGAGTATATATGAAGGAGTGGTAAAACTGGGTTAAATGGTATGTTCATTTTTAGATTTTTTAAGGGTTCTCCACACTGCTTTCCATAGGGGTTGCATGATCTTGGAATCCCGTCAGCAGTGACTGAGCATTCCCCTTTCCCCACATCCTCTCCAGAATTTGGTATCATTTTTTTTCTTGATTTTAGCCAGTCTGCCTGGGGTAAGGTGAAACCTTTAAGTGGTTTTAATTTGCATTTCCCTAATTATTAATGATATTGAACACTTTTAAAGATGTTTCTTAGTCATCTTTATTTCTTCTTTTGAGAACTCTCTGGTCAGACTCTTAGCCCATCTTTTAATTGGGTTGTTTTCTTGACTTTTTTTTTTTAGTTCTTTATATATTCTGATATAAACTCTCAGACAAGCCACTGGTAAAGAGTTCCTCTCTGTGAGTCTTCTCTTTACTTTTTTGGTTGTATCTTTTGCTGTACAGAAGCTTTTTAGTTTAATGAAGTCCCACTTGTTGATTGTTGACCTTAATTTCTGAGCAACTGATGTCTGATTTAGAAAGTCTTTTCCTATACCTACATCTAGTAGGTTAATGCCAGTGCTTTCATCTAACAGTTTCAGAGCTTCAGGTTTAACACTGAGGTCTTTGATCTGTTTGGAATTGACTTCTGTACAAGGTGAAGAGAGGATAAGGGTGTAGTCGTTCTTCTACAGGTGGGATCCAGCTTTGCCAGCACCATTTCAGGAAGACACCGTTTTCCTCCACTGAATATTCTTGTCCCCTTTGTCAAACATCTGGTAGCTGAAATTGCATGTACTCAACTTTTTTTAAATTTTTGGTCTTGTTGAGACAGGGTCTCCCTGTAGCTCCAGCTGGCCTGGAAGTCACTCTGTAGACCAGGCTGGCCTTGAACTCACAAAGATCTGCCTGCCTCTGCCTCCCAAGTGCTAGGATTAAACATGTACTCAACTTTGTATCTTCAATTATGTTTCATTGATCTGTGGATCTATTTCTGTGCCAGTACCATGCTGTTTTTATGACTATAGCTCTGTAATATAGTTTGAAATCTGGTATGGTGATTCTCCTTACATTGCTCTTTGTGCTTAGGGCTACTTTGGCAATCTGGGGTCTTGTGTGCCTCCATATGAATTTTTGGATTTTTTTTTCTAATTCTGTGAAGAATGTCAGGAGGATTTTGTTTGGGATTGCATTGAATCTATATATTGCTATTGGTAGGATGGTCATTTTCACTCTACTAATTCTTCTAATCAATGAACATAGGAGGCCCTTCCATCTTCTATTGTCTTCTTCAATCTCTTTTAAATATTTCATTATAGAGATTTTTTTAATGTCTTTGGTCAGGTTTACTCCAAGATTTTATATATATCAGCTATCATGAACGGGAGGGTTTCCATGCACCTGTTATCTACTTGCTTGCTATTGGCTATTGGTGTATATATAAGGTAACTTTCATAGATTAATTTTGTAACTTGCCACTTTAGTAGAGGTTTTAATCATTTCTATAATTTTATGGTGCAATTTTGGGGATTTCTTAGGTATAATATTGTATCATCTACTAATGGGCATAATTTGGCCTTTTCTTTTGCAATTGGTACTCTTTTAATTTCCTTCTCTTGTTGCTCTAACAAGACTTTCAAGCATTATATTTAAAAGGAGTAGAGACAGTGTACAGCCTTGTCTAGTTCCTGAATTTAATGGGAATGCTTCCAGTTTTTCTCCATTTAGAATGACGTTGGCTGTGGAAACCTTGTATATGGCTTAGTTATGTAGAGGAATGTTCCCTCCAGTCCAATTACCAAAGCATGTTGAATTTTATCAAAGGCATTTTCTGCATCTATTGAGATGTCTATGTGACATGTATTCACCAATGTATGTGGAACCTTCCCTGTATGTCTGGAATAAAGGCAACTTGATCATGGCAGATCTTACTGATGTGTGTTTGTATGTGGTTGCAAGTGTTTTGCTGAGAATTTTTGCATCTATGTTTGTTAAGAATATGGGTCTATAGCCCTTGGTTAGCTAGGCTAAGGGTCTATCTATCTTTTTTATCTTTTCAAAGAACCAGCTCTTGGACTCATTGATTCTTTGTATTGTTTTCTTTGTTTCTATTTCATTAATCTCTGCTCTGATTTTTTTGTTATTTATTCTTGTATGCTGAGTTTGGGTTTCATTTGTTGTTGCCTTTTAAGAGTCTTGGGTTGCAATGTTAAGTCATTTATTTGTGCTCTTTATGATTTTTTCTTTATGAATTTTTAATGCAGACTTAGAGCTATAAATCTCCCTCCAAGAGGTTTTGTTGTATTGTATTTTCTCTTTTTTTTTAAATTCCAGAAATACTTTATATCTCTCTTGATTTCTTTTTTGACTTATTCATTGTTCAGGAGTGTGTTGTTTAATCTCCATGAGATTGTGTAGGTACCAGAACTGCTACTGGTGTTGATTTTAAGCTTTAGTGCATTGTGGTCTGATACAGTGCTTGGAATTATTTCAATTTTTTTTCTATTTGCTGAGGTTTGTTTTATGCACCAGTATGTGGTTGATTTTAGAGAAAGTTCTATGGGGTGTAGAATAGAAAGTATATTCTTTGGTGCTTGGGTGGAATATCCAGTAGATGTCTGTTAAGTTCTTTTGATATATGGTATCGTTTAATACAGATATTTCTCTGTTTAGTCTTTGTCTGGTTGACCTGTCTAAGGGAGACAGTGGGGTACTGTAGTCCCCTAAAACTAGTGAGTTGGGATTAATCTGAGACTTAAATTCCTATGGTAGTGTATTTATGAAGTTGGTTGCACCAGAGTTTGGTGGGTATATGTTCATGATTGTGGTATATTCTTGGCTAATTATTCCTTTGGTAAGAATGAAGTTGGGGCTGGAGAGATGGCTCAGTGCTTGAGAGCACCAACTGCTCTTGCAGAAGACCTGGGTTTGATTCCCAGCATCCACATGGAGGCTAAGAACCGTCTTTAACTCCAGTTCCAGGGGAATCCGACAAAAAAAGTAGTATGTAAGGAGTAAAAAAAAAAAAAAGAATGAAGTGACCCTCTTAATATCCTCTGATTAGTTTTATATTGAAGTGTATTTTTTCAGATATTAGAATTGCTTTCTTCTTAGTGTCATTTGATTGGAATATTTTTTTTTCATTGTTTCACCTTAAGGTTGTGCCTGTCCTTAAAGGTGAAATGGGTTTCTTCCAGACAACAAAAAAAGATGGATTTTTTTTTCTGAATCCATTTAAGTAGCCTGTGTCTTTTGACTGGGGAGTTTAGTCCATTGATATTTAAAGTTATTATTGAAAGTTGTATATTGGTTCCTATAATTTTAATTTCTGTTTGCATTCTAGGTCTAACTTGGTGTTTCCATAGTTATACCTTCATTTAGTTTCTTCCTGTTGCCCCTTGGGTTCAGTTGTTCCTTTCTTCAGCTCTTTGTATTGTTTCAAGTATTCCCCCAAAGGGCTGGTTTTCTGGACATGGATTATTTCAGCCTATTCATGTCATGGGAGATTTTTCTTTCTCCTTCAACTATAATAGACATTTTTGCTGGGTAAAGTATTCATGGTTGTTTAGACTTGGGAATACTTTGGTCCAGGCTCCTCTGGCTTTCATCATTTGCATTGAAAAGTCAGCTGTATTTCATGGTGTTTCCTTTATATGTGACTTGTTTTTCTTTTGTAGCTTTAAGTATTCCGTTTTAGTATTTGCTGTCTCTTTCAGTTCTGTATGTTTAGTTTTTTTTTTTAACTAAAATATGGTGTGGGGAGTTTTTTTCTGGTCCTGTTACTATTTGGTGTACTTTATGGTTCTTGTATTTGTATGGGTATGTCTTTCCTTAATTTTGGGAGATTTCCTCTACAATCCTGTTGATGATCTGGTAAATACCATTATTCTCAGATTCTTCTCCTTCCTCCATGCCTCTTGTCTTTTCATGGTGTCCTAGATCTCTTGCATATTCCATTCCTGTGATTTAAATTTTTTTTCATAATCTTTGCTTGAGTGGTCCAGTTCTTCAACTTACCATCCAGTCTTGATATTCTGTTTTCCATTTCATTCATTTTATTGCTGAGGTTTTCTCTTGTTGTTTCTAATTGGCTTATTGTGTGTTTCACTTCTTCATTTCAGCCCTCGTTTTCTTCAATGTTTCTATATCTTTTGTAAATTCAGTCAGAAATTTATCCCAGTCTTCTTTAGTTATTTGATTTGTTTGTGCATTCTTTAAATTTGTTAAATTATTTCATCATGTTTATGATTGTCCTTTTAAATTCTGTGTCCTGGGTTATGTCTAGGGGCCCCTTATTGTAGCACTCTTCTACAGGACTGGTAGTGTTTGGTGGGAACATATTATTTGGGTTTTTCCTACTTTTTTTTCTTTATAATTTTGGCATGTGGATTTTCTTTGTTGTTTGTGATTCATATGTAAAAATTAAGCCTTCCTTTGTTGAGTTGAAGTCTGAGTTTATTTACATACCTGATGTGCTTTGGTTGTTTTCTTGTTGGATATAAAAAGTTCATCGGTCTAGGCTTCAGGTTCTCTCTTGATTTTATATTGGAGGGACAAGATAGCTCTAGTCCATCCACTTGGGAGTCCACGCAGAAGCCCAAGTCAGGTGTCGATTAGATACTCTCAGTCTTCCTCCTATGGTCTGGGCCCCTACTAGTCAGCAGGCATAGCCCAGTTTGGGAAGCTTGCTAGGCAGAGGCTGGCTTCAGGTGTTCTCAGGCAGTCTGCAAAGATCTGGGTCTTGGGCTGGAGCAATGGCCTAGCGGTTAAGAGCGCCGACCGCTCTTGCAGAGGAGCCGGGTTCGATCCCCAGCACACACATGGCGGCCAAGAGCCGTCTGAAACTCCAGTTCCAGGAGAGCTCCAGTTCCAGGGGAGTCCGACACCCTCTTCTGACCTCCACGGCATTGCACATCACGGGTGCACAGACTTGCATGCAGACAATACATTCATACACATACAGAAATAAATAAAATTTAAAAAAAANGTTTCTTCCTGTTGCCCCTTGGGTTCAGTTGTTCCTTTCTTCAGCTCTTTGTATTGTTTCAAGTATTCCCCCAAAGGGCTGGTTTTCTGGACATGGATTATTTCAGCCTATTCATGTCATGGGAGATTTTTCTTTCTCCTTCAACTATAATAGACATTTTTGCTGGGTAAAGTATTCATGGTTGTTTAGACTTGGGAATACTTTGGTCCAGGCTCCTCTGGCTTTCATCATTTGCATTGAAAAGTCAGCTGTATTTCATGGTGTTTCCTTTATATGTGACTTGTTTTTCTTTTGTAGCTTTAAGTATTCCGTTTTAGTATTTGCTGTCTCTTTCAGTTCTGTATGTTTAGTTTTTTTTTTTAACTAAAATATGGTGTGGGGAGTTTCTTTCTGGTCCTGTTACTATTTGGTGTACTTTATGGTTCTTGTATTTGTATGGGTATGTCTTTCCTTAATTTTGGGAGATTTCCTCTACAATCCTGTTGATGATCTGGTAAATACCATTATTCTCAGATTCTTCTCCTTCCTCCATGCCTCTTGTCTTTTCATGGTATCCTAGATCTCTTGCATATTCCATTCCTGTGATTTAAATTTTTTTTCATAATCTTTGCTTGAGTGGTCCAGTTCTTCAACTTACCATCCAGTCTTGATATTCTGTTTTCCATTTCATTCATTTTATTGCTGAGGTTTTCTCTTGTTGTTTCTAATTGGCTTATTGTGTGTTTCACTTCTTCATTTCAGCCCTCGTTTTCTTCAATGTTTCTATATCTTTTGTAAATTCAGTCAGAAATTTATCCCAGTCTTCTTTAGTTATTTGATTTGTTTGTGCATTCTTTAAATTTGTTAAATTATTTCATCATGTTTATGATTGTCCTTTTAAATTCTGTGTCCTGGGTTATGTCTAGGGGCCCCTTATTGTAGCACTCTTCTACAGGACTGGTAGTGTTTGGTGGGAACATATTATTTGGGTTTTTCCTACTTTTTTTTCTTTATAATTTTGGCATGTGGATTTTCTTTGTTGTTTGTGATTCATATGTAAAAATTAAGCCTTCCTTTGTTGAGTTGAAGTCTGAGTTTATTTACATACCTGATGTGCTTTGGTTGTTTTCTTGTTGGATATAAAAAGTTCATCGGTCTAGGCTTCAGGTTCTCTCTTGATTTTATATTGGAGGGACAAGATAGCTCTAGTCCATCCACTTGGGAGTCCACGCAGAAGCCCAAGTCAGGTGTCGATTAGATACTCTCAGTCTTCCTCCTATGGTCTGGGCCCCTACTAGTCAGCAGGCATAGCCCAGTTTGGGAAGCTTGCTAGGCAGAGGCTGGCTTCAGGTGTTCTCAGGCAGTCTGCAAAGATCTGGGTCTTGGGCTGGAGCAATGGCCTAGCGGTTAAGAGCGCCGACTGCTCTTGCAGAGGACCCGGGTTCGATCCCCAGCACCCACATGGCGGCCGAGAGCCATCTGAAACTCCAATTCCAGGAGAGCTCCAGTTCCAGGGGAGTCCGACGCCCTCTTCTGACCTCCACGGCATTGCACATCACGGGTGCACAGACTTGCATGCAGACAATACATTCATACACATTCGGAAAAAAAAAAAAGATCTGGGTCTTTACTAAAGGGCAGAGAAGCCTGGCCCTGCAGCAGCAGGAGGGGCTGCAGATTATCTCAGTGTAGGGTGATGGGCACAGTGCAATTTGGAGAGTTCATAGCCATGGGGACCTAAGAGGGTACTTGTAGGAGTTTATTGTCATCTGAATAGTCCTTTATACACACGTGGCTGACATCCACGTGCTGTTCTTCCCTCCCTGCAAGCCTCAAGGCTGTCTCCTGTCTGCAGGCAGACAATCTTAGCTCTGGCAAGGAGAGGGAGGGGGGGCCGTGGGGAGGTTACCCAACAGAATAAAAAGACAAGGAAAGACAAAGACAGACATATAGACACGGACTCAGAGGGCAAGCTCTGGGAGAATAGACTCTCTCTCTTATTTATGCCAGCAGTGTGTTTATATACCAAAGGTTACTGTGCTCTGGGCAAGGAAGTGGGGGGCAGTTGGAAGGGAAGGGCAAACCACCTTGGCTCTAATCTGGGGGCTGCAGAGCTCCTGTTTGTGCAACAGGTAAACTAGAGGTGCGACATTCTGCTCACTGCCTCAAGGGAAGGGGCTATCTGGTTCTGGAACTTTGCAGAGTTAGGTGAGGCAAGAAAACATTGTAATATCCCGGACCTTCCGGAGCTACAGATAACTCACAGAGACAACTGAATGCCCACAGAGATATCAGATAATTTTCAGAGGTTTCTTGGGACAGGTCTTACAAACTCTTTCCTCAAGCCAGGCAAAATTTCATTCCTACAGGTAGGTACTCCAGAGATCTGGGGTGGCAACAGCAAAATCGGGGCTATGCCCAAGGCTAGAAGAAGAACAGAATGTGTGGTTGGGAAACTGAAGCAGCTCAGGCTGTAGGGGAGTCAGGCCACAGTGAGCAGGGTCAGACTTAACCAGGGAAGAAGACTGGTCTCGGGAATCCAAGGCAGGGTCCTGAGTTGAGTTTTGAATATGGTGATAGACAGGGGCTCCATTTTCTTCTCTCCCTCCCTCCCTCCCTCCCTCCCTCCCTCCTTCCCTCCCTCTCTCCCTCCCTTTCTCCCTCTCTCCCTCCCCTCTTCTTCCTTCTTTTTGCTCTCCCCTCCCTCTCTCCCTTTTCTTTGACATTTGGGTATCCACTTTCCCCAACATGCATTTACTGAAAAAATCTTCTTTCTCCAATATATATTATTTCCATCTCTGTTGAAAATCAGTTGACCATAGGGAAATGAATTTATTTCTGGACTTTCTACCCTGTTCTGCTTTTCTAGGTGTTTATTTTTACATCAACGTCATGATGTTTTTAATTAATAGAGACTTTTACTGTGTTCAGCATTCTTAAAACTTTTGAAGGTCTTTTGTCCATGAGGCGAGAGGCTCTTTCACAGATCTTTGTACTTCTATTTCTAACTATTAGCAAGGTGGCTGAGGGGACCCACACATCACACATGATGTCTTCAAAGAGGCCTCTGGGAGATCAACATTTCTGGTCTTTGGCTCGTTTCAAGACACTAGCAGAAACTGCTCCATAATACTTGGCTTTCTCTCCAGAGCAGGCTTTTCTCACATTCAGTATAATTTTATTGTCTTTTGCAATACAACCAGGCTGATGACCCCCCAAACAGGCTGATGACCCCCCCAAACAGGCTGATGACCCCCCCAAACCATTGGGTCTTGAAGAGTTCTTCAGGCTTTCTTTTGCTTCTTACATTTTACTACAAGCAACAAGCAGTCCAGCCACATTTTCAACACTCTGCTTGGAAATGTGCTCACAAGCATCCACTTTAGTGCTTCCAAGTTTGTTTGTTTTCTAGGTAATGGCAGGGTCAACTCAGCTGACCTTTCTGCCACCATGGGAAGGTTTCTGTTTTCTGACCCCCAAGCCTGCTCTTCATTTCTCTCTGAGTCTTCAGTGGCAGCAGTATGAACTTTCACAGTTGTACATAGTTCACCAAAATTAAATATTCTCCAAGACACACAGGCATTGCTTAACATGTTCTCTACTTTCTTCTGAGTCCTCAGTAGCATAGTTTTATGAACAGTCTGTGACAGGCACCCTTGGCCTTTTCTACTGTGCCCTTCAAAGTCCTCCCAGCCTGTCCCCATTACCTTTTCCAAATTCTCAGGCATTGGTTATAACAACACCCCACATACAATCTCTTTTATTTCTTTATTGCTGCTATAACAAATGAGCACAAATTTAGTTATTTAAAAATTAATTATCTTAGAATTCTGGAGGTGATATTTCAAAACTGAGCTTTCTTGGGCTAGCACTGGGCATCTGTAGAGTTGTGTTCTCTCTGGATAATTGTCATCATCTTCTCCGCCTGCCAAAGCAACTGCATTCCTGGCCTCACGGCTGTGTGGCTCCAGTGCGTGCCTGTTGTCAGCCATCAGCATATCTTCCTAGATATTTACCTGCTGCCTCACTTTCCCGTGTATCAAGATTTGTGTAATTACATGGACTTGCCCTAGTAATTCATATGTAATGCTGGCTGCACCTTAAGACCCACAAGTTAATCACACGTTTAAAGTTTCATCTCTAGTGTAAGATAATGTATTTACCTGGTTATTAAAATGGGGACATCTTTGGTAGGACACTATTCTGGCTGCCCATTCGGTAGAAATATAAACACTAAAATGTGTTCTGAATATTCCAAGTAAGTCTTCCTGTGTAGCAGATAGCTATTCAGGAGAAATGAATTGTGAGCTTCAGTTAAGTTCTGTACCAACCACGTTAAACAGAAACAGGTAAAATTAAAAATTAAATATGTATTTGATTGTGGAATATCATTTCAACATATGGTTGACAGGAAAAAGTTGCTACCAAGATGTTTTACAGTTTGTTAACAAAATATTCAAAATTATTTTGAACTTTATACTTACACAAATCTTGGATTAGAACATAATCATCTTTGGTGAGGTATGTATAGTTGACATAATAAACTGTGCATATTTGAACTGTGCACTGTGGCAATTTTGACATATAAATAACCTGGGAAAGCATCTGTACAATCATAGCTAATAAATTATGATAGCCTATGCAGCTATCACTACAAGACTTTGGCTATTTATCTCCCCCACTACCTCTCCGCATTTCCGTCCTCAGGAACTGCTGACCTGCAATCACTATAGATTCATTCATCTTCTGCAGTTAGTACCTTACAATATGTATCTTTCTGGTATGAATTTCCATTCACTGTAGATATTTTGAGATTTATACAGGTGTAGTTTTAAGATACTTCCCTTAGAGTAAGTATATACCTGGTCTTGCCTTTTTACTTATTTCTTTACTTTTAAAGATTTATTTTTCTTGTATGCGTATGGGTGTTTGCCTGCATGTGTATATGCACACCATGTACATACAGGCCTGCTGCCTGTGGAGGCCAGAGGAAGACATTGGATCTCTTTAAACTGTAGTTGTAGTTGGTTGTAAGCTACCTCACTTGGGTGCTGGGAACCAAACCTGTGTCCTCTGCAGGAGCACTAAGCACTCTTAACCCATTTCTCTAGTAACCCTATTTATTTATTAATTTATTATTTTTATTTATGTTTTTGGTCTTTTTGAGATATCATCTTCCTGTAGCCCCAGATGGCCTGGAACTGGTTATATAGACCAGGTTGGCTTTGAACTCACAGAGCTCTGCCTGCCTCTGCCTCCCGAGAGTGCTGGGATTAAAGGTGTGTGCCACCATGCCCACCCCTTTTTTATTTTTTTATCAACGTGACAACCTAAATCTCTTCATTAAGACAGCTAGACTACTTACACTGAGGGAGACACACGTTCTGTCTCGGTGCTGCTGCTTCCTCTTGTGTTTTCTGTCTGCTGAAATCTCGGTTCCATGGCCTCCCCGGATTCTCAGCCTCCTGTCTCTGTTCTGAGAGTCTGCTGGGCTCTGTCGTGGTTCTTCTCCTGAGGCACCTGGGAGCCTCATTTTGCTCCTATCTCAGGATTGTTGTCTTTCATAACAGGTTCTGGTGTCACAAAACTGCCATCGAATGAATTAAGATGATGGAAAACTTAAGCTCGCTTTTTCAACTACACCAGCCATATTTCATGTCCCATTTTGCAGTGTGTGACCAAGGTTATGTGACCAGATAGAGCAGGTCAAGAGGCTTCAAGGAGTCTTGTCTCATCATAACCCAGTTAATATGCCGACTGTAAGGTCTTACCATTCAGGTCAACCTAAGCGTGCTACCTTCCCTTTACACACTGATTAAATGGAGGCGAAAATAGTGCCTGTGATCTATGGTCATAGTGAAGCTGGAATAAATCAGTGCACACTCAGTGCTGGAACTGGACATGGTAAACGCGAGTGCTCGTAACCACGTCTTTCCATTTCAAGGAGGCAGGGTGTCGCTTTGCCTGCTTCCATGTGCACCATCAGTCTTGTATTGCACTGATGTCAGATCTCAGGCTTCAGGTGTAATCAGGAGAGTGGAGGTGCAGAAGTTAATACATGGCACCTTATGTATTATTCATGTTAGCTTTAACCCTGTCAGGTGGGCACTGCTGTTACTTTGTATCAGTGAGTAAATAGAGAGATACTTTGAGGCAGTTCTTTTAAAAAATATAATATTTTAAATTCTTCGGGAATTTAATTGAGGCATGCATACATATGATATATTTGATTATACTAACCTTCACTTCTCAGCCTAACACATCCCAGATACAGTGTATTAGTCACTTTTCTGTTGCTGTGATAGAACTACCATGACCAAGGAAACTTATCAAAGGAAGAGTTTATTTGAGCTTATGATTGACGGTTCTAGGGGAATTAGAGTCCATCATGGCCGGGAGGCAGGAGGTGTTGGAGCAGGAGCAGAAAGCAGAGCTTCACATCTTTAAGTAGGCACAGGAAGCAGAGAGACTGGAGACTGGCAAGGCTTTTTGAACTCTCTAAGCCCATACCCTGTGATGTACTTTCTCCAGCATGGCCACACCTTCTAAGACCTCTCAAAATAGCTCCACCAACTGGGGACAAAATGTCCCAATACTTAGAGCCTATGGGGACATTCTCATTTAAACCACCACATTCGACTCCCTGGCCTTCATAGGCTCATGAACATATAAAATGCAAAATGCATTTAGTCCAACCTTAAAAGTCCCCATAGTCTTTACCAGTCTCAATTTTATTCAAAAGTCTACTGTCCAAAGTCTCTTCTGAGACCCAGACCAATCTCTTAACTGTAAGCTCCTGTAAAATCAAAAGACAAATTACATACTCCCAACATACACTGGAACTGAATACACATTCCCATTCCAAAAGGGAGGAATAGAGGCATAGTGAGGAAATACTGGACCAAAACAAGACCAAAAACCAGCAGGGCAAACACCAAGTCCAGTAGCTCCATGTGCAACTTCTGGGATTGATTTCCAAAGGGCTTAGATGGCTCAGCTCTTCCAGCTTTGCTTGCAACATACATCTCTTTCTTAGGCGTGTACCACTCCCTGTATGCAGCTCTCCTTGGCAGATATCTCACAGGTCTGGCATCTCGAATGTCTCCTTGGGGTCTCCACTGCCAACTGGGCTTTACTTTCACAGCTTCATGCAATGGCCTATCAGGGCCTTCTTCATGCAGGGACACCCCTGCTGCACTCTGCCTGGCCTTGGTGGCTCTCTGAAACCATGGAGGAAGAACCCACGATTCCTTCACTCTTGCATGTTTTGTGCCTTTAGAGCCAGCACTACATGGATGAATTGGCAAATTTTGCCAAGTTTGGGATGGACCCTGGCCTGCTTCAACCACATTCTCAGATTTTCTCTGCTGTGGATTTTTTGGAGAGAAAACCCTTGCAGCATTTCCTTTCTAAAGTTGGAGGCTTAGCTGGGTGTGGTCTTGTCCTGAAGGTACTCTTTCCATTGTTTACCAGTAAATCTCTAGGCTTTCCTTAATCTCTTAATCTCCTTATCAAAGGGATCCTCTCCTTCAGCAAGTCCTTTGGCTCCAATATTAATCTTCCTAGTGCACTTTTCTGATTCAAACTGTGTTTCTTTCTGCCACATTTGTTCTTTTTCACTGTAGATCTGTATAATAATCACCATCAATAGCCACACAACCATTTGTACCTTAGGTTGTCTTGGAAATATTTTCCACCAAAGAAATTAGTCATGCTGGCCTGAGCCTAAATTGAAAACAATTTAGGCTCAGGCTAGCATGTGGGCTGTGGGCAAACTCTAGCCAGATTCTTTGCTAAAATATAACAATTGCTACTTAAGTCATTATTTTCCTCTGGAACTACATTTTTCTCAGCACTACTTTCTTCCAGGCACCTACTAGAATGGCCGGTTAAACTCTGCTTACAGCAGTCAAAAGATTTTCTAGCCTGAATTTCCAAAGTCTTCCACATTTCTTCAAACACCACATGGGTCAGGTTCTTCATAGCCAACAGCCCACTCTCTGGTACCAGTTACTGTATTAGTCACTTTTCTGTTGCTGTGATAGAATCACCATGATCAAGGGAACTTATAAAAGGTAGAGTTTATTTGAACTTATTGTTGATGGTTCCAGGGAATTAGAGTCCATCATGGTGGGGAGGCCTGGTGGCAGGAGCTGGAGCAGAGAGCCAAGGTTCACATCTTCAAGCCGGCACGGGAAGCAGAGAGAGACTGGAAACTGGCAAGGCTTTTTGAACTCTCTAAGCCCACCCCCGGTGACATGCTTCCTCCAGCATGGCCACACCTTCTAAGATCTCCAAAACAGTGCCACCAACTGGAGATAAAATGTCCAAATACTCATAGTGTATGGGGGACATTCTCATTCAAACCACCACATACACTCTTGACTCCATACCCCTCCCAACCTCTTGCATACTCTTAGTTTATTATTTTTTTTAATCCTGAGCATGTACTCCTGGGTGAGCATGGTTGTATTAGTTTCTTTACTGTTGTTGGGATGAAATATCATGACCAAAGCAACTTATAGAAGAAAGTTTATTTTGGGGGCTAGAGAGATGGCTTAGTGGCTAAGAGCACTGGCTGCTCTTGCAGAAGACCTGGGTTCAATTCCCAGATCCACATGGTGGCTAATAACCATAACTCCAGTTCCAGGGGATCCAGTGCCTTCTTCTGACCTCTCCAGGCACTGCATGACACAGGTTCACCTACATGCATGCAGGCAATACACTCATAAACATAAAATAAAATAAAATAATAAAAGTTTATTTTGGCTTATGGTTCCAGAGGGAGTGCCCATAATTGTGAGGCAGGCAGCGGGTGGCCAGAGCAGGAAGCTGAGAAGACATCTTCAGGCAGAAGCAGACAGGATAACTAGAAATGGGGACATGGTATGAACTCTCAAAGCCCGCCCCTAGTGACATGCTTCCTGCAAGTCTGTATCTTCTTTTTAAAAAAAAAATTTTTTTTATTAATTTTTATTTATTTCAGTATGTGTATGAATGTACTGTCTGCATGCAAGTTTGTGCACCCGTGTCGTGCAATGCCGTGGAGGTCAGAAGAGGGTGTCTGATTCCCATGGAACTGGAGTTCTCCTGGAATTGGAGTTTCAGATGGTTCTCGTCCGCCATGTGGGTGCTGGGGATTGAACCCGGGTCCTCTGTAAGAGCGGTCGGGGCTCTTAACCGCTAGGCCATCTCTCCAGCCCTGCAAGTCTGTATCTTCTAAACCTCCCTAAACAGGAACTCCAACTGGGGACTAAGTGCTCAGAAATTTGAGCTGATGGGGACATTCACATTTAAGTCATCACAATGTCCACCCACCAAGGAGCACAACCTTAAAATTGACCTTCCTTCCCCCAGAAGCTGTCAACTGTTCACAGCTCCTCAGTTAGTGCTGAGTGCTGACTGGGTTGATCCTGTGGAGGCAATCACAGCTGCCATGAGTCATGGTGCAGCCACCTGTCATGTCTGGGGACAGGGTTTATCAACAAGGAAATAGTTCTCACCCTCAATTTGAATTATTGTATTATGAATGGAGTGGAGGATTTTAAGATTTTGCAAACTGAGGAAGATATTTTGATATTGAGTGGGTTCAAGATCTGGTGTTGAGGGAGTTGTTAAATGTACTGCCAGTAGGTATATCTTTTAATGTGCTAAAGCTTTGGTTTCTGTGTCTGGCAAGGGGAAGAATGGACAGATGAATTATAAGAATTAAATCACTGAGTGTGGGAAAGTATTTTCAAGGAGTGAAGTGCAAAACAGAAGTCCTTCATTCTGTCCCTCATTTATTTCTTCCACTGCTCATAATTCACTGTCCCTTGTCCAGCTGTGAGCGGGTGTGCATCAGGGAGAGAGGCATTCATGTCATCGCTGGCCTAGTAATAATGGTGGTAAACTTCATTAGAAAGCTCACTGAGCTGCAGACTCCTGGAGAACGGACTTCAAAGCCTGATAGGCCTTGCTTCCTGAGTTCTTGTCATATTGTCTTATGTAGTGCACAAAGTTAAAATTGAATTAGCAGTTTTATTTTTCTTCCTGCTTGGGAAGTTCTATTTTACTAGGGACTTAGATATGCTATAGGGAGAATGGGTGAGGGTGCAGAAGACTGTCAAAGGTCTACGCTGGGGGAGGCTTACACACCAGCATTAGATTTTCAAAGCCCAGTTGGGAGGACCTGCTTTGCTTTGAATGGGACTCTGAGATCTGAGGGTCGGGAACTGTGCTTCCCCAGGTGTGTGTCTTAACTTTAAGTAGCTGGGTGGATTTTTCCATTGGAGGCCCATTTATAAAAGTGAATTAGAATATGCATGAGTGAAAATTCTTTAATATGTTAATATGCTGCTTCTTCAGCTAGGAAAATGCTACTTTTCAGCTATTGTGTTTAAGAGGGTTTCTAAAGGAAGGGGAGGATAGTATCTTTCAAACACCTCACTTTATATAAGATAGAGCAGAGACTAACGTAGGCCCCTTCCAGAGGTAGAGTTCTAATACTTGGTACCTGTTTGCCTGCTGGGCTTTGAACTGGGCATGCTGGAAGACATAGCAGAGGGTGAAGGCTGAAGTTTCCGTGAGGTCGCAGAGTAGAAGGGCAAACATCTCCGATGCTCCACAACAGCGGAGAAAACAAGTCTGCAGCTAGAAAGTTCAAGAGAGAATTTCTTCCTGGATGTTCTGCTAACTCCATTCTGCTTCTGAGGCTTTTTCCGTTCCTCTCCTCTTGATTGGATGAGTGTTCGATTTCCTTTTTCATTTCATCTTGTGATTTCTTTAGTATTTCCACTTCCTTTTGGAGCTTCTCAGTCTCTTCCTGTAGCTCTTTGCTTTGCTGGTTGGTTTCCTTTTCTTTTTCAACATGGGATCTTTTCAGTGTTTCCATTTCCTTCCAGAGTTTGTCTTTCTCCCCCTCTAGGTCCTTGTAGAGTTTTTCATTCTCTCTCCTTAGTTCTCTGACTTGTTCTTTATATTCTTTGCTTTCTTTGAATATGTTCCTCTAAGATCTGTGTCCTGGGCCATCCCCAGGGGGATCCCACTGTAGGAATCTCCCACAGGGTTGGTAGAGCTTGGTGTGGAATTATCCTGCACCTTTCCCATGTTGTCCCTTCTTTGTGTCCCTGGCATGTGGGTTTCTCTTTGACTGTATTCCAATGTGAATCCCCAATGCCTCTTCACTGTGTTGAAGGCTTGCTTTGCTTGCCTCCTTCAGATGCCTTCGTTGTTTGTTTGTTTGTTTGATTTGTTTTTCTCCTTGCTTTTATGTGGAGTGTTGACTTGTCTTAAGTTTTAGGCTTTCTATTGGAAGTCTAATTCACTCTTCCCTTTCTGTTCTGAAGGTTCTCCAAAGAATCCACTTGGACACTACCCCGGCAATTTCAGTTGGGGGGAGGTTATGCCTTTATGCCTGTACTCTGTGCTTCAGGTGGTCCTACTGGGAAATCCCCCATCTAAGCTCTGTGCACTCTCTTCCTGAATGATCTGAGGAAGGGGGATGTGCTATGTGAGCCAGACCTTGCATTGAACACGTGTTTCTGTTTGTAGTAGACGCCCTTGTGTAATGATTGTTTTTTCGAAGTAGTGCTGAAGGCTGGAGCTGTAGCTCTTAACGCTCAGAAAGTCAGAGGAAAATGGAGCTACCCAAAGGGTTTGTTTAATGTCTATCTTCCAGATTTCCTGCCACCCACTATTGCCCAAGTCTGAATTGTTTTTTCTGTTGATTGGATATGCCTAGTCACTAATTACCTCTGGGAGCATTTACAAGTCATCCTCACTTTGAGTGGAGTGATTTAGTATAACTTTGCATTTAATCAATTAGTGGAGTGATTCAATTCACATGCGGGGTGTCTCCCAAATATAGGTATTTTTGCTCTTGCCAAATAAAAATTCAGGCAAGCTGTGAGTGGGGTTTCAAGTCCCTCTCAGGGGCAAATTAACACCTGCACCGGCTTATTTGAGAAAATTGCTAAATGGCCATGTGAATAAATGTATGTCGTAGAGGAAATTGACTCTCCAAATCTGCAGTTCCAACGTCCACACTCAAATCTATTCTCTGTCACACATCTTTCTCTATCAAATAGTTCAGGAAGGAAAGCTGGGCCAGAGAAAGGAAACGCAAGATGTTAAGAATTCTTTTATGGACTCTTAGGTGAGGGAGCTAATTAAAAAACATTACTATTTTTTAATTTTATGTGTATGAGTGTATTGCCTGCATGTATGTGAGTGCACCCCACCCGTGTTGTGTAATGCCCACCGAGGTCAGAAGAAGGCATTGGATTGCCCTGGAACTGGAGTTAGGGATGGTTGTTAGCTACCATGTGGGTGAGCGGATTTTTAAAAAGGAATAATTCAACTATTACACTTAAACTTAGTCTATGCTAACACTCACTATCTATTAAAAATGAGGCTTGGGGCCTGGGGCCTGGGTGTGGTGGTGCAAGGCTTTGATCTCAGCACTCAGGAGGTAGAGGCAGGGTGATACCCCTGAGTTTGAGGCCAGACTGGTATAAATAACGAGTTCCAGGCCATTAGGGATACATAATGAGACCTTGTCTTAAAAAAATAAAAGAAAGCCAGGTGTGGTGGCACATGCCTTTAATCCTAGTACTCCAGGCCAGCCTGGTCTACATTTGTGAGTTCCAGGCCAGCTGGGGCTATAGGGAGAGCCTGTCTCAAAAATGCCAGTAAGTAGTTTTCATATTTGTGACACCAGGGAGGAAAGGGGGACTCAGTGACATCCAGGAAGTTCCTCTGATGCACATTAGCAGTGGTGATTAGACAGATTCAGGGTTAACTTGGAAGCCAGAGACCCAGCTGGCTGTGTCTTAGCACCACTCCTTGTGGTTATGTTTCCCTGTTTCCTGAGAAAGGAAATGAAGAAATATGAGCAACACCAAGGATATTTAGCTTCCCTGAAGATACTCCAAAGGAGTTCTGCCCAGATACCTTTTGACAGCATTTTAAGTCAGCCGGGTCAGATGGTGGTCTTGTCAGATGATGAATTCCCCTTAATAAAATTCTCCTGCTTCTCCCACTTGGCGGGGGGGGGGGGTTGGCTGGCAATGAAGAATTGACAATTGGTTTGACTGTTTAAAGAGTGGATAAAGAAAATCAGAGCTAACTAGGGGCCTGAGTTTTCATAGGTCTTGAGCTAAATGTTCTCTGTGGCCATTTGACCATGGAGATTGCTATTCAATCTATGGTGACCATAGCGCTTCTTGATGAATTTTCCTCCTCCTCCTCCTCCTCCTCCTCCTCCTCCTCCTCCTCCCCCTCCTCCTCCCCTCCTCCTCCTCCTCTTCCTCCTCCTCCCCCTCCTCCTTCTCCTCTTCCTCCTCCTCCTCTTCCTCCTCCTCCTTCTTCACTCTTTTTGCTTCCTTATAAAGTGAAAGCTTTTTAAAAAATTCTGATTATTTTTTATTATTTTGAGACAGGGTCTCCCTGTAGCCCCAGCTCACCTGGAACTCACCATATTGGCCACAGTTTCACAGAGATCCACGTGTCTTTGCTCGTTGAATGCTGGGATCAAAGGCGTGCAGCACCACACCCCACTTTAATTTTAGACATTTTAAATTATGTGTCTCTCTGTGGGTATGTGCAAGTGACTGCAGTGCCCAGGGCAGAGGCATTTGGAACCTCCTGGATCCGGAGTTGTAGGTGATTGTGTGAACTGATGCAGATGCTGGGAAGCAAACTCTGGTTCTCTGGAAGAGCAGAAAGTGCTCTAAACTGCTGAGCTATCTCTCCAGCCCAACTAATGCTCTGATTGATAATTGGGACTTATTTTTAACATATTGGGACTAAATTCTTTTCTGTGGGGACACATACTTAGAATTGCAATGTAAATTAGTGGGGAGATATTATTCCACATGCAAATACTTTATTTAAATGCAGCTTTTCCTGGATGAAGCCAATGCATGAAGTGAAGCCAAGATGTGATTAGTGAGGCTGACTCCACCTCAGGCTTACATCTGCTGAACCACCACAGAGCACAGCATAGACATGGGCACTGTGCCTGGAAACTTAGGCTAGAGCCTGGGAGTTTTCACTACTGACCCCTGGGCCCATAACTTAAACTTTTCCCCTCCTCAGTTCTTTAAAGTATGTTTAGCATCACAAGGGTTATTTTCCAAAGCACACGGATGCCCCTAAGCAACAGTCTCGTTAACTTCCCCCAAACATTGACCAGTGTCAGTGCTTTGCCATGTTTGCTTAGAACCTTTGGACAATAATCACAGGGCAAGTATGTAATTCAGTTCGTGGAGTGTTTGCTAGCACTAACAGGTGTGCTAGCACCTACCTGCAGTCCCAGCACTTGGGAGGTAGAGACAGGAAGATCAGAAGGTTAGGGTCATCCTCCCTGCTATATGGTCAGTGCAAGGCCAGTGTAGACCACAATGAAACTCTGTTTCAAAAAAAGTGATAATTACAGAATACAGTTAGGTCTCCATGATGACTCTCAGTCCTTTTCCCTGTTCTTCCTCTGTCTCTTTGCAGCTTTCATGACACACGGATTCTGCTTCTTTCTTTTTTCCTTTCCTCAACTATCCTTTAAGGATTCTTTTCCTCTTTTCTCTAAGTCTCTAGATTTTGATCTATCTATTATCTATCTATCTATCTATCTATCTTCTATGTATCTATGTATCTACCATCTATTTATCACCTGTCTATCTATCTATCATCTATCATCTATCAATCATCTGTCTATCTATCTATCATCTATCAATCATCTATCTATCATCTATCTATCTACCAATCATCTATCTATCATCTGTCTATCTATCATCTATCTATCTATCAATCAATCATCTATCTATCTATCTATCAATCATCTATCTATCATCTATCATCTATCTATCTACCTATCTATGTAGCTATCATCTATCCCTAAAATTTAAAATCTGAATGTTTATATGAGAACAAATGTAGTGTTTGACTTCCTGAATTTGGGATACTTTGTTTAATATAATGATTTCAAATTCAGTCTATTTCCTGCACATATGATCACATCTTTCTTTATGACTGACTAGAGTTTCGTCCTGGATCTGTAATGCATTTCTCTGTCTGTCTGTCTCCTGATGAACATCTAGGCTGCTTTCATTTCCTAGCTGTTGTAACCAATGCAATAATAAACATGGATGTGCACATGTGTCTGTGGCAGAGCTTAGAGCCCTTTGTGTATGTACCCAGTAGCGGCATAGCTGGGTCATGCAGTAGTTACTCGTTTGGTGTTTGAGGACCCTCCACACCGATTTCCATAGTCTGTACCCATTTATTTCCCTCCAACAGTGAATAATGGTTCTTCTTTCCCCACTTTCTCGCCAGCACTTGCTCTTGGTTGTTTTATGGATGTTTTCATTTGTGTTTCCCTGATGGCTAAGGATATGGATGGATCTTAAACTCTTAAGAAATGTAAGTGTACTGTAGAGAAGATTCTTCAAGGGATTCCACAGTTGTTCAGCAGTTCACAGTGGCCCTGTGTCTGGTCACCTCCATCAGCAATAGCGGGCTTCTGTTCCTGCTGAAACCACTCCGGCTTCATCGATCCTCTCCTAGTTCTTTGGAACTCCAAGGCTTTCCCTGGACTGCCATCATTCCTCCTCCCCACCCTCTGCTGTCGGCTCCAGGGTCTCTTCCTCGAGGATGCCCCCCGCCCCCGCAGTTGTCCACCTTAATTTGAGGGTCTTCCTCTTTGTTCTTGATCACTGCTTCTGGTTTGGCCCTTCAGAGTTCTTATGAACTGAAATTATATATTTCTCTGTTTCATTATTTTTTGTCCCCTGGGAAATTAAGAATAACTCCATAAGCACTACTTTTATTTTCTGTCCTGAGTCAGTTCCCAGGACGTTGCCTGACCTGTATAGTTGGTACTTGAGAAAGTTTTGTTCAGATGTCAATATTAATGACAGGATTTGGTGAAGCACTTGGGACCTCAGTGAAGAGTTTAAAGTCCTTCCCCAGGAGGTTTTCCTCAGGCAGCCTTCCAGGTCCCCTCCTTCCCTCCTCCTGCAGACAGCGTTTACTTCAGCCATTCCTGCTCGGATTCTGTTCTGAACTCCCCATCACTGTCCCTCACTGGGCTGCGGTAGTCTTGGGTTTATGGTCCTAACAGGGTTTGCTGTCTTCAACTATTTCCAGTATGGTCTGACCAGGATACAGCAGAACGCCCTCTCCTTGTTTGAGTACTTCTGTTTCAATTCATGCAGCCCAATCAATGTATTAATTATTAATATGTTGATAAACTCAGTGTGGACTAACATCCCACAGACTTTTTTGCAATGTATATTTTTATTGGATTTTTGTCCATTTCATATAATAACTCTTTTTTTTTTCTTTTTGGTCTTTTTGAGACAAGGTCTCCCTGTAGCCCCAGCTGTCCTGGAACTCACTCTGTAGACCAGGCTGGCCTTGAACTTACAAAGATCTGCCTGCCTCTGCCTCCCGAGTGCTAGGATTAAAGGCATTCGCCATCACGCCCGGCAATAACTCTTAATCATCTTTAGGTCCATCCCAGAGTTTTAACTTTGTTTTTGCTTTTCACTTGTCTCTGCCAATCTCTGACTTCTTCCTTCTTGATAACAGTTTATTTTTGGAGTCACATTTATGTCCTTATGTGCATTATCCTTAGAGTTCATCGTCAATTATAAAACGAGAGGCTTGGATTGAAACAGCAAGGTCACTTGCTGCTTTTGAAAATAAATTCAGCTCTTCCAGAGTGGCATTGTCCACTGGGACTTTCTGTGCCACTGGAAAGGCTGCACACGTACACTGTCCAATCCCATGGTATAAGCTACATATAGCTGTTGAGTTCCATCAGGTGTGACTAGTGAAATCAAGGAGCTGAATTTTATTTTTTTTATTAATTTATATATATTTTTTGTACAAGATTTTGTTACAAATCAAATCTAGACCCATGCCCCCCTCCCTACCCCCCTACCCCACCAGAGCTCATGCCTTCTGCCTGTTCTAGTTTGTCTTCCATTGCTGTGACAAAACACTCTGACCAACACCAACTTGGGGAGGAAAGGGTTTATTCAGTTTACATCTCCTGGGTCACAGTTCATCACTCAGGGAGCCCAAGGCAGGAACTCAGGGCAGGAACCTGGAGGCAGGAGCTGAAGCACAGGCCATGGAGGAATGCTATTCACTGGCTTGCTCCTCTGGCTCATGCCCAGCCCGCCTTCTTATATGGTACACAACAACCTGCCCAGGGTGGCACTACTCATTGTGGGCTGGGCTCTCCCACATTGCCTGATAATCAAGACAATATTCCACAGATGTGGCCACAGGCCAATCCAATGGAGCCAATTCCACAATTGAGGCTCCCTCAATCCAGGTGTGTCAAGTTGACACTAAAGCTATCCAGCACACTGCCAAACATGCTTTTCATTTTTTTTTTCTGAGTCTTTCTCAAAATTATTGATGCAGAAGTTGACTGTTTCGAGCAGAAGTTCTTTTCTGTTGTTGTTGTTGTTGTTCTTTCCAATATGCATCACACCCAACTACTTGGACAAAAGCTCAAGGAGCCCTGCACAAGAAATACAACTAGGTAATTGGCTCTAGCATCCATAGATGAGGGATACCATTCATCGTTTGTTTTTCTGGGACTGTGTTACTTAACATAATATCTTCTAGTTCCATCCATTTACCTGCAAAGTTCATGATGTCATCTTTCTTTACCACTGCATAGAACTCCATTGTGTAGATGAAGCACATTTTCTCTATCTACTTGTCAGTTGAGGGGCACTTGGGTTGGTTCAAGCTCCTTGCTATTGTGAAGCGAGCTGCAATAAACATGGCTGTGCATGTACCTCTGCGGTAAGATGGGTCCTGTGGGTATTATACCCAAGAGTGGTATGAGCGGGTCAGGTGGTAGGCTCATTTTGAGTCTTCCAAGGGTTCTCCACACTGCTTTCCATAGTGGCTGTAGGAGTTACATTCCCACCAGCAGTGGCTGAGTGTTCCTCAAGGAGCTGAATTTTCACCTTTATGCTATTTTAATTATTTTGAGGTTAAGTTTAGGTAATCCTTATAGCGAATAGTTACTGAATCAGACATAGCAGTTTTAGAGAAAAGTAGTCCAATTGTAAAAGCTGGAATGACCTGAAACAATCTATGGGGGAACACAAGCTTAGAAGACGGGTTGTTCTGGGTCAAGAATTTATTCTATATTCTTTTACTTAATGAATTTTCTCCTTTGTTAACTTCTATTGAAAGCCATGTGCTAGTTGTAATTCTAGGTGCTGGAGATCCAGCTTTGAAGAAGCCTGGGCCCTGGCCTTCCTGAGGTTCCACCTCTGAAGCTGTGGCCCTCAGCCCTGGTTGTTAATAAACCGAGAACTTCAAAAAATTTGATGCTAGGCCTGGGCGTGTAGCTCAGTGGTAGAATAAGTACTTAGCAGGTGCCAGGACCTGGGTTTGCTCTCTGGAACCCCTTCCCCTCCCAATTCTTGATGCCGACTCTCTGCGTTAAATGCCATCCTTCATCTGACCTAATGTGAACTTTGATAGCCTTGGAAAAGCTCTACTCATGTCTCTAATTGACTATCAGGGTTAACAGGTTTCTGCTTTAGAGGGAGGGAGGCTTCCTTCTTGATAAATAGTTGAAGAAAATAAATTTAGAATTCCACTTTGAGGGAGAAGTTTTCTGCATATTCTGAAATATTCCACTGCATAGCCTGACATGTCTTCATCCATCCTCGATAAGGAAAGACCAAAGGCCTGAAACTTGGTGGACCGTGAAGTCAATCACAGGGCCCTATTTGTTGTGTGATGGTGTGAAACCAACAAGTATTTCAAGATAAGCTATGGGTGCTCTCTCCTGGCAAAGTGTCTTCAGAAGGGACTCCAGAACCCAGCACTTTCTTACCCGTAGGTCTTACCAGTCCAGGTTTTAGACCTCATGACTATAGAACTTGGCCCCAATGGGGTGAAAAAAATTAGGAGCCAAGGGTTTGTGAGGCAGAAAAGCACTGAATTTCATCCTCCAGGCAGAGGAAATTGATGATTACTGAGTGTAGAGTGGGCTTTGCGTGGATGGTACAAAGCTAACTTTTCTCCCTCTGCTCATCGTGAGGCATCTGGGGCTCAGGAACAAGCTGGAAGAACATCCCTTTATGTTGAACATCACCAGTTACTGCGGCAGGTAGAAGAGAGCATGGTGGAGGGTCAGCTGCCTTCCAACTTTTGTCTGGACGTACGTTGCTTTTACTCAAAGCACGTACTATGGCCAAGTGAAGAAGTGATTTCCACCCCCCCCAAAAAACAAACAAAGGGGAAACACTTGTGGAATGATCACATAGAGTATTATGGTCTTCTCCTTTCACTACAAGTATTTGATTCAATCTCATTTAATCCAAAATATACTTTTCTGTCTTGGTTTAGGGACATGATACAAAGGTCCCGCTAGTCATGGCAATAGGAGCAAAGTCCAGGATGCTATGATGGCTAGACCAAGGGTTTATTTGATTTCTCTTTCTTCTGACACTCAGATACCTGTTAACTAGCAAGGCAAATTACTGATGTTGATTTTAAAGGGGTGTTCTAGTTTGCCTTCAATCACGGTGATAAAACACTCTGACCAATACCAACTTGGGGAAGAAAGGGTTTATTTATCTTGCATCTCCTGGGACACAGTTCATCACTGAGGGAGCCCAAGGTAGGAACTCAGGACAGGATCCTGGAGGCAGGAGCTGAAGCACAGGCCATGGAGGAACACTGCTTACTGGCTTGCTCCCTTGGCCTATACTCAGCCTGCTTTCTTATAAAGTACACAACAACCTGCCCAGACAGGGCACCAGTCCAGTGGCCTGAGACCTCCATAACTCAACAATCAAGAAGATGCCTCACTGATATGGCCACAGGCCAGCCCAACCAGGTGTGTCAAGTTGACACCTAAGCCTGTAAGCCCACTCTATACTGAATAATATAACCATCAATTTCCTCTGCATTGAGGATGCAAGTCAGCACACAAGGGGGAAGGATGGAAGGTCTACCTTGTTAGTTCTGGTGGAGTTTGGGGATTTAATAGGACAGACGTTATGGAGGCCCCTCATGGTGGGATGTGTATTAGTCAGCTTTCGATTACTTTAGGAAGTATCTGAGATAAGCAACTTGGAAAATGTTCATTTTGTCTCACAGTGTTGCAGGTTCCAAATTGGTGATCAGTTTGCACTGGTGTTCTGGGCCTGTGCTGAGGGGGCCCACTGAGAAGGGAACCATGGCATAGAAAACTGTGGACCTTGTGCTCAAGACAGTAGGGGAGAGAATGTTTACTTCCACAGTGCCTTTCCAGGACGCTCCCTTAATGACCTAAAGACCCATTACAGTGTCCACCCCCAAAAGGTCCCACCATTCTGAATAGCACCACCCTGGAGACTGAGCCTTTGACACGCAGGCCTCTGGGGGACTTTCAGGATCCCAGCCGTGGCAGGGAGGCAGACATCCATTCTTTGTTTCCTGGAAGTCGTCTGTGGCTTCACTTTATGGACAGCGACATTCACCCTTGCAATCACACCCTATTGTACCTGGAAAATCATCATTTCCCTTTTACTTATAGGGCTGGAGGCTATTTTGCCCCTATTTAGCTACAGTTGTTTGAAATACAAGATAGTATGTCTCTTTGGCTTTAATTGAGTAAAAGTTGGTTATTTTATCATTTTAAAAATTATAATCAACTTTATATACGAGGACCCACACTCGTAATTCACACTGACTACCTTGAACCTGCAAGGAATTCATGAAAAGCAGGACTCTTACCTTCCTTTCCCCATGTTTTAAGCTGAAAGGATTCAAAGGCACTTTTTAAATTTGTTCAGATTTTAACAATGGGTGGGATGTCTGACCTTTTGATTTAATCCTTGCCTCAAGGCTGAGTTTTAATTGGTTTGCCCAGAGTCCTTCTCAATTTTGTCTTTTATTGTTGAAGATGAGAAAGACTTGTCTCTTTCAGCTCTACAAGCTGTGGAACTTCTGGCCTATTTATTCCTTTTCATTTCCATTTACAAGGCAGCCAGTTTTTTCTGTTCTCATTTTGGATTTGTGTGTGAAGGAGTCCATGACAAAACACTGCAGACTGGTGTCTCCCAAACAACAGAATCGATTTTTTCCAGTTCTAGACAATAGGAGTCCAAAATTAAAGTATGAGTGGGGTTGGTTCCTTTGGAGGGCTGTGAGAGAAGAAGCCCCGGGTCTCTCTTATCGATTTGTAAACAGCTGTCCTCTCTCCACATTTCTTTACATAATTTCCCCCTTTTTATACACTTGTTAGATCCCAGGACCAAAGCCAAAATCCCCCTTTTAACCCTTTGTTATAGTCTTCTATCTATCTGGTTCTGAGGTGTGAAATTCTGTTCACAATCTTCTCGAACTTTCTGAAACTATGAAAATATCATTATGCTAGACTATCCTCATGGTGTTTGTACCCCCACTACCTGTAATAAATACTCCCTTTTTATAATGACACCAGTCATACTGGACTAGAGCTTACTCGATGACCTAATTTTAGTTTCATTAGCTCTGTGAAGACCTTATTTCTAAATAAGGCTACTTTCTGAGGAGCTAGGGGCTAAAGCCATAATGTATGACTGGGGAGAGAGAAGGCATAATTCATCATATAACATATCCCTTTCTCTTGTCCATGTCAAAGAGAGCCAACCCTAACAGTTACAAACTACATGATTTTCCACCTTCCAAGTTTATCGGCTATGTTTTTCTCTGCTAATTTATTTTAGATGACAGCTTTACCAAATGTTCTACTTCTGAAAATACAAATTAATAGCAATCCAGCTTTCAATGATAATTTCCTTTCTTCTCTCTGCCTAGCCCCAGAAACCAATGTCACACATAGTTAATTTAGTTGCTGCTACATATTGTGGTAGCACCCCACTACTTGTACAAATTTCTGTATCAATAGGAAGGCTGGGTCTGCCATCACAGCCCTTAAGTCTCAGTGAGAGTGTACTGAAAACCTGCCTTTTGCCTATGATGTATGTCCACCATGAACTGACTGCCTCTTTCCTTCACATTTTCCCTTCCTCTGAGACCCACTGTGACCACTGTCAGGAAGATGACTGTAACAAATTGTGAGGCAACAAGAAAGATAAAGTATCTCCTGGCTCTTATAACCACTGTTCCCAAGTGAGGCATGCCACTTCTCAATGGCTAAAGAAGCCACATAACGGAGCCTTAAGTAGAAGGAGACAAACAATATAGTTCTTTCCAGGGAGATCCGGCCAATGCTTGTAGTCACTGTGGGAAACAGGACAGCAAGTAGAGCATTTTCATATTTTTATAAAGTTCAGGAAGATAGTGGACAGGGTTTGACAACTTGGAACTTGGCTTGGTGAGAAAGAAGGATTTGGGCTTTGGCACAAATTTAAATAGCCACTGATGGAGATGCTGTCTGAGGAACGAATTCTATATCAGAGACCTTTCACAGTAACATAAGGGCTGGAGAAGTCTGTCCAGGGAGCATAGTTGATAGAGGCTTCATCTCAAAAAACTTCCTGTTGGCAGCTCAGCTACTTAACTGTGTGACTTTTGTCAAATTATGTGCCTTCCTTGACACTTGTTCTAGTTGGTTTTCCATTGCTGTGACAAAACACTCCGACCGACACCAATTTGGGGAGGAAAGGGTTTATTCAGCTTACATCTCCTGGGTCACAGTTCATCACTCAGGGAGTCCAAGGCAGGAACTCAGGGCAGGAACCTGGAGGCAGGAGCTGAAGCACAGGCCATGGAGGAATGCTGTTCACTGGCTTGCTCCCCTGGCTCATGCCCAGCCTGCCTTCTTATATGGTACACAACAACTTGCCCAGGGTGGCACCACTCATTGTGGGCTGGGCCCTCCCACACTGCTCGACAATCAGACAATACTCCACAGATGTGGCCACAGGCCAATCCAATGGAGCCAATTCCCCAACTGAGGCTCCCTCAACCCAGGTGTGTCAAGTTGAGTCTAAAGCTTTCCAGCACAATTGACCCCTTGTCAACTTGACACACAAAACACATCACTATTACACCACCACCTTTCCAGTTTTTATCCCCAAAGTATGATGTTAACATTAATCACAACCTAAGACAGTACAACCTTAAAAGCCCCACAGTCCTTAAAATGTCCAAATACTTAAAAGTTCACAGTCTATTAAAAGTCTCTTAACTGTGGGCTGCTGTAAAATCCAAAACAAGTACTGTCTTATTTCAAAGGAAAGAATCAGGCACACTCAAACAAAATCTAAGTCCAGCAAAGTAACTCAAGGCTGGACACCTGGGTTCACTCACAATCTTCTGGGCTCCAAAGGGTTTTGGCAGCTCCCCCTCTCCAACTCTGCCATCCGTGGCACACACAGCTCATCTCGAGGTCCAGGCCGACTCAATTTCACACCTGCTACTGCTCTTGGTGGTCGTCCCACGGTCCTGGCACCTCCAAAAAGCTGGGGTCACCAATGAAACTGAGGCAGCACCTTCACCAATGGTTTCTTCTGACCTCTCCTGGTGCAAAGCCTCAGCTTCTCTCCATGACCCCTGCAATCCTGGGGTCTTCATGGCAACCAAGATGCACTTCCACCAATGGTCTTTCCTGACCTCTCACAGTGCCAAGCCTTGGCTGCTCTCTGTGACCCCCTCAAATTTCAACCAGAACCATATAGGAGACTCTTACACACTACCAAGTCCTGCTTCTGGCTTGAGATGGAGGCTCAGGCCCCTTCTGGATCACAGCTTCTGTGTACTGACTCTGAAGAAATTCTTCCCAGAGGATTTCACCACAATGATGCTGGTCTCTTGTTACTTACAGCTGATTTTTCAGCCCCAGCTAACCAGCATCAATTGTCCCAGTACAACAAAGATTTCACTTCAGGTTCTGGTCTCTTGTTACTTACAGCTGATTCTTCAGCTCCAGCTGACCAGAACCCACAGATTAACAAGTCCTGATGATCTCTGCTTCCCTTTGAAACTTCACAAGCCAGGCCTCCATCGTCTACAACTCTTTCAGCAAAACTGTTTCAAGCTCCACAACAACAATCTTTAGGCATTCAATGATCTTCCCAGCCCAAAGTTCCAAACGCTTCCACAATCCTTCCCCAAAACACCAAGGTCAGGTCTGTCACAGCAATACCCCACTTCTGGTACCAATTTCTGTTCTAGTTTGTCTTCCATTGCTGTGACAAAACACTCTGACCAACACCAACTTGAGGAGGAAAGGGTTTATTTAGCTTACATTTCTTGGGTCACAGTTCATCACTTAGGGAGCCCAAGGCAGGAACTCAGGGCAGGAACCTGGAGGCAGGAGCTGAAGCACAGGTCATGGAGGAATGCTGTTCACTGGCTTGCTTCCCTGGGTTATGCCCAGCCTGCCTTCTTATATGGTACACAACAACCTGCCCAGGGTGGCACCACTCATTGTGGGCTGGGCCCTTCTACACTGCTTGACAATCAGTCAATACTCCACAGATGTGGCCACAGGCCAATCCAATGGAGCCAATTCTCCAATTGAGGCTCCCTCAACCCAGATGTGTCAAGTTGACTCTAAAGCTATCCAGCACAACACTCTATTTCTTATCTGTCCAAAGGGATAGAAGAATAACTTCAGGAACACTTTGAACATATCATCTCTCTCCATGAGGTAACTATGTGACTCTCAGTGCTTATTACACTGCTGTTCCTCAGTGTTTCTGGGTACTCTTGGCATAAAATGGCATATAATTTGCTATAACCTGTGAATACCCTCCATATACATGTAGTCATCCCTAGATAATGTACAATACATGATACAAGGCAAATGCCGTATAAATAATTGTGCTATATTGTTTAGGGGATCATTGGTCATAATAAAAAATATGTACATATTCCCTGCAAATGAAATTTTCTTTTCAGATATTTTTGATCCATGGTTGGTTGAATCCATGAAATGAATTATATTAATTTTACCCATTTTTAATTTTTAAAAATTAACGTATTTTTTGGCAAATTAATTAATGTATGTAGTAGCATATTCTGATCAAATTGCCATCCCAGCCCCTTTTAAACCTCTTTTTCCCCAACCTCCCCAACCACCTTCCTCTCCTATGATCATGTCTTTTTGATTTTCCTTTGTGACCCACTGATTTTAAACAGGGTCATAAGCATGGGCATAACTGAGTAGCTGTTTCCTGGAGTGTGGGTACACACCAAAGACAACGACTCTGCTTCAGTCTCCTCATCCCTCAGATGGACAGAACAATAGTAATATCTCAGTGGGTTGTTGTAGGGATTTAGTGGTTTAAAATATTTAAGCCAGTATTTGAGGTGAATGTTAATAAAGGGTGATTGTTCTTGCTATAATTAGCAGAGGTGAAACATAGAGCTTTTAGTACAGTGCCAGCAATGCAATAATCACACAATAAATACGAGACCACTATTTTCTGCATGAACACTTTGTTCATGGAGTGCAGTTGTAAGAACTCAGAGTTGAGAAACAAGCAGAAAAACAGGAAGCACAAACACTGTTCATTACCAAGCAGGCTGATTTCCCCAACAAGCTGATTTTTGTCTCTCAGTTCATCTTCTTGGCAACCAGACATGGTCACTGCATTTCTAGAGTCCATGGCAGTAATTTGGGAAAGAGAAAAATTTATTTGTTGGCTCCTGGCTCCCAGATTCTTCCATGAAGCATGAGCTTCCTTAATTTCTGGGTTGTGTTTGTGGGGACACATGTGTGGGATGGCAGTTCTGGATTTGGGCTGCATCATGCATGTGCTGGCTGGCATGCTTGGTGCTAAGAACTGACCTGTTCTCCCCCACATGCCTTTCTGGGTCTGCCTCATGCAATGAGGTAATGTGTAGTGATGTGGGGGTCTGAGATTGGCTACTGGGAGGTCATGTCACACAATGTGAGGGTTGTCTGTCCCAACATTATGCAGCTTCCCCTGCATGAATAAAGAGGATTTTTCTACAAGCTTTGTTACCAGATAGAGATCTCTGGGTTATTACTGCACATTGATCATGGAACTATTAATCTTTTGTGGGCTGGATCCCACAATCGGTTGGGTGGTTGTGAAGGCCATGGGTTTGTCCCGGAGGAGGGGATGGAAACCAACAGTTTCCTGGCCAGATGTGGCTGTGGAGTTACCAACTTCCCAGCTGCAGGTTTGCCATGAAGCCATTGGGCCAGATCCAGGTCTGGTCATGGGGTCATCAACTCTACATGGCCACCAGATAGCCAACAGCCTCCTGGACATCTAGCACTTATAACAGCAGGAGTTTATGATTTTTACCACTATGTGAATCCTGAGGTATCTCTGCCTTAGTGGAGAAGCTGGAACTGGAGATGAAAATAAGTAACATAGTGTGAGGATAGAGTAGTGTGGGGTGGGTGGGAGGGGAGGGCAGTGGAAGGGTGGTGGGAGGGTGCTGGGAGGGGAGGGCAGTGGGAGGGTGCACTCCAGCAATGGAAGGGACCGAGAGTTGTCTCCAAGAAAGACAATGTCTAAACACTCCCCAGGTGATACAACAAACTTCTACTTACCCCAGAGATGGCACTGACCATAGACCAAAGAAGCCATTCTACCAATGAGTTTGATGAGATGCTTACAAGAGGACAGCGGAGGGGAGGGGTCACTTACAGGAGGAGAGAGAATTCAAAAGCAGCCACAAAGCCCAGGCCAGCATGGGTGATGACTCACAAAAACATGACTTGTAAGCAGCTGGATAGGTCAGAGTCTCCTTTCTCCTGAGTGGTCTTTATGCTTAGATATTGTATTAGTCACTTTTCTGTTGCTGTGATAAAACACCATGACCAAGGAACTTATAAAAGGAAGAGTTTATTTGAGCTTACGATTGACGGTTCCAGGGAATTAGAGTCCATTGTAGCGGGAGGCATGGCAGCTGGAGCTGGAGCAGCAGGCCCAGGGTCACATCTCGTAAAGAGCACAGGAAGCAGAGAGAGCGACTAGAGACAGCAAGGCTTGTTAAACTCACTAAGCCTGCCCCCAGTGACATACTTCCTCTAGTATGGCCACACCTTCTAAGACCTCCAAGAACAGTGCCACCAACTGGAGACAAAATGTCTCAATACTTAAAGCCTATGGGGGACACTCATTCAAACCACCACAGATACCCTTGGGAGTGAGGAGCCTTATGAATTCAGAGACTTCCTAGACTTGTGAGTTGTTTACTTCCCAGGTTTAAGGAGCCTCCCTTCAGGATAGAACTGTTTCAGTATGGAGGATGTTGCTACATAGCACTGAGTCCATAGTGTTGGTAGCAGCTATGAGTCTGCAGATCATATAAGCATGTGCTAGGGGCCTGTCTGAAAGCAAAGAGGATGCGTGAAACTCAGATTCACATAAACACAAGCACCTTCCTAGCAGAAGTTTCTCACTTTACAGGTGAGGAATCTGATGCTTAGAGTAGGATTGGATTTATCTAAGGTTATGCATCTTGTCAGCTACAGAATCAATATTAGGAACTATATCTCATAGGAGTCAGTTTTGAAATTTCTTAATCACCCATCCATCTCTCTACCCATCCACCCATTCATCCATCTGATCATCCACCATCCATCCATCCATCCATCCATCCATCCATCCATCCATCCATCCATCCACCCGCCCATCCATCCATCCATCCATCCATCCATCCATCCATCCATCCATCCACTCATCCATCCATCCATCCATCCATCCATCCATCCATCCATCCATCCATACACCCATCCATCCACCCACCCACCCATCCATCCACCCACCCACCCATCCATCCATCCACCCACCCACCCATCCATCCATCTACCCATCCATCATCCATCCATCCACCCATTCACATACTCATTTATCAACCCATCCACCATTCATCTATCCATCCACCCATCCACCCACCCACCTACCTCCCACCCACTGTCCCATCCAAACATCTGTTTCTGGGCTCCCTTATATCTCTTATGATGCTATGTTGGGTGGATCACTTTCCACAGAAGAATAGGTGCTACAAGTGGAGAGGGAACAGAGTTATCTCTTTTGCCTGACTTTTTGCTCTTTTCTGCTGTGGTGTTTGGGAAGGCAAGCTGTCCGTAGAGCCTAGCCAAAAGGGAGGAAACTGGAGACACTCAGGATGCCTGATTGATGGAATGCCTGGAGTTGTCTGGGCCAGGGGAAAAGGAAAGCAGCTGTTCCATCTCTGGCCTGAGCTCAAATGTATTGGCAGCAATTCTGAAATATGGGGAGAAGATGGATTCCCAAGGAAGACACTTGGCCTCTCTGCATCCTGTAGGACCGTAGATACAGCTTCTTTACTGATAAATCACCAATGAGACTTCATGTAGCAACTGATTAATTGCTGTCAGGATCAAGTTTTGATTCCTGTCCTTTAGGAAGTGAATGTGTTGTTGGAAATAAGTAAACACATTAAGAGATTATTATAATATATCACCAAGGTTAATAGCCAATGGTATTGCACTTGGGTAAAAGAAACCTATTGTGTCTCAGAAATCTTAGCTTGGAGTCTATGGAAACATTTCAGTCAATTTGTAGACTCCTTGACATTGCATGCAAATTTTATGTGTATGAACATTTTCCTGGGGAGAGGGGTCATTTGGATGTCACCTCTCAAAGACATGACACAGCCTTCATACAAGAAATTTAACCATACTTCTGCATTTTACTCCTAGAGTAGCCTGTTGTTCAAATGGGAAGGTTAAGACCCAAGGAGGCTCAGATGCAGAATCAGAGCGTGAACTCCCTGACTTCAAATTTTAGACTTGACCCATCCTGTCATGAGCAGTCTTCTAGTATTAGTAAGGGGAAACTGGAGATAACAGTGCTCAATCTACTTGTCTGTCTTTGCTTTCTGCCTGGGAATGGCATGTGACTGTCTTTGAACATAAAGTCTCTGCTTTCTGTTCAGGGGAGTCAGTGGAGAACCAGTGAGACTTAGCTGTAGTCTGAGATCCAAGGGGGCACATTTCCTGTTGGGTACCTGGATGTTCAGGTGAAGGTGGTGAGGGTGCTGTCCCTGACTTCCTGTTGGGTACCTGGATGTTCAGGTGAAGGTGGTAGGCTGTTGTCCCTGACTTCCTGTTGGGTACCTGCATGTTCAGGTGAAGGTGGTAGGCTGCTGTCCCTGACTTCCTGTTGGGTACCTGCATGTTCAGGTGAAGGTGGTAGGCTGCTGTCCCTGACTTCCTGTTGGGTATCTGCATGTTCAGGTGAAGGTGGTGGGCTGCTGTCCCTGACTTCCTGTTGGGTACCTGGATGTTCAGATGAAGGTGGTAGGCTGCTGTCCCTGACTTCCTGTTGGGTACCTGGATGTTCTGGTGAACTTGGTGGGGGGCTTCTGTCCCTGACTTCCTGTTGGGTATCTGGATGTTCTGGTGAACTTGGTGGGGGGCTTCTGTCCCTGACTCCTCATAGTCTATACTTTAGGTTGAACTTTCTGACTTCAAAGTGATTTCCTGAGAAGTTGAGCTCTCCAGAGCAGTCAGACATGGATCTGTCTTGAATAGGGGGAGGGTGTGTACATCTGTGGTGGCTTTTTCTGTCCTCAGTGTTCTGTGTCCTCCTATGACAGAAGCCAGTGGGGAGTTGTTCTAGTTTGTCTTCTGTTGCTGTGACAAAACACTCTGACTTACACCAACTTGGGGAGGAAAGGGTTTATTCAGCTTACATCTCCTGGGTCACAGTTCATCGCTCAGGGAGCCCAAGGCAGGAACTCAGGGCAGGAACCTGGAAGCAGGAGCTGAAGCACAGGCCGTGGAGGAATGCTGTTCACTGGCTTGCTCCCCTGGCTCATGCCCAGCCCTCCTTCTTATACAGCACACAACAACCTGCCCAGAGTGGCACCACTCATTGTGGGCTGGGCCCTCCCACACTGCTGGACCATCAAGACAATACTCCATAGATGTGGCCACAGGCCAATCCAATGGAGCCAATTCTCCAACTGAGGCTCCCTCAACCCAGGTGTGTCAAGTTGACACTAAAGCCATCCAGCACAAGAGTTAATTGGTGTGTGTAGTTGTGAAAACTCTGGAATCCTCAGTCACAGCCTCAGCAGGGGCATTTGACACCAACATCACTTAACTTTGCTGTTCACCTTGAGAAATGCAGTTCTGCAGACACCCGAGCAAGTCCGCACCTCCAGTAGAGACACCCGGGGCTTCAGATGCTCTGCAAATATCTTCGCACCTTGACAAGCTGCAAGGTTTTAATGGGCTTAAAGCACTTTGAAGATGACCTATTGAGGTTCTGTTGCACAACTTGAGACCACAGGGGAAATCACTGTGTTGTGTTGGCTTGCTGGAGGGCTGTGACCAGTGAAGGGAGCCTCTAGCAGTAGACAAGTGGAACTAGGTTAGCTTAGGTGTGTGTGTGTGTGTGTGTGTGTGTGTGTGTGTGTGTGTGTGTGTGTGCATGTGTACGTGTGGTCACTGAGAGCATAGTTCTCATGGATTAGGGCATCTGGCTATGGTTTTCTTTATATTTTCGTTGATTCCTTGAGAATCTCATGCAGTGTATTTTGCATATATTCAGACCTGCATCCCAGCCTCACCTTACTACCCTGCGGCCCTCAAAGTTCATGTTCTTTATTATTTTGTAGTTTATCTTAGGCCTTTCCAGTCTGAGTTGTGTGCGTCAAATGATCTTGGTTGTAGGTTGTGAATGTGGGCTTAGGGCTGAGGGCAGGATGCCTGGGGACTGTGTGTGTGGTAATTGAGACCTGAGTTTGAGCTGGTTGTGATGGCGTATGCCTTTAATTCCAGCACTTAGGAGAGAGAGGCGAGTAGGTTTCTTGAGATGGAGGCCAGCCTGGTCTACACCTCCAGGCTAGGGGAACTACAGGGAGATCTCGTTTCAAAAAACAAACAACCAAAAACAAAATTAAAAAACCCAAACCAAAACAACAACAAAGAACAAAACCCCCAAACCTGGGTTTGAATTCCACCCATTGTTTAGGACATAAGTTAATTTACTTCTTTGTATAGTTTCTCATTTAAATAAGAACAACAGTAAGTACCTCACAGGGTCAAAAGGAACAAAATAAACAACCGTGTGTGCAAAAAGCAAAACATGCCTAGCGTTAGCAAACAAATCTGTGGGAATGGTCTCAGATGAGGTCTGAAGATTCAGCCTTTCTGGAAAGTTGGTGGAAAGTAGTGGTCTGTTAGGTTAACATTCTCAGAGGTTTCGCTGTTTGTCACAAACGGTTGTTGTTCCTAAGAGGAGTAGGTGTGCGTATGCCTACACACACACACACACACACACACACACACACACACACACACACTCTCACAGGTTTCGTCCACCAGCTGTCTCAGCGCTCTTTCAACATAAAAGCACTAGTGGGCTTTCCACCTAGCCATCCTAGAGAAACTGTCACAGAAGTCAGGAGACAAAAGCCAAACTCAGCTGAGGAGAGGGAGTTTAATTTTACACTATGGCGACTGACCCAAGGATCCTTCCATAAAGGAGTCAGTCCTGGACCAGCCCCTGGACAGAGTCTTTGGGGACTTTTATACCCATGTGACAAATGCAAGTGAAGAGTATATAACAAACATGTAATTAAATAAGGGGTTTACAGGTAACACATGGTCACAAAGGTCACAAGAATGTGGTAGCTTTGGGAAACGACTTTGAGACTCATCCTTTCCAGGGCAAGCACTGCCTTGCTGAGTCTCTCTTCTCTCTACCTTTATTTCCCAAGCTTCTCCCTTGTGTCTTTGGTGGTGGTGGGGGCAGGGTCTCCTGGATGAGTGAGCAGTCTGCTTTGCAGGGGCAGATCTCCTGGGATCTGAGCCTTGAACACAAGCTTGCTGCTTCTTGTTGGTGCTTGGTGCTTATGCTAGGTGAATGTGGACAAAGGGGAGAGGGCGTCTGGGTTCCTTGTGTAAGTCCCACCATCAGTCCTCACATCAGCCCTTCACAATGGGTATCACCACATTATCTCAATTCTGAGATGCAGATTTTGCTTTTTAGTGCAGTTTGTCTTATTGACGTAAAAACCCAACTCTCATCTCGAAGGGGATAAAGGGAGTTTATTTTGGAGTCAAATGTGAGTGACTGTAGAACACAGATTTAGGTTACCTCAAACTCCATGTTCCAATATGCTAACAGTTTGATGACTTTTTATAGTAACAGAACAAAGACAGTGGTAAGTTGTTTTTTTCAAATACACTGGTGGAAACATCAGCTTGGAGGGACAGATAAAGGGGGGACTGCTATAGGTCAGCTGCCGTCTGATGGCATTCTTAGCTTTTGATTGGTCAGATCTGGTGCTCTGCTAGGTTAACACATTCGAAAAGGTTTTTATCTGTTAGTTATGGGATGTTAGGTCAGAAACAGAGGCCTGAGATAGTATGTAAATATGTTCTGAATTTGCAGCACAACATTCTAACCTCTCCACAGTCATTGAAGTGCTAATCAGTTGGGCAGCCTTGCAGAAAGTTCAGTCTAAGATTCAGGACTTTTCTGGGAACTTTCATTCATACCTGTCAGTCACAAGTATTAGGTCAGACACAGTCGGGTGAGGAATGGCTGTGAAGGGGGCTAAAGATGGCCCAAGATAGTTTAATTAGGCTTCAGACCCGAGACCTCCCAACTTCTCTGCAATCACTGAAGTTCTAATCATTTAATCTGCCCTACAGAAAAAGTCAGTGGAAGGTTCGGTTTAGTTCACAATGTCACAGTCAACATATAATCCAGTCCTTGAAGGCAAGATTTCTCATCCTTGCAGTGGGGGTGTGTCTTGGCACAGAGGCCTTCCCAGCTCTCTCAGTATTCACAGAATTGTATTTCATAGAATTATATCTGCAACTTACAAGGGTGAAACTCCAGGGTGGAATTGAGTGAACCTGGCTTCTGAGCCAGGAGTTTGCAGGCCGGTGTGAACACATGTGCTTACAAGGTGTGCTCTTCCCTGGAGGAGACGCCCTCCCTGGGGCTCAGTTGCGCCTTCATTGCTTGTGTTTCCTTTAATTCTGCAACAATAGTCTGAGGATTTCATTAAAGCTTTGCTGCTAAGGAAACAAGTTTGGGGGGAAACAAAGAGAGCAAGTCCTCAGGAGGAAATGCAGGTGTGTGTGAAGAGAGAGTCCTTGGGCTTTACAGGTGATCCCAGCCGACTCCAGGAGGTGTGGGCTGGCGTGATCTGGGGGATTTACAACAAGACTGAAGAATGAGTAGGGTTTGGTTGGGCTCTGAGTGGGATTCAGAGGGAAGATACTGGTGAGAGAGGTGGATGACAGTGGAGCTTAGTAAGGCACTCCTATGAAAGGATGTGTGTGGGGGGTAGAGTCTGTAAACACAGACTGGGCTCTGGAAAGAGCAACTTCAAATAATGGTGTAGTAACTTGTTGTAGAGAAAGCAGGGGCTTTGGTGTTATTTAGTCATAGGTTTATTCAATAATTCTTTCCATAACGCACTTTTTGGAATTCTAGGCATCATTTCTACGGATATAGCGGGAACCGCAGAAACCAGTTTGCACCCTTGCAGACCTGACTACCAAACCCAGCTTCTTCATTTGCTGGGTAAACTTAAATTATTTAAATGCCCTAGGTTTCCTTTTCTTCATCTGTAAATTCAAGATAGCCATAGCTCAATAAAATCAAACCAGAGTGTCTACTGTACGGTTGACCAGTTACCATGAACTTGGGTTTCCCTCTCTTCACCCTCCTTCCTTCCCTAGGCTGTGAGCATTATGGGTTTATTGAATTCCTGTTAGAATGGAATTCTCCCTCTAACAATCCTG
This sequence comes from Rhizomys pruinosus, assembly GCA_009823505.1. Taxonomy (NCBI): domain Eukaryota; kingdom Metazoa; phylum Chordata; class Mammalia; order Rodentia; family Spalacidae; genus Rhizomys; species Rhizomys pruinosus. The sequence continues at coordinate 1,143,334 of VZQC01009555.1, read as the reverse complement.
GAACTGCCAGTTTTAATTTAATACCAGTGGACACCTGGCTTTATGTATTTTCTTCAGGAAATAACATAAGCTCATGTGGGTTAGAGAAGTATTAGCATCTAGGTTCCTTTGAAGTTCTCCAGCCTGGCTGCATGCTCAGGACACCATCTGAGTTTGGGCTGGACCCTCACAGGAACCCATGTGGGGAGCTAAAGACAGGGAGGGAAGAACAGGGTGAGTAAGAAGCAGAATCTGAGGAGGGGAGGGCAGGAGATGAGAAGAGACAGAGGGCCCCAGGGTCCAGGAAGATGCATGGTAGGCAGGCCCTATCAGAAGTTTGTTTCTCTTGTCATCATTGAGTGATTACTACAGATTTGTCAACATCCGATTTTGGATCTACAACCATGAGTAAAAGAAAGTTGATGATGCTTGCTTTTGAGTGAGAAGAGAGAGATAATACACGTGAACAAGAACAAGGTAATTTTGAGGGCTCAGCAGTTAAGAGCACCGACTGCTCTTGCAGAGGACCTGGGTTCAATCCCCAGCACCCACATGGTGGCTGAGAACCATCTTTGACTCCCGTTCCAGGTGAATCCAACACCCTCTTCTGACCTCTGCAGCATTGCATGACACAGGTGCACAAACCTACATGCAGACAGTACATTCACACACATAAAAAATAAATAAAATAAAAAAGATAATTTTGAGTGGAGAAAAGGTCATTCATTCATGTATTTAACCAATCCACAGAATTTTGAGTGACTACTGTTTACTGGTTATTGATAGAACTCATGGGAACATTGCAGATAAGAAGGTACTCTTTAGCTTCATGAACTTTGCATTTCAGGGAGACAGTTAATTCACTAGTAGACTGATAATATATAATAAAGCTTAGTCACGAGTGTTATGCAGAGAAGCTAAGGAAGGTAACAGTACAGGTGAGAAGTTTTTCTTTTTCTTCTTCTTTATTTTATTAAGATCCAATGAGTACTTAGAAAAAGCTTCCAAAGGAACTGGTGCCAGAGGCCTTCCTAGAATAGTAGAAGAAGCTGTACTCAACTGTCACCGTCACCCTCAGTTATCAAGTTGCCACACCTGGGAAGAGGGAATGTCACCTGAGGAATTCTCTCTAGCAGTTGGCCTGTGGGCATGTCAGTGGGCATGTCCTTGATTGCTAATTGATGGAGAGGACCCATTCCACTGGACGGGGTGCCTCCCCCGGGCATGTGGTTCTGGGTTGTGTAAGGAAGCAGGATTAGCGAGCCAGAGGGAGTGAAGCAGGAAGCAGCATTCCTCCATGTTCTCTGCCTTGAGCTCCTTCCCTGACTTCCTGCAGTGATGGACCATGGCCTGAGAACTGTAAGATGAAATAAACCCTTTCCCTTCCAGTTGGTTTGGTTAGGGTTTTGTCGCTGCAACAGAAAGGAAATTAGAGCAGCAACCCAGGAAAAGAACTCTGGGTAGCCGGTACAGCAAGTATGAAGGCTTCATGCTTGTGGAGGATACGGGGCAATTCGGGACGAGAGGGTGAAGATGACAGCAGGGTTCTGGTCGGAGAGTAATCAGAACCTTGATGTATGCAAAGGAGTTAGAGATCCATTTTCCCTGGCTGGAAAGTGATGGGAAGATTTGGGCAGGATGATCATTTATATCTTTGAAATATGATTGGATGCTTTATGAAGCACAGGCAGTAACTGCAGCAGGCAGACTGGGATATGTGCATGCATCCAGGTGAGCTGATGTCAGACATAACTGCAGAGAGCAGATGGAGATATGTGCATGCATCCAGGTGAGCTAATGTCAGACATAACTGCAGAGAGCAGATGGAGATATGTACATGCATCCAGGTGAGCTGATGTCAGACATAACTGCAAAGAGCAGATGGGGATAAGTGCATGCATCCAGGTGAGCTGACGTCAGACATAACTGCAGAGAGCAGATGGAGATATGTGCATGCATCCAGGTGAGCTGACGTCAGACATAACTGCAGAGAGCAGATGGGGATAAGTGCATGCATCCAGGTGAGCTGACGTCAGACATAACTGCAGAGAGCAGATGGGGATATGTGCATGCATCCAGGTGAGCTGACGTCAGACATAACTGCAGAGAGCAGATGGGGATAAGTGCATGCATCCAGGTGAGCTGATGTCAGACATAACTGCAGAGAGCAGATGGGGATATGTGCATGCATCCAGGTGAGCTGATGTCTTGATGGATCAGTGCAGTGGAAGTGATGGGAGTATCCAAGTTTGTTTTTTAATGCAGCGACCATAGATTGGATGAAGAGCACAGAGGATCCTGGTGAGTTCAGGACTGCTTCCTTGGTATTTCCCTTGAGAGGATCATGTTAGGTTTGAGGATCTGATCAGTAGTCTGCAAGCAGAAGCAAGGCCACACTGGGTCATTTAAGGCCAGAGTTTAGGGGAGCACTGCAGAGGAGGTGTTTATCTGGGTGTCATCAGCACATGGTGGTACTTGAGTTCAAGGGAGTGATGACATTGTCTGAAGCAGCAGGTCTCAATGGTCTTTGGACCAGCCGGCTCAGCAGCGTCACTTGGAGGCTTCTTAGATTCTCAGACTGTCCGGCATCTCCCTAGACTAGCTGGACGAGAACCTCTGGTGGCTGGTCCAGCCCTGAGTGGTCCTGGAGCAGATCACATAGTGCTGGAGCATGATTGCTGGGGGTTGAAGGAGACAAGGCCAAAACCCTGTCCAGTGGATTTGGAAGTTGAGGGTGTTTTCTTAGCTTTGAACAATTTCAGTGGCTTGTAGAATGTGTGACAGCTTGTTTGGAGTAAGTTTGAGAGAATGGAAGGTAAAAATGTCTAGATAGCAGAGAAAGCTGCTTTTTGAGGTTTTTTCTTGTTTTCATTTAGATGAACAGTGAAAAGTGGCAGCATTCGGAAGGTAAATTGGGCCTAGGGAGGGTTTTTTTTTTTTTTTTTGTTTTTTTTTGGTCTTTTGAGACAGGTTTTCCCGGTAGCTTCTGGCTGTCCTGGAAACGCACCTGTAGACCAGGCTGCCTCAAACTCACAGAGATCCGTGTGCCTCTGCCTCTCAAGTGCTAGGATTAAAGGCGTGCACCACCACGCCTGGCACTTACTTATTTCTGTGTGTGTATCAATGTACTGTCTGCATGCAAGTTGGAGTGTTTTTGAAATGAACGTCAGACCATATTAAAAAAGTTTTAAAAATTCATCACCAGTTTTCTCTTTTTTTCTTTTGAGTTGAGTGGTGTGTGTGTGTGTGTGTGTGTGTGTGTGTGTGTGTGTGTGTAGGTGACATGGCACGTATGTGTGGACATTAGAGGGCAACTTTCTGGAGTCAGCTGTCTCCATATAGTATGGGTTCTGAGGACTGAACTCAAGTTGTCAGACTTGCATAGCAAGGTCATTTTACCTGCTGAACAGTATATAGGCTCTAGTCTTTATTTTAAGGGTAATAGGGATACTGTAAAGAATGGTGCAGGAGAGAAAGGGGCTGAGAGAGCACTGAGCAGTCGAGAGGGGCTGGGATCCATACAGGATTGGGGGACTGGAGCAGGGCCAGCTGGGATTTGGAACCAGGCAGGAGGCAGAGGATAATGAACACAGGTCCATGAGGTCGGGAGGGCTGATGTTACAAAGATGAACTAATTTTTTTCCTCAGTGAAATAAAAAGTGAGGTCACGAACTGATAGCAAGGAGGGAGGAAGTTGGAGGTGAGAGAAGAAAGCGTGAAGAAGAAAATAAAAGGGGGTGTTCATGCTCTGCCCTGCCCTCGGCCTCGCAGAGGGCAGATCAATGCATGGCGGGTGATAGGTTCTCTGTGATGCCGAGTGCTGCTTACTACTAATTGGTATAGTGTTTGTAAAGTCTATGTGGTGATGGAAAGCATCCAGTTAAGCAGGAGAGATGCACAGACCATCTGTGATTCAGAGTAGCAGAATGTAATACAGAACACTGCAAGACTCTAGCAGGGATTTTGCCTCGGTTACGGGATGTGGCTGTGTGCACATGTGCACACACATTTCTATGTGCATGTGTATGTTTTCCAGGAGAACATTCCAAGGAGGAATCTAGAGCTTCACAGGCCTTCTCCTCAGGCTGAGAAGCCAGGAGGCATTCTGGGTAGAGAGTCAGTGCCCCACAGAGAGCTGGGCCCATTCAGTGCTCTGGGGCTGAGTGCCTGCAAGGGCTCACCCCTCAGACTGCCAGGTCTGTAGGCTTTCTGGGACAGAGTGAGCTTGGATGATGGGAAACAACTCGCTGCTTTATGTAAGCATACTTCAGCTAGACACAGGTCCCGGGAGAGATAGGTCTGAGCTGTGTGGAATAAAAATCTGGATCACTTTAGTTCTTGTGTCATCTAAGAACATTTGATGTTTGCAAGGATGTTTAAAATTTTTTTTCTTTCTTCTGTGGTAAAATTCAGTAATACCCTGGTCTCTACACTTGCACCTAGATTGTAGATCCAGCTCGGCCAGGACTCGTCTCCTGATCTTGGGTCACATTCCCACTTACAAAGCAGAGGGAAATCTAAACCTTCTCTTAGGGTGTTCTGAATTACCAGTGGGATATTGTCTGGGGAACAACTTTGTAAACTAGTTAAGCGCTGAAGAGACAGAGGAGGGGGCTTTATTTGCACATCCCCTGTGTGTGTGTGTGTGTGTGTGTGTGTGTGTGTCCCACTCAATGGGAGCTTTTTGAAACCTTGAGTATAATTGGGGTTGTGGACAGGAGCGTGGCTGAAGGGTCACTTTCCCAGAGAAGCATGAGAAACTCCTGGGGGATTATAGGACCCGGGAAGATTTTCCTCCCACCGAGTGTTAACCACTTACATATCTTCGAGGTGAGGGTGGTAAGCCTTGTGTGCCTTTGCGAGCTGCGATTACTTTTCCTGTCTTCCTAGAGGTGAGTTGTAATGCGAAGTGTCACTGCTCCAAGGTTTCTGTGTCTTCTTTTCTTCTGTGATGCTCTAGGTGAGTTAAGTATGAGCCATGACTCCTCCCTTGGGTTTCCATTTCCACCCCCGACAGTGCCACGTTTTGCTCATGGACCCAGATTTCTCTCTAACCTTGGCTGGCTTGCCCTCCGTTCAAACTCCAACTGTTGGATGGAGCTCCCTCTCATCTTGTCTGTCTCTTCAGGTGATGCTGCTCGTCTCATGCCTTTGAACATCTTCTGTGAGTCCGTGGACCCTCTGACCTGTGTTTCTAGCATATATCACTTCTCTGCAGGATAGGAATGAACACTGGTGTTCTAGTTAGCATCACAATCAGAAGCTGCACACAGCATCTGCCTACCCATCCTTCAGTTCTGCATGTCAGCACCACTCGTCTGTCTCAGCACGTGTCTCCACACCTAGTTTCTCAGGCTCGAATCTTCCTCAGGCACTTTTTAAAAAAAATTATTTATTCTTGTATGTGTATGAATGTACTGTCTGCATGTAGGTTTGTGCACCCATGTCATGCAATGCCGTGGAGGTCAGAAGAGGGTGTTGGATTCCCCTGGAACTGGAGTTAAAGACAGTTCTCAGCCACCATGTGGGTGCTGGGGATTGAACTCAGGTCCTCTGCAAGAGTAGTTGGTGCTCTTAACCGCTAGGCCATCTCTCCAGCTCCTCCTCAGGCACTTTTATCACTACATGTCCAACTCAGTATTGGTACCACTTCTGTCTACAGAATTCTACTTGAATTAGATCAAACCTTGCCATTTCCATGGCCATAATCCCACTCCAAGCAGTTATTATTTCTTGTGGAATACCACAATAGTCTCCCCTCTGGATTCTGTTCTCTCTGTGAACCCCTGACACCTGTTCTCCATAGGATCCTTTAGCTTGGAACTCTCCAGTGACTTACTAACACATTTAGAGTATGTAAGTCTGGCTTGAAGATCTTCTGCACAAAGCTTCTTCATACCTTCCCATTACAGATACATCTTTGCTAGATAAAGCCAGACTATTCTTAAGTGTAAAAGTGTTGTAGCAGCAGCTGTTGCTGTGTGATGAACCCTAGAGCTCAGAAGCACAGAATGCTGTGCGATTATTCTATCCCATATGGGACTTCAAGGTGACTTGGATGATCCAGGCTGAACTTGGCTGGTAGGGTCTGCTTCAGCCTCAGAATGCTTAAAGCCTGATCAGTGTGTGGTCATTTCAGGCAGGCTGTCCTCTCAGTGAGGCAGTGGCCCAAGCGGACAAGCCGAGTGCCCAGGCAGGCTTCAGACTTCACTTCTATCACATACACTCCAACTCCATTGACCAAAGTATAGTCACAGGGACCAGGTCAAGATAAGGGGGGGTCCTCTGTCCACAGGGAGGGGAGGAGGATAGATTAGGGGGGGTCATCTGTCCACAGTGGGGGAGGAGGCTCCATCTGCTTGGCCATCAGCCACACAATTGTTCATGCTCGTTTCTGCCCAGGAACCTTCTCTGTTTGTCCCCTGCTGGGAATGCACTTCTCCTGGCTTTCCACAGGCCTGCCTCTGTTCAGCTCTTCGCCCATCTGCCACCCTCTCAGAGATCTCCAGAGAGATCCTTTATCTTGTCTGAACAAACCTTCACCTTATTCTCTACCACATCATTGGAGTTTATCTTTTCCACTTTGGGACAGAGTTTATTTTACCCTATAGCCCAGGCTATCTTGGAACTTGTTATGTAGCCCAGGCTTGCTTTGAACTCACAACAGTCCTCCTGCTTCAGCCTCTCATCCTTTACACATTTTTTTATTCTTTAACAAATCACACATATATGCACTGGATTTTGGTACTTTTCACCCACCTTTATCTCCCTACTTCCTCTCGCTGAAGCCCTTCTTCCCAACACCCCTTTCCTCCTTTGACTTTTTTTTTGATCCATTGAGTTTAATTATGTTTCCTTGCATGAGTTTTTTAAAAATATTTTTGGTTGTTAGTCTGAGCCTTTAATGGCTGAGCTATCCCTCAAGCCCAGAGTTTGTTTTTTTCTTAAACTAGAACACGGACAATTTACCAGTGTCTACACCACTGAAGAAGATTGCATGCCCTCTTCCAGCACCCATTAATTGCCCATGGTCCCTCAGTGGAGGATGGGGTTAGGGTTAGGCTTAAGGTTAGGGTTAGTGATGCACACCCCGTCTAGGGCCGAGCACTACTGTTTCATACTTGACCTGACCTCCCTTGCTTTGTTCCACCAGAACACACAGCTTAGATAACAAAACTTGTTTGTAAAATATTCCACTGAGGGAATAGAAAGCTGGAACAGAACTAGCCACATGATTATTTTTGCCACACAGTTTTTTCACTAGCTTGCATACCTTAAAGCTAACCATTGAAAATTATAGTGCTCAAGGTCCATGGGTCCAAGTAAGTGACAGCACATGTAGTAGGGTCAGCTGAATGACCCTGCGCAATCTAAGCAGAAAACAACTTAGCTTATTTTATGGAAAGAAACAATAATGACAGGGCTTTACAGCCACAGGAGCCCATTTCACATAGTAGGAAGTGCCAACATTGTCAGGTATTTGAATATTGAATAAACTAAAAACAGAGTGATTTGAGATGACTTTTAACAAAACGTGTACCCTATTTATTAATAGTATGTTACTAGTGACTAGGTCTTATCTATACCCAAAACAACTTTGAAATAGAACGCCGTTTGCTTATGCATAGTAAAGGGACTTAAATCTGACTGAAGTCAGAGTTCAGTGGCGGAAAACCAAGAACCACCTGTTTCCTGGCATCTGCACTTGACTGACTGGCAAGATTATGTCCTGCCCCTGAGCAGTCAGGGCTGCTTGAGGAATTACTGACTTGGTATAGGGCTGTCAGCTGGATGAAGACCAGGCTCATAGCAGGAGCCAGATAGGAGAAGGAGTGTGTGAGCTGTAGGCTTTCATGTGGTCACATCTGCTTCTTAAATCTGAGCCATAAAGTGAAAATCTTTTTACAAGGAAAGAGAATTTCTTACTTGTCCAAAGTTAGCAAACCCTAATCACCTAATCGTGAGACTGTGAGAAAGCCACAAGTACTATCTGCCTGTCCACTGGGTAAGAAAACAACAGTGTTAAGTCAGTCAATGACAGTGCCCCCTAACATCATGTCTCCTGGGTGGGGGAGGGATCTGTTGATGGTGTCACTAGTTAAAGAAGCTCGGGGTCTGTGAGATCTTGAGTCTTACTCCTTCCAGCAGTCCAGGGACTAAAGCTCTGTGGAAACAATTAGACAAAGGCTTCAAAGAACTTCACGGTGGCTCAGACTAGTGAGGAGACACGGTTTCCTGTTTTCTTAGTAGCATAGCGATGTTGGACACATCTCAGCCATGTCTGTTAGACAGGGTGAGCCAGAGAGCCAGGACTGACAGCTATCAAAGTATATATGAATGCATGTATATCATCTATCTATCTATCTATCTATCTATCTATCTATCTATCTATCTATCATCTATCTATCTATCATTTATCTAATTTATCTATTTATCATCATCTTTCTTCTGTCAATCTTCTTTTTTTTTTAACTTACCATAACTATTAGTAATGTTTATTTTTTTTCTGTCAATCTTCTATATCTATCATCTATCTACCTACTTATTATCTAGCATCTATCACCATTTATCATCTCTCTGTATACATACAGATACGTACCTGTGTACAGGAGAGGGTACTTTTTAGGAGAACTGGCCCACATGATGGTAGAGGTCAAGGAGTCAGTCCCATGACAGCATCTTAGTAAACTGGAGATTCTGGAAGGCTAGTAGCATGACCCAATCCAAGTCCAAAGGCCTCAGGACCAGGGAACCACTAAGGAACTTTTAGTATGATGCCAAAGGCTGGAGAACCCAGGAGAGTCCTGGGCAAGTCCAGGGATCCGAAGTTCTAATGTTCCTAAACAGAAGAGAGAGAGAGAGAGAGAGAGAGAGAGAGAGAGAGAGAGAGAGAGAGAGAGAGAGAGAGATTTTCTTGTTCTCTCCTGGTCCCCAGATCACCAAATGGCCCACACTGAGATGGCCTCTTCTTCAGCCCGCTGACCCACCTACCAGGCTCATCTAGAAACACCTTTGCAGACACACCCCAAAATAATTCTTTCTGCCCATTCATTAGGTGGATACCTGAAATGAACTATCACATCACTTTAACCTCAGACGCCTAATCTGTATGGGGAGGAAGTATCACATCACCCCCCCCCCCTTAGTGAGGAACTGAAGTGTGTAGGACTTAGCAGGCCTTTAATACATAGGGGATGTTATTGCGGTTGGGACTGAATGTGCCCCATAATGATTCTACCATGTTTACTATTTAAGAAGATGGGATAACGAAATTGAAGGTGAACTTACTTAATTATGTAGTCTATATAATTTGTGTGTGTTTGTGTGTACAGGTGCACATGTGTGCTGGTACTTGTATAAATGTGAAGTCTGCAGTCCAGAAGACAAGCCTGAGTAGTTCCTCAAATGTTGTCCCGTTCTTGAGACAGGGTCTTTCCACAGGCTGGAACTCACCAAGTAGGCAAATCTGGCTAGCTTGCAAGCTCCAGGAATCAGCCTGACCCTATTTCCTCAGCTCTGGGGTTACAAGTACATGCCACCATACCAGGCTCTAAAAAATTGCACTTAAAATTTTTATTATCAAGCCAGGCGTGCTGGCACATGCCTTTAATCCTAGCACTCAGGAGGTAGAGGCCGGCAGATCTCTGAGTTCCAGGCCAGCCTGGTCTACATAGTAAGTTCCAGGCCAGCCTGGGTTACAGGGGGACCCTGTCTCAAAAAGACCAAAAAATTGGGGCTGGAGAGATGGCCTAGTGGTTAAGAGTGCCAACTGCTCTTGCAGAGGACCCGGGTTTGATTCCCCAGCACCCACATGGCGGCTGAGAACCGTCTTTAACTCCAGTTCCAGGGGAATCTGATACCCTCTTCTGACCTCCGCAGCATTGCATGACACGGGCGCACAAACCTACATGCAGACAGTACACTGATACACATAAAAAATTAAAAAAACACCAAAAAATTATGTATGTATGTATGTATGTATGTATGTATGTTTCTATGTATCTACCTATGTATCTATGTATCTATGTATCTATCATCTATGTATGTATCTATCTATGTATCTATGTATGTATCTATCTGTGTATCTATGTATGTATGTATGTATCTATCATCTATGCATGTATGTATGTATGTATGTATCTATCATCTATACATGTATGTATGTATCTATCATCTATCTATCTATCTATCTATCTATCTATCTATCTATCTATCTATCTATCTAATCTACCTGCTCAGATGTTTGCATGTGTGCATGCATGTGTATCACAATGCACATGTGGAAGTCAGGACAGCTTTCAGGTGTTGGGGGTCTCCTCCACTGTGTGGGTTATGGGTATCAAGTTATCAGTTTTGGAGGCAAGTGCTCTTGCCTGCTAAGCCATCTGGCTGCCTCTTCCCTTTTAATTTATTTTTATTTAGTTTTTTTTTAAGCCAGTGTTTCTGTATAGCTCCAGCTGACCTGGAACTCACTTTATAGACCAGGCTGGCCTAGACAGAGATCTGACTGCCTCTGACTCCCGAGTGCTGGGATTAAAGGCCTGCACTATGATACCCACTCCCACTCCTTTTTTTTTTGAAATTTAATTGATTCTTCAAGAGTTTCATACAATGTATTTTGATCACATTCAGATGAGACCCCCACCTCTACTCCTACCCCACTATGCCCAGCTGACTTCATTCTTTCTATACTGTTTTTCTTTTTTTAGAGGCCTATTGAGTCTGATCTGTGCTCCAAAAATGCTCTTGGGTGTGGATCTATCTTTAAAACATGAATTCTAGGGATTGAACTTAGTTCTTTATCCTTGTAAGTCAAGCACTTTACCAACTGACTGAGCATCTTTCCAGCCCCATATTCTAAATAATATTGAGAGTGGTTCTTTCTTCCACTCTTCTGCTTTGTGTTATGTATTTCTCTTTGTTGGTTTTGTAAGTGGAAATCCAGGATGGGTTAGACACGTAGTTTGCCTTCCTCACACCATTACGGCCTTGGAAAAACCCTCCTTTTCTTTGTCCTCTAAGGGAGAAGTCTCCAGAGACAACTCTGCAGTCAGCCAGTTGTGGACCTGTTCCCTTGGGCTGAGAGATGTCTTGTTCACAATTACATGCCTGACTTCTTTCTTTTAAAACACCTGATGCCTATAATAAAATTTTTGTGGAACAGTTGAATATTGCTTCAGAGCTATGGGTAGCTCTGACCAGGGAGGAAATTGATTGTATTTAAACAGTGAGAAAATGTTCAGCTGTCTGTGGATGGTGTACCTGCTTTGAATGTCTGTGTGCAAGAAAAAAAAGTCACACGTGGCCATGCACGCTGTGCTTGGTAGTACTTTGTGTGACATGTTTCATTAATATGAAGACAATGTGCCGGATCTTTAGAAATAAGTTATTTTTTCAGAAGAGCATGTCTTGATCAGCAAGGCCAGGCAGTGTAAACAGAACGAGACAGACACACTGAGTCTTTTCCTTCAGAGGAGAGAATAGGACCTGGATAGCCCTTTCAAGGCATTTATGCTGGGGATGATGCCTGATGTCATACAGGAGAGACAGAGAGGAGAGGGTGTGGGTGATGCCACCAAAACCAAGCCCCACGTCTTTGTGCTTTATCAGCTGAGTCTTGTGTTTCTCATACATGTGAGGTGGTGCCACATACTCAGACTTCAGTAGTCAACACAGTGTGCACTAGCAGAAGAGAATAAGCCCCTGTGTATCTTGTGGTCAGCAGGAAATCTTGCAGAGAACCCAGCTCCTAGCTTTCTCATTTTCAGACTCAATTCACCTGGCTACAGTAGAATGTTGGCTGAAGTTCTGAGAAGTCAGTGTCCTGGCTGCAGCTCTGTTATTGTTCTTGACTTCGTCTCTCTGATCCCTCTTCCCTTCCTTTCTTTCTCCATGGACAGAACTGGACCAAATAATCCCTGAATGTGGGATTGATGTTTCATTTAGCTGGAGTATCAAAGGGGGGTTTTACCCCGATTACCTGTGAAGGTTGAGGAATAAGACAACTCCCTCTGGCTCCTCCCCCCCCCCCAAATTGAAATATCAAGCACTGCAACCTTGCTCTGAAGTTTCAGGCAAGGAAGCATTACATCCCTTCACTATCTCACAGCATGTCTTGGTTTCATGGAACCGGTGAAGCCATGATGGCTCGCGTAGACACCAGACTCTGTGAACAGCCTGTACACGTCCCCAACCCCATTCTTGCCTCAAAAGCCCGACAAATGTTGGTATATAAGACCTCAGACTCCTGCAAATCAACAAGTTTTGGTCCATCAAGGCCAGCTCCCAGCCTCTTGAGTCCTTCCTTTCTTCTTCCCTCCCCGACCTGTGGCTTGGTGCAAGTGTGAAGTGGCTTTGTGCTGGTTGGGAAGAGGGTGCCAGTGTCTCTTGCAGATACCTGGGAACCCCACTCTCCCAACACCTGAGCACATTCTAATTTTGTTATCCATCTGAGTATGGCTCAGCCATCTATCCACCCATCCTTCCACCGACTGTCTGTCCATGCATGCATCCATCTGCCCATCCATCTACCCATCCTTCCACCCACCTACCTGTCTGTCCATCCATGCATCCATCTACACATCCATCCATCCATCCATCTATCCATCCACCCATCCTTCCACCCACTTACCTGTCTGTCCATCCATGCATCCATCTATCCATCCATCCATCCATCCATCCATCCATCCATCCATCCATCCATTTACCCATCCTTCCACCCACCTACCTGTCTGCCAATTGATGCATCCATCTATCCATCCTTCCACCCACCTACATGTCTGTCCATCCATGCATCCATTTACCCATCCTTCCACTCACCTACCTGTCTGTCCATCCATGCATCCATCTATCCATCCATCCACCCATCCGTCTATTCATCCACCCATACATCTACCCATCCACTCATCCACCCATCCATCCACCAATCCATCCACTCATCCACCCACCATCTATCCATCCATCCATCCATCCATCTACCATCCATCCACCATCCATCCATCCATTCATTTATCCATCCATCTATCCACCCATCTACCATCCATCCATCCACCATCCATCCATCCATCCACCACCCATCCATCCATCCATTTATCCATCCATACATCATCCATCCATCCATCCATTTATCCATACATGCATCCATTTATCCATCCATCCACCATCCATCCATCCATCCATCCATCTATTTATCCATACATCCATCCATTTATTCATCCATCCATCCATCCATCCATGTATCCATCCATCCATCCATCCATCCATCCATCCATCCATCCATCCATTTATCTGCCCATGCCTTCCTCTTTCCTCTTCATATATTCATCTTTACTTGACATGTGTTTACTGAAGGGCTGTTATGCCCCAGGAATCATTCTAAGATATAGGGTAGAATGGGAACAAAGTAGATAAGGTTCCTACTCTCATGAGAGTTATAATTTGATGAGAGGGACAGAGCTGAAGTAATCCTAATGGATGCAGCTACTCCAGGATTGTTATACTTTGGAAAGTGAGAATTAGTAATTTGTGTGGACAGATGTCCTCTGGGCACGGCATAGCTGCTGCTCTCCTGAACTCTCAGGAAATGTGATTATCTGCACAGGACCTACTTGGGGTTATATAGACAAGGGTTGCTGGGAAGAGGATACAATGTCTTCTGAGAGAAGCAAGGAAAATTCAGTGGTCCTATGTTACTTTTATCTTTTTCTCTAAAATTAATGACTAGTTAATGCACAATAGATACACATATTAACTATTTAGACTGATGGGTTTTTATAATGATGTGAACTTACAAAACCATCACCCCCCAAATCCACCCCCAAACACAAGTATTCCTCTTGCCCCTTTCCTACACATCTCTCTCCCAGAGACTTAGCTTTTTCTGTCCCTGACCTTTATGTGGATAGTTGGCTAGTGGCTGTACTTTGTGTCTCTGGTTATGTTTTGTCAAGCATCATGCTTTTAGATTTAGCCCTGCTTCAGATGCTGTGGTTCATTTTCATTGTCAGTCTTCTATTCTGTGAATATTTACACTGAGTATTAAGGAATAAAATTACTGGGTCAGAAGGTGGATGAAACTTTAGAAGAAGCCATCAAAGAGTTCTCCAAAGTGGTTGCATTTTACCATCTTACAGCAAACTACCAGTGTTACAGCTGCCCTCCATCCTCGCCAAAACTTAGTATTGTTAGTCTCTTTGATTTCAGTCATTCAAATATGCATTTGGTTGAATCATTCTGGTTTTAATTTGTGCTTTTCTGATGACTAATGGCATCTTTTCCTGTGTTTTTCTTTTCATTTCTGTATCTTTGTGACAGGTCTGTTGTTTGTTTATTTCCTTTTTAATTTTTCATTACATTTATTTTGTGTGTATGTGTATATACATGGATGCATGTGTGTACCATGACACACATGTAGAGGTCAGAGGATAACTTGTGTTGAGTAATGTCTCTCTTTCCACTATGTGGCTCAAACCATGCTTATAAATAAAAAAGGAAACCTTGTAGAATCTATCCAAAAAACTTCTCGGGATACATAAGTAGGATTAACAAGGTCTCCAAACAAATAGTCAATATAAACAAGTTAGTTATAATTCCAAATACTAGTAACTAAGACTTGTAATTAAAATGAATGACAGTACCACTCAAATGAGTATAAAACTGAGTCGAAGTGCTGGTGCAATTGTGAAAGGCTCAGCCTCACAACCAAAAAGACAAATTAGTATAAAATTATATATCAAAAATAAGAAATCTGGGTGCAAGTGTGTGGCTCAGTAGTATAGTACTTGCCTAGCTTACAAAAGAAACTGGGTTTGAAGCCTAGCACTAATAATAATAACTACAACAATAATAGTATCCCAATGATGTGCAATATCTCTACACTAAAAACTACAAAACAACCTTAAGAGATTTTTTTAATTGATGGAATGATATACAATGTTTATAGGATAAGACACGAAAAAGTAAATGTTCATGACCCCAGATTAGTGCACGGATCTAATGTGATCAAAGTCAAAAATCCTTGCAGAAGTTTTTTAAGAAATAAAATCTAGAATAAAACACCATAATACTGCAGCAATCAAGGTGTAGGATTAGTGTCAGAGTAAACTGTAGATCATTGGGAAAGAATGGAGAGAACAGAAATCAACTTGCTTTTAATACACTCAAATGACTATTGAGAATGCCACCAAGTCCATGAAACAGGCAAGGCTCTTTCAACACAATGTGCCAAAAAGTAAAAATATCTGTATTTTTTAATGAGCTTCAGTTTTTAAGGATTATATTCAATTTCAGACTTTTGGGTGTGGCCATCCCTAGAGTGTGTTAAAGAAGATGGACTGTCGGGGCTGGAGAGATGGCCCAGCGGTTAAGAGTGCCGACCGCTCTTGCAGAGGACCCGGGTTCGATCCCCAGCACCCACATGGCGGCTGAGAACCGTCTGTAACTCCAATTCCAGGAGAACTCCAGTTCCAGGGGATTCCGAGACCTCCTTCTTCTGACCTCCGCGGCATTGCACGACACGGGTGCACAGACCTACATGCAAAACAGTACATTCATACACATAAATAAATAAAATAAAAAAAAATAAAGAAGATGGACTGTCTTCTCCTAGCTGCTGTAGTTGTTGGTAGCTCCTCAGACATGGGTGCGACTTGCATCCATCTCCATTCTCCATGCTGGAATTTGTATTACATTATTAAATGAAATATTATTTAAAATAGATCATTGAAAAAATAAAAAAAATTGAACTTTGACTTCAACATCTGTTTTAATTTGGTTTGAATTCTGTTGCTGTGATAAATACCAGGACTGAAAACAAGCTGGGTGGGAAAGTGTTTATTTGCCTTATGGGTTGCTATCCTTCAGGGAAACCAAGGGACCTCAGCGCAGGAACCTGAGGGAGCAGCTGCATCACAGGTCATGGAGGGACCTGGCTTACTGGCTTGCTTCCCTGGCCCATGCTCAGCCTGCTTTCTTATGCTATACAGGACCACCTGCTCAGGGGTGGCCCACCCACAGTGGTCTGGGACCTTCCACATCACTCAACAATCAAGAACATGCCTCATGAACATGCCCACAGAGCAGTCTGATAGAGGAAATTCCCCAGTTGGGGTTCCCTCGTCCCAGGTGTGTCAAGTTGACAGCTGAAGGGTCCAGCACAATCCGATAGCACACGAGAAAATTAATTCAAGATGCATCATACACAGCATTAACGCTGGTACCATACATTTATAAGAGAGAGCTGGTCTTCAATTTCAGAATAAGCAAAGTTATTTTTAGACACAAAAAGCTAACTGCAAAAGAAATTAATATATAGGTCTTCGTCAGCCTTTGAAATTTCTATGCATAAAGAGCAGTGGCAAGAATGTGAACCGAGAAGTTGGCTGAGAGGCACGTGCAGTGAGTTTATCTAACAAAATGGACACAGAATGAAAAGCACCTCTATAATTCAGTCACTTAAGAAATGGCTGTAATGGGGGCTGGAGAGATGGCCTAGCAGTTAAGAGCACCAACTGCTCTTGCAAAGGACCCAGGTTTGATCCCCAGCATCCACATGGCAGCTGAGAACCATCTTTAACTCCAGTTCCAGGGGACTCTGACTCCCTCTTCTGACCTCTGTGGCATTGCACAACACAGGTGCACAAACCTACATGCAGACAATACATTCATACACATACAAAAAAAAAATTGAAAAGGAATGGCTGTAATGACAGTCTTCTGTTGTTCTGATAGTTTAAAATATTTTTATTTTATGTGTATAATGTTTTGCCTGCATGCTTATAAGTGCACCACATGTATGAATGTCTGTGAAGGCCAGAAGATCATGTAGGATCCCCTGGAACTGGAGTTATTAGCTGCCATGTGGGTGTTGGGAACTGAACTCAGGTCCTCTGCAAGAGCAGACAGTGCTCTTAACTGCTGCTGAGCCATCGCTCCAGTCTTCTTTCTAATATTTTTCATTTTATTTCTTTTCTTGCTTTATTTTGGTGATTGTGATTTGTGGTACAATGCTGAAAGGAGGTAGTATTACTCCACATGGTGCTACCGAGGGGGTCTTTTGTTGACACACACTATCAGAATCAAGTTATCATCTATTCCAAGTTTGCTGAGAGTTGTGCTTTTTAAAACTCACTATGGGAGTAGGGTGGGAGTGTAGGAAGTGTTGGAGGGGAGAAGGAAGAATGACAGAGACGTAAATACAGCATGATGACTGGGAATCTTATGAAGTTCTCTTTCTGTGTCTGCGGAGAAGACCCGTGCTGCCTCTTCTTCAGTCAGCTCTGCGAGCAGCCACTTCATAGGGAACTGGCTGAGAACAACATTCACAATTCTTTTGATAAAGACAGTGGTGAAAAAGTGGCTTTATTTAATTCTGTTCTTTTTCTGTTAAAGTAGAACAAAATTATTCTGCACCCAAATTCTTGTAGATAATATGAATGCTTGTTAGTTTTCATTATGTTTATGATTGTGCATCTGTGTGTATGTACTCATGAATGCAGGTGCTCTGGAAGCCGGAGGCTATGGCTCCCCTAGAACTGGAGTTACAGGCAGTTGTGAACTCCTAATGTGGGTGCTGGCAACCAAATTTGGGTTTTCTGCAAGGGCAGTACATATTTTAAACCACTCAACAATCTCTCCAGACCAAGAACACTTGTCCTTTAAACAGAATTTTTCAGAGGTGCATTCCATGTGCCAGAAATTACCATGATAATTAGATCTTATTGCTCTTTGGAGGAACTGGAACACAGAAGGTAGTTGGCATCATGTTTGACACAGAAGACCTAGGTTTAAGGGATGACACCAAGGGCACCTTCTCTCACTGGGTCCAACTTTTCTTTCTAGAAGAATTACTTTAGCATAGAATAGTATGGAGCAGTAAGAGGAAAGAGAAAACTTAGGTTGATAGTCCTTTGGACAAGGTCTAGTCCTGAGCCCAGGTGAATCTGACCCAGACAGACAGAACAAAGACCTTTGTTCATCAGACTTCATGGTGATGGGGGAGGTAAATGGCGTCAGTTTCAAGGGAGAAGTTGTACAATCCAGAGAGCATAGTCTCATGATCTTACAATTCTCTTCTTGGAAAAATTTTAGATAATTTTTAATTAAGCAGATGAAAATATCAGAACAGACATTATTGACCCTCTTCAAGCTGGTCAAAGAACACCCTCAAATTCACATTCTCTCAAGGCTGTTCAGACCCCGGGTTCTGATTGGTCCTTGTGACCTTTTGTTAATCACCCATGTTCTGACCACCCTTCTCCTTACAATCTGTGAGTTTAGATGTGTGTTCACTGTGCTGTTTGGAGCTGGTCGTGTTTAAGGCGAGGTCTTGGGGAGCAAAGTAGAATGGCACTATCATTTTCTCTCATTGAAGCTCAATCAAAAGAGACCTCCTTTTCCTTAACAAATAAACCATTTCTGAAGCCGAGGGTGCAGATCAGTGAGGGATGTCTGGTCTGCGTTAGGGAGCCATGGGCTCAGTCCCCAGCACTGGTAAAGTAACTTGGAACTGCAGCTCATTGGTGGACCACTGGGCACATACCCAGCCTCAAGTCACTAGTGTGACTGATACTGCTTGGCCAGAGCTGGTCACACATCATCCACATGGGGTGGGGTCAGTACCTGTGCCAGCCATATGGTGAGGTGAGTAAGGAGCCACAGCAGAGGGAGCTTCCGTAAGGAGGGGAGCAAGATCACCAAGACAAACACAAACCAAACAAGCCAAGCGGAAAGCAGCTGATGCTCCTCCAGGTTTGGCTGATTCACCCCTGCCTGGAAGACAAGTGCACTTCGGTTTCAGTGGGGCTGCTCTGGAGCACTCTCTGTGGGTTCTCTTTGGTAATATGATTAAATGCATTCCTGTTGATAGTACCGTTTGCTGGATTTATAGCAGGCTGAACAAATCTATTCTAGGACCGTTGATGTATGAACTGGTGTTGGCCTGGAGAATGGTTCCCATGGCCACGCTGTCCGGCTCTGCACACAGTCCATCCCAGGTAGAATTCTCCTCCAGAGCGTGGATGAAGATATCACAGACATGTTTATAAGGTTTTTAGATCAAACTGCTCCTGGAATGTTGGGTTCTCAGTCAAGTTGCAAGAAAAAAAAATGTAAGAATGAAATAAGAGGCTGGAGAGATGGCTCAGCAGTTAAGAGCACTGGCTGCTCTTGCAGAGGATCTGAGTTCAGGTCTCAACCCACATGGTAGCTAGCACCCATCCATAACTACAGTTTCAGGGGATCCAATACCCTCTTTTGACTTCTGTGGTCATCACACAGTAGGGGTGTACTTACATTATATGAAGTACATTCATATGCATAAAAATAATAAAATATTAAAAAAAGAATGATATAGGGTCTCTAACTTTTAGTTTTGCTGCAGAAGGATGTGAATGCTATAACTGTCATCTATTCATTTAAACAGCATTTTACTAGGACAAGACAGAGCTGTGTCAAAAGTGGAAGAAGGACATGTCTCATGAAAAGACAGCTCTTCTCAAGAAGGGATAATTGGCTGCCTTATATAGACATTAAAATAAAATAGCATAATGGATATCACACAAACAATTGCAGCATAAAAACTTGGTTTTCAAAATTACACCGAATCTAATTTCTGTAATTTTCTTGCTATAGATTTGTCATTTTAAAAGTTTGTGCATCATAGTATGGGACTTGCATGTCAGCCCATGGACTTGATTGCTTTTTAGACTTCTTGGAAAGTTCAGCATAATATAGCTCTGCTGATAATCATAGAAGAACAATACTCTTGATGATATCCCACTCAATTCAGATATTTTCCATTATACCAAGAGTGATGAAAAAAAAAAAACTGGCCTACCTCAAGTCAAGATGCACATCTTTGGTGTGACACACCTGGGCCAGTTCTGTCCCCTTTCCAAAGCTGTGTGGTCTGTAGGGTGTGAGGGAGGATAATGGGCATCATCTAGAGATTTCTGTCATTTGTGATGCTCAGACAAAGATCCTCAGGAAACTATCTAGGAATGACATGAAAACTAGTATCATGCTCCACGCCAAGGCTAGGACTGTTGGAAGCCTTCTGTGTGGGAGCTGATGTTGGGTGCTGACTGACGGCGGGGGAGATAGCTTCCTTGCTCCATGTTGGAAGTACACACTTAAGAGTCTCATGGGCAGGGCTGGAGAGATGGCCTAGCGGTTAAGAGCTCCGACTGCTCTTGCAGAGGACCTGGATTCATTCCCCAGCACCCACATGGTGGCTGAGAACCATCTTTAACTCCAGTTCCAGGGGAATCCGACGCCCTCTTCTGGCCTCTGAGGCATTGCACGACATGGGTGCACAGACCTTTATGCAGACAGTACATTCATACACATAAAGAATAAATAAAATTAAAAAAAAAAAAAAGAATCTCATGGGCTAGGACCCAAACTGGCAGGGTGGAATTCCATAGATCAATGTGCAGTTCTTCCTGGCATCCACAACCCGAACTGCTCAAGAACAAGACTGTCTTGAGAGCAATTCCTGTGAAAAAGACCTCAAGTTTTTAATTGACTCAAGTTTAGGGTGACCCAGAAGAGCCGATGCTGTCAGCCTGAGGCTGCTTAATCCCGACATAATGTCTAGATCTGGGGAGGTAATTTGAGATGGCAGTGTATTGCAGAACGATGATCGATGCTCTGGACTGGGCCATTCTGTTTGGAGGAAGCTTCTTGTGATCTATACACCTGTGGTAGCCAGGCTCTCACTTCCTCAATGCCAGTGGCATCCCACAGGTGGCCATGAAAATCTCCAGCCAGTCAGGTGCCTCTGAGGTACGAGGACAAATGGTCCTGGCTCTGAGCCATTTCACAGACTGCTTTCCTTGTGCCACTGTGGAGCTGGGAGTTGATTCCGGGGTTCTGCTTTCCAATGAATGTTCACATACCATATTAAGTCCAGAGCAGAGGGGTGGGACAGGGTGAGGTGAATAAACAGCCTATCAGTTCCTTAGAGAACTTAAGAGTGCTTAAAATAGAGATGAAATTATTCTGAGAGGTGACGTTAGAGACATGTTGGGGAGGGATAACCCAGATTTGCATCTCTCCTCTCCTCTCAGTGCTTTCTCTCTGGCTCCTTCCTTTCCTTCCCCAGCTCTCTCTTCCAGGCTTCATGTTGCTTTCTAACTGTAACACTAAGCAGGAGCCACATAGTGATAATTGAGTTAAAAGTCCTTTAGTAATTAGCTGGTGGTGGAGAGCAGCTATCTCCAGAAAGATCTCTCAACCCCAAGGGGAAGCAGGGCAGACTTTATGAAGTTTAAAACCATAATTACATCAGGCCAGGGGCAACTCCGGTAACCACAGTTACATCAGATCACCATAGTAATACCAGATCAGGGACAGGTCAGTTAACAAAGAGGTTTTTAGTTAACAACAAGTTTCTAAGTTTCAGTTAGGAAAAACAAGTTTCTCAGAATTGCAGGAACAGTGGGGTTCAGGGGTTGCTGGGAGGGGACATGCTACCTGGCTAGTGGTAAGCTCCCCAGTATTGTAGAAACAAGCACTCCCTGAAACTGCCTGGATGAGGTGTTCTGTCTGTCTGTCTGTCTGTCTGCAGTTAACGAGCATGAACAAGGGGATGGTTGGAAAGAAACCCAGTGTAAAGCGAAAGTCAGCTAGAATAAAATGGAAGCAGTTTTGGCTTTTCACTATTCAACAATTTTTAATATAATAAAATACACATATAATTGTCTCTTTAGTCATTGAAACATACGACTCAGAGGTGTCACAGCAGCCATCACAGTCCCCAGTCCTTTTCCTCATGCTCAATGATTTACTCGGTTTTGTCTTCCTGCTCCATCTCTGTCAAAGAGGGGCTTCTTCTAGCTGCCTTGCTGTAATCCCCAACCTTGGATAACCCCTCCCTCAATGTCCAGTAGAGATGATGTCATAGAATGCAGCGCTCGGAGCAAAACAACTGCTGTGTTCATCAGATCAGCTGTGCCTGCTTGCAAGTGTCAATCACAATCAGGCCTGCAGACTGTTGATATCCTATGGGGCAGGTCCCTGGACCCTCACCTGAGTTTCCTGCCATTCCTTTCTGCTGCTTTTGTGCAGTTCTACCCTTATTGCATGTGGCTTTGGGGTCTCTGGAGGTGCTCCAGTTTGTGGGCTGGGGAAGGTTACAGGGAGGCTCCATGTAGTCAGCTACGAGGGAGCCATCGCTCCTGCTGGGTGCAGGGCTTCTGGGTGTCTGCTCGATGTCACCCCATTCCTGCCCATAACCCCTTACCTGCTGGGTCTTAGTCGGGTCTTGTCCCAGAACCGACTGGGCTGAGGAAGGGTGAGTGCGCCGGTTCCCCAGCCTCCTCAGTTCCTGGAGACACTCAGATGCAGCGGGGAGTCCAGTCAAGCAGGTTCTCACTTTATTGCAAGCAGGGCAGTGACTTATATACAAAACAGCCACAAAAGGCATTTAGGCGCGAAAGCAAATGACCAATGCTCTTGCAGTCCCTCTGACCCTCTCAGGCAGATTGGCGTACACGGCTGACAATTGTAACTCGAGTCGCCACTTGTCCTTATCTTTCCCCAACCAGAGGTTTTGGCAAACAACCCGGGCCCCTCCTCCTCTACCTCCCCTCAGTGCCATCTTGAGCTGGCTGGCCGGGTGGGCCCCATCACTTACCCATGCTGTAAGTCATCCCAATACACTCACTGGTTCCCCAGGGTGAACTTTGGTGGAATCACACTTTGGTTTTCATGGGGACCTTATGGGGAGGGGCAGGTGTAGTTTGTGTCTCCTGGAGAAGGAATTGTCACGACAGATGGTGAGACTCGGCCACCGCACAACTGATGTTCCTCCTGGCCAGCTTCAGCTGGGTTCTCACCATATCCCCTCTGCAGCTGAGAAGGAGCAGAGCTCCAGACGCCATGCTCCTCAGTAGCCGTGACAAACCCTTCCTTCCCATTGGGCCTACTCCTTCGTCTGAAATGAGCACCCTGTGTTCTTTTAAACTCCCAAATCTCACTCTGTTAATCACCTATCTTCTCTTGTCCTGCTCTGTGAGGACCACCTCGTGAAAATACAGCCAAGGAAGCTCTCTGGTATCACATCAACATCATTTAAACTAAAGGACCCAGATCCCACTTTTGTTACATGGGAGGTTTCAGTACATGAATTAGGAGAAGGTAACACAGGTTCATCTCTCCCCTCCTCCTGCCAGTAGCTGCTGCTTCTCCAGGCCGTCCCTCAGCCCTTATCTTCCTTGGGACTTGTCATGGTGTGGCCGGGACTCCACATGCCTTAGCCAGGTATTTGGGACCTCCTAGCGATTTGGCTCCCACCGGCCTTTCTCATCTCATCCTCGCTACTTCACATTCCTGCATGTAGATCCTACTGAGTACCCTCTAGTGGCCACTTTTCTCTCAGTGATTTGCAAGCAGAAGTGTCCTTGTCTACACTCCTGCCTCTTTGGTGTTTTTCATGTGTATCTTGTCTCTTCTTCACTCATCCTAGTCCAGATCAAATGTCTTTTTTTTTCTTCTGGAGGATTTGGCATCCTCCTTCCTGGGATTCTATGTAATCTCCCTGCACTCTGTCTTCTTTTACAGTTCTCTTTATCGTCCTCTGTTAGAGGGCAGGCTTCCTAAGGGAGGACCTCTGCCCCTTTGCGGTTTTGAGAAACTTTAGTGCACTTCATTCAAGTCAGGGTCAAAAGCTTTAGACTTATTCTGTGGAGGGTAAGTGTAAAAGTCAGAGCAATAGCTAAGAGTTCTTGATTCTGACTGATTCTGAGGAGAAATGTTTTGAGTTAGAATGTATCAATAATGGGAAGAGTCTAAGAGGTGGGGAGAGCCTGCTCCTGAAAGGCTAGGAAGAGTCTCTGTTAGGGCTTTAGTAGAGGGAATTCCTGAGATCTGGGAGATCGTTAGAGGTCCTTCAAATCTGGGTTTCACAGTCTCAGCCCTGTTGGCTTTTGGGGCTGGGTGAGTCTTCATTGTTTCCATGAGGACTGTCCCAAGTATTCAGGATGTTTCTCAGTTTCCCTGGTGTCTATGTCCTAGATACTAGTGGCATCCTTTTAAAATATTTTATTATTTTTATTTTATGTGTATGAGTGAGCCTATTGGTGTATGTATGCAAGTGCAATCATGTCATGCAATGCCCTCAGAGGTCAGAAGAGGGCATTGGATCCCTGGAACTGGAGATACAGATGATTGTTAGCCACCACATGGGTTCTGAGAGTTGAACCCGGGTCCTCTGCAAGGGGAGCCAGTGCTGTCGACTGCTGAGCCATTTCTCCAGCCCACTAATGGTGTCTTTAAGTTGTAATCTCAGAACTGTTCCCAGGCTTGGACAGATGTTCCCTGCAGGCAAAGTCCTTCAAACCAAGCATGACTGTTTTAGATCCTATCTGTAAGACATTTTAATTTATTTTTATTTTTTAATTAAACAATTTATTAGTTCTTTGAGGATTTTATAAAATGTGTTTTGATAATAATCACCCTCCTCCTCCAACTCCTACTGGGTTCCGCCCTGCCCTAAACACCCAATTTGAATGTCTTCTTTTTCTTTTGAAACCCATCAAGTCTGACTTTTACAGCCCATGTACACGTGGCTGTGTGGCCCTCCATGGGAACTTGTACAACCCATATACTCGTGGCTGTGTGGCCCTCCACGGGAACTTGTACAGCCCATATACTCGTGGCCGTGTGGCCCTCCATGGGAACTTGTACAGCCCATATACTCGTGGCTGTGTGGCCCTCCACGGGAACTTGTACAGCCCATATACACGTGGCCGTGTGGCCCTCCACGGGAACTTGTACAGCCCATATACTCGTGGCTGTGTGGCCCTCCACCGGGAACTGGTACAGCCCATATACTCGTGGCCGTGTGGCCCTCCACGGGAACTGGTACAGCCCCATATCTGTGGCTGTGTGGCCCTTCCACGGGAAACTTGTACAGCCCTTATACTCGTGGCTGTGTGGCCCTCCACGGAACTTGTACAGCCCATATACACGTGGCCGTGTGGCCCTCCATGGGAACTTGTACAGCCCATATACTCGTGGCTGTGTGGCCCTCCATGGGACTTGTACAGCCCATATACTCGTGGCCGTGTGGCCCTCCATGGGAACTTGTACAGCCCATATACTTGTGGCCGTGTGGCCCTCCACGGGAACTTGTACAGCCCATATACTCGTGGCTGTGTGGCCCTCCACGGGAACTTGTACAGCCCATATAATCGTGGCTGTGTGGCCCTCCATGGGAACTTGTACAACCCATATACTCGTGGCTGTGTGGCCCTCCACGGGACTTGTACAGCCCATATACTCGTGGCTGTGTGGCCCTCCATGGGACTTGTACAGCCCATATACTCGTGGCCGTGTGGGCCCTCCAGGGGACTTGTACAGCCCATATACTCGTGGCTGTGTGGCCCTCCACGGGAACTTGTACAGCCCATATACACGTGGCTGTGTGGCCCTCCACGGGACTTGTACAGCCCATATACTCGTGGCTGTGTGGCCCTCCATGGGAACATGTACAGCCCATATACTCGTGGCCGTGTGGCCCTCCACGGGACTTGTACAGCCCATATACTCGTGGCCGTGTGGCCCTCCATGGGAACTTGTACAGCCCATATACTCGTGGCCGTGTGGCCCTCCACGGGAACTTGTACAGTCCATATACACGTGGCCGTGTGGCCCTCCACGGGAACTTGTACAGCCCATATACACGTGGCCGTGTGGCCCTCCACGGGAACTTGTACAGCCCATATACTCGTGGCTGTGTGGCCCTCCATGGGAACTTGTACAGCCCATATACTCGTGGCTGTGTGGCCCTCCATGGGAACTTGTACAGCCCATATACTCGTGGCCGTGTGGCCCTCCACGGGAACTTGTACAGCCCATATACTCGTGGCTGTGTGGCCCTCCACGGGAACTTGTACAGCCCATATTCTCGTGGCTGTGTGGCCCTCCACGGGACTTGTACAGCCCATAGACTCGTGGCTGTGTGGCCCTCCATGGGAACTTGTACAGCCCATATACTCGTGGCCGTGTGGCCCTCCATGGGAACTTGTACAGCCCATATACTCGTGGCCGTGTGGCCCTCCACGGGACTTGTACAGCCCATAGACTCGTGGCTGTGTGGCCCTCCATGGGAACATGTACAGCCCATATACTCGTGGCTGTGTGGCCCTCCACGGGACTTGTACAGCCCATATACTCTTGGCTGTGTGGCCCTCCACGGGAACTTGTACAGCCCATATACTCGTGGCTGTGTGGCCCTCCACGGGACTTGTACAGCCCATATACTCGTGGCTGTGTGGCCCTCCAGGGGAACTTGTACAGCCCATATAATCGTGGCTGTGAGGACCTCCATGGGAACTTGTACAACCCATATACTCGTGGCCGTGAGGCCCTCCACGGGACTTGTACAGCCCATATACTCGTGGCTGTGTGGCCCTCCACGGGACTTGTACAGCCCATATACTCGTGGCTGTGTGGCCCTCCACGGGAACTTGTACAGCCCATAGACTCGTGGCTTTGAGGCCCTCCATGGGAACTTGTACAGCCCATATACTTGTGGCTGTGTGGCCCTCCATGGGAACTTGTACAGCCCATATACTCGTGGCTGTGTGGCCCTCCACGGGACTTGTACAGCCCATATACTCGTGGCTGTGAGGACCTCCATGGGAACTTGTACAGCCCATATACTCGTGGCTGTGTGGCCCTCCACGGGAACTTGTACAGCCCATATACTCGTGGCCGTGTGGCCCTCCACGGGAACTTGTACAACCCATATACTCGTGGCCGTGAGGCCCTCCACGGGACTTGTACAGCCCATATACTCGTGGCTGTGTGGCCCTCCACGGGACTTGTACAGCCCATATACTCTTGGCTGTGTGGCCCTCCACGGGAACTTGTACAACCCATATACTCGTGGCTGTGTGACCCTCCACGGGAACTTGTACAGCCCATATACTCGTGGCTGTGTGGCCCTCCACGGGAACTTGTACAGCCCATATACTCGTGGCTGTGTGGCCCTCCACGGGAACTTGTACAGCCCATATACTCGTGGCTGTGTGGCCCTCCATGGGAACTTGTACAGCCCATATACTCGTGGCTGTGTGGCCCTCCACAGGAACTTGCTCAACTTGCTGGGGGCCTCGCCTTTAAAGAAAACTGACTTTCCCTTTCCTAGTGGCTATCAATTCCCAGAAGCTCCTCGGTGACATGTGGAATATCATGCCCACCACCCCTCCTCATGGTGAGATTTTTGTCTGGCTTGAGCTTGTGCCATTTCCAAGTAAGAAATGCTTAAAAATCAATGGAAATTCTGTGAGTTGAGAGAAGGACAAGAGAAAAGAAGAAAAGGGCAAGATGAGAAGAAACTTTTTTTTTTTTTAACATTTTTTTTATGATGCTTTGTGCATTTCATACATCATTTTCCCAAATTCAGTTCAGGCATATTTCCCTTCCCCCCTCCCCACCTCCCCACACACCCCCACCCCATCCCCAGATCATGCATTCTGCCCACCTAACTGTCCTGCATCTTTCTCTCAGTTTTTTTTTTATTTTTTAGGTATTAAGTGATAATGCATGAGTACAAGCATCTTCATGTAAAAACAATTTTGCAGGCTATTGTGCCCAACCCCCCCACAGGCCCCACCTTAAAGCGTGGGGTGATGGGTTGTATGTTAAATCAAGTTGACCAAATGAGGACAGGAATATGTATTGCTGTAGTTGTAGTTTCACCATTCACCCAATCACAAAGCCCTTACATTCTACATTGCCTCCTCTTCCAGATTTGTTCCCTAAGCTTAGAAAAGGGGCACAGGTGCATGAGAAGCACACAGTCCACTCTCTCTGGACATGTTGTCTTGGACTCTGGTCAATGTCCTGGCTGTTTCCTTTATGGGCTGACAGTTTGCCAGGGAATAACCTTTCAATATACTAATAAAGCACAAGCCTTAAGCTAATATAAGGTATTTAAAAGACATAATTAGTTTGGTAGGTTTACTTTGGTATTAGGAACACATATGTTTGGATGATAGGTTAACTCATGAACTTACATTTTTTCCTTGTGCAAATATGACAGGTCTCTTACTTTGGCTTATAACTATCTCCTAACTGTAAAGGATATAAGTCCCCCCCTTGTGGCCATCAGCCCATGGGTTATTCCTACCATAAGGAGAGAGCCAATAGCCAATTAGATTTGGGATATACAGGCATATGGCTGCCTCTGCTGCCACCTTTATTTCAGGCAGGTGAGGGGTCGTAGCTGGGTGCTGGACAGTGGAGTCTGCTTTGACTCAGGAGACCATATTGGCTTTATTGGTTTAGGCCTTTGGTAACACTCTCATGGTTGTTCCAGAGGCCTATCTGTAACACTTGCATGTGTTGGTCTCAATACATGTTTTCCCATGCTTAACAAGTCAGGTCTTCGGCAGCAGGCGCCTAATCGCACTCTCTTACTTGCAGGTATCCCATCAACGAGGCAAGGAGCCTTTACAACTTTTGTGGGGCTCTTGGACTTCCCTGCCAATCATCATCCCTGGGTAAGGACATTATAATCCATTGCTGATTGTCAGAGCTTCTCTGTATTGATATATTTTGTTACGTGTCATCAGCTTAAAAAGATTTAGTCATTTATATTTGGTTCTGAACAGACGAATTATCCTTTCACCAGTTCTTTTCTATTCAGTCAATTAAAGAAGTGCAGTTGTTTTACCGGGTTATTCAATAAAATCTGTAGTAAGCCATAACTTTGGGATGCAACATACAAATGTTCTCTTAACTTTCTTCTGTTTGTACAGTATTTCAAGCTCTTGGAGCATTCTCGGATTTTAAGACTGAATTCATAACTTTATATAAAGATTAAGATTGCTTTCTGGGAGCCCACATGATGTTTAAATCTATATATACGTAGAGTCTAACAACAACATTTGGTGAATTCTGAGTGAAATCTGAGCATTTGATTTGCCACCCTATAGTTATGTATAATACAACGTCTTCTGGGGAGAGTTCATGGGTTAAAGAAAAAAAAGGGGGGGGGGATACAGATAGACATGAAACCTTTTCGTCAAAAACCTTGCAATTCAAATCTTAAAACTAACTATGGGAAAAGATTTATGGGTTCCAACAGGACAAAATGTCACCAACTTAACGGCTGAGAAAGAAAAGATACAGCTTTGCCTTGAGTAGGATGTACCAGAAAGTGCCAACTGAAAGGTTGACCTGTCTGAACATTGAAAGGAAGAAAAGTCTCAGATTGCCTTAAACATCGAACCCCTCTGTGGATCCTACATGTAACAACTATTTATAATGAGTCCTAATGAAACTTACCTTCTAGGTGCCGCAAAGGTTTTGATATGAGAGAATTTCTTGCCTCCCCCCCATAGAACAAGAAGAAATATGATGATGATGAGGTCGCTCTCCAACTGTAAATTGGAGACAACTATTATAGAGAAACTGGTTTTCATTGAGCTTGCCCTGTGCCATGCCCATCTGCTAGTGGGGAGTTTTGTTCTCCATGTGGGTAGAGTATGCAGTCCCTCAC
Organism: Rhizomys pruinosus; assembly: GCA_009823505.1. NCBI lineage: Eukaryota > Metazoa > Chordata > Mammalia > Rodentia > Spalacidae > Rhizomys > Rhizomys pruinosus. The sequence continues at coordinate 1,113,843 of VZQC01009555.1, read as the reverse complement.
AGGCTCGTGTGTTTGAATACTCCTGGATTCTTGGTTGGTGGTGCTGTTTTGGAAGGCTGTGTAACCTTTGGGGGCAGAGCCTCTCTGGAGCAAGTGGGTCACTGGGTGGCCTTAGGTTTTGTAACCTGACCTCGCCTCTTTTCTGCTCTGTCTCTGGTTCCACTGAGGTGCGAGGCAGTGAGGAATTCCGGCTGCCACGGAGCACCCCGCCCACAGGCCTTCTCCTTGATGATGGACTACCCACCCTCTCACAATGAATGACTGTGGCCAGTTCTGGGAGCGTCTGGGAGGAAGATCATCCTTGCCCAGGTTGACCTGTTCCATGTGAATCCTACTCTGTCTAGGGTTCTCTGTATGATGGATGCTAGAGAGACAGGTCCTTAGAGATTCCAGTGTCTTCCTGACATTGGCCTGATTTAGCCTCTCAGAAGAATTGAGGTTCCAAGCACAGAGTATTCCCATTCCAGTTACCTCACATATTATTTCCTATTCCTTTTGGGACATGAAATCACTCAAGGAAATATCCCTACACCATGGTCTCTTGTTCTAGAAAACACAGATGCTTAAGCCCTGCATAAGGGTCTGGGATGTAGAGGAGACCTCCTCTCCTGATGAGCTACTATATAGCAAAAATGAGAAACACTCACCTTTCCCTCCCTAGGTACCAACCCCAAATCCTGTGACAACTAGTGGCTGGACAGTGTTGGATGGGGAAGGGCAGCTGCCCATATCTATTGGATGTGGGGCTGAGTTCATGCTTTCCAACAAAAATAGAAAAGACATTCAATACTCCATTGAGATATGCCAACCTTTCCTATGTCACCAGTGGAAGGTTGGGCCCAGAGGACGTGCGGTTGTTTTCAACTGTGTCTGAGTCACCCCTGGCTGACCTGACAGGTACGGATGGTTCAGACCTAGGCTCCCTAGTTGGTGGCTGGCACGCTTGTGGTCAGCCACATCTGGAGCTGTGACAGGATCCAGGAGCAGTTGGGTGTGTGTATGAGTGTGGTGAATGCATGGTACTGTGACATGTACAGACTAGTGACTCACCCTGTACTATGAATCCCTAGACTGTGTTTTTAGAAAATCAGATGGTTTGATGGAACATGGAAGATTGGCTTCATATCTAACAGGCAGGATCCTGAAATTTAGCACAGGGGATCTTTTGATGTGAGGAATAATACCTGGTACCCAGCACAGCGGGATAATAGGTTGACAACAATGATCACAGATTTCAAAATAGCTATGAGAAAGGTTTTGAGTGTTTCCTACAGAAAGAAAGGACAAACGTTAAGGTGATGGATAATGCAATGATCCCAGTGTAATCATTATTCATTGGATATGTGTATTAACATATCACACTGTACCTTATTAAGTGTACACCAAAATGAAACAATACAGGAACAACAGCAGAAAGCTCCCAAATCTGTCAGAATTTCTACTGTAATTGCAACAGGTGTACATTTGGCTGGTTTGAGGAATCTTACTTTCTTCTTTGTTTCTTTTTACCACAAACCCTAAGTTTGTTAAAAATCCCATTTGCCAGTGTCAAAGACTACCCAGCCTTGCCTGGCGCCTTTAAAGAACGGGGTCTGCCAGCACAGCATATGGCATCCGTGCAATAGAGGCACTTCTGTCTTGGGGGAAATCGATAGCTAACCAATTGGACCTAAAGCCCACTCCTTTAAAGCCCACTCAGTGGAAGGAACTCATGTGTGGTATTGTTCACATAGCCAGATGCACACAAGGTAGACACACTCCTAGTCTAAGGTGACATTTTACTAATTTCAAAAGAAGTATCCTTATATTTACAGACAAATATCCCAGACACCACTAAGAAAATAAACTTCTTTTGCACCAGATGAGAACAGTAGAGTCCCACAACTAGATACACAGACATGGTCTGGAATGGCTCATTGCCTAGGTGACACATCTACAATGCAGCCTTCACACACAAGACCCAAGCATCATAGAACAAGCACCCAAGAAGGCATTAATCTTGTTAAGGAAGCTCCTCCATGCAACAGGAGACCAGGAACCCAAAAGGGCCTGAGTGGCCAAACTGTGAGGATTAGAAATCCACAGAGTGTGGTTCCATGGACAGGCTTCCTGCATTCATCTTCACCCACCCAGGGCTCAGGGAACATTGCAGAAGAGGGGGGCAGAAAGATTGTAAGAGCCAGGGAGGTGGAGCAAGACCAAATGGAAATGAATCCTACAAGCTCCTGAGACCCGGTTCATATGAACCTACAGCATTGGTATCAGCATGCACAAGACACATGTAAGCTAAGCTGGACAAAAACCCAGCACAGAACTGTAGAAATGGGTAGTAGAGCCCAACCTTGGCTGAGGAAATATTGGCAGAAGATGGCACTCAGGTGAGGAAGACCTGGCCTTCTTTAGAAGAGACTTTGGATAGGCTGATTAGAGCTCAGAGGAGGAGCTGGCCCTGAGGAGTTTGGGACAGTGGACTCTAGCAGGAATGACAAAAGGTGTGCACTCCTGGGGGAGGGGGACGAAGAAGCAGGTATAATGGTGATTAAGTCTGACTGAAAAATTATGTATGAAACACATAAAAAGGAAGAACTGGGTCTCCAGGAAGGAAGCTCGGCCCACACCTCCCAGCGGACAGCTTCTCAGAGTCCTACAGCTTCTGTCCTCTGAGGATAAAAATCAGCTCTTTTCCACGAATGTGCAAGCTGCTACCTTATTTATCTGCTAGAGATTCAGGCTTATCATGCTGTGCAAACTGCAAGCATGTCCGGTGGTGGTGGTGGTGGTGGTGGTGGTGGTGTGTGTGTGTGTGTGTGTGTGTGTGTGTGTAGGAACAGGAAGTGACTGATGGCAGAGGAATTCCATTTTACAGCTGCTCATCGCCACTGTTGGGATACCTGGAGCTGGGAAATGTCAGCCAGTGATTAGATATAGCTTACTGTCATCTGTGTATGATGCTTCCTTGGAAACCACAGCTATATGGATACCCATTTTCTTTGGCTTCAGACTTGTTCTGGGTTTGAGGGTTCATAGCTCAGAGCTGTGTCGGGTCTTGGAACAGCTGAATAAAGATGGAAAAAAATGTAGACTTGGAGTTCCTACAAATAGTGTTGTGTGTGCACAGTAAATCCTAGAAAACAACCCAGGATGCTGATACTTTTGTGTCCGAGTTTCCTGAAGATAACAGGGTTCATTTTCTTGAGGTACGCCAGTGTTTTATAGTCTCTGTTTAATCTGAGACTTGGTTTGAAGCTTGCCAAACAAACCCACAATGTAGGAAGTTTGGCGAATGGCTCAGCCCGGGAGATCTACATCTCCAAGTCCCTTAAATTTTAGGCAAGGATGACTTTAAAATGTCTTTTTTGCTCTTACATGTTTTAAAACAAACTCTGGGGAAAATTGCATTTGGAAGGAGACTTGGAAGCCAGCCCATTTTGTATGTGTGTTAGAACAAGATGTGTATAGATTGGCTTTAAAAAAATGGGACTTCAAAACTTAAAGTCTGACATCCTTGGGGTGGTTTGATAAATGCTGATGGCTTTGCAATGCCACAGAGTGCTTTCCTTTCCTTCCATCTCACATTTATTTCTTTGAAAGACTCATGAGAACCTGAACTTAGGAAGGACCCAGCAAAGGAGGAAAGAATCTTCTTGGTGGAGGATTTTGTGTGTGAACCATCTCGCCAGGCATCACTTAAATGGGTGCTCAGATGTCAGCTTGTCTAGTTCGAGGGTTAGTTTGTGGATCTTCTTGTGTTTGGTTCAGCTATGTGTTGTCTTGTTTCAAGCCAGCTTCGTAGAGAGTGGCTTGGGTTTTGGGATTCAATCCTCAGTTATTCTCAATAAGAAATAAAGTAAACATGGTTTTAGGTGTGCCCAAGGCAGGCGTTGTGGGGTAGTGTGAGAAGGGCATGAACAAACCAGAAGAACACACATGGCCTTTCTTTTAGATAAAACTCATGTCAGAAACAAAGGCAGTGAAAATACAGAAACTCTCTGTATGCTCAACACGTCTGCTGTAATGGGTAAACCCTCTCCAATAGTGTCTGTCAAACTTGTCATATTTTATTCATGAGTTGTGGTGTGTCTGGATGAAATAAGAAAAGCAATGCTCCAAATCATAATTATGGCATAAAAAGATAAAATAGTTATTGTGACATCGTTGAAGAATTTGAAAAATCTTCCTAACGCTTCATTTGCAAGTTTCATGGAATGACTGGGTGTGTGGCACATATTGATGCTGTTTGGTGAATCATGTGGCCATTTATGCTGGGACCTGCAGTGATGGACTCCAGGACATGGTGAATGAGGGCAGAATTAGGGACGGGGCTACGTATTTCCAGGTAAATAGAGATGCTGGCTGGCATTTTTACATTTGCTGCTTTGTGGCTGATCAAAGTACCACAGTCTTTTCTGTTTTTTAATTTTTTGTGTTTTTATGCAAGGTGACAACATCTGCATCATATGGTATGACTGACCTGGGAAGAATTTCAGGGCTTCTAGTTTCAGGAAAAGCCCACTTAAAACTTCATTTCCATCCCATAGATGTTGAAGCAGAGCAGCCTGGGTGAGAGGAAGAAGCTCATCCTGCTCAAGCAAGTAAGCCGAAACAGTTTTGAAAAAGATGGAGTAATGTCCTAAAAATGCCACCCGTTGTCATACAAGGCTCCTCTGTGGAAACAGGGCCCCTCTGTGGACATGGGGCTCCTCTGTGGACACAGGGCCCCTCTGTGGACACGGGGCCCTTCTGTGGATACAGGGCTCCTTTGCTGACACGGGGCTCCTCTGTGGACACAGGGCTCATCTGTGGACACGGGGCCCCTCTGTGGACACGGGGCCCCTCTGTGGACACGGGGCCCCTCTGTGGACACGGGGCCCCTCTGCGGACATGGGGCCCTTCTGTGGACACAGGGCTCCTCTGTGGACACGGGGCTCCTCTGCAGACACAGGGTGGACACGGGGCCCCTCTGCGGACACCGGGCCCCTCTGCGGACACGGGGCCCCTCTGCGGACATAGGGCCCCTCTGCGGACACGGGGCCCAGCAGCATCTCCTTTGTTAACAGATTTGTCTAGAGACACTGTGATTCAGATTACTTATGGAGTCACTGGCATGCCTTCCTCAGTATTTCTTTACTTCCTTACCTGGGACACCCCGCCCTCCCCCCCGCCCCCCCCTCACATTGGCAGATTGAAAGCTACTTGGAGTCAGGCATGGTGGCACATGCCTTTAATCTCAGCACTCTGGAAGCAGAGGCAGGTGGATCTCTGTGAGTTCAAGGCCAGCCTGGCATACATAGTGAGTTCTAGGCCAGCTGGGGCTACAGGGAGACCCTGTGTCAAACAGACAAAATAAAATAAAAACATAAAAAAGGAAGCTACTTGGGAAGGGTAGTGAGCACAAACCTTCCTGTGGTGCCCCTGTAGATGCCCACCCTTGTGACAGCATCCCACCCCATGTGACATCATCCCACTCTGTACGACAGTGTGACATCATCTCACCCTGTGTGACAGCATACCCCCCCCACCTTCAGACCAGAAGGGAAGTGATTGGCATTTTGACATTTTCAGTAGCATTCGCATTGGTGATTCCCCTCTGTTAGATTCTTTGGTAGGGGGTCCTGGCTATCATTTGCCACCGTTTTCTGGAGGAGCCCCTGAGGCTGAGAGGCAACTCAGGTACCAGTGTCAAGGTGACAGTACATTTCAGGTCTTCTGACCCCAAATCCTTCCTCACCACAGGCCAGACCTTCCTGACCATTTTCTTAGCCTGGCTGAGGAAAATGGATGTTTGCAGAACATATAAGTGAAAAGAAGGAGGCTTCCTGTGCTAAAGGTGTTCTGCTTGGCCTCTGTGAGGGCTGAGCAGATCGTTCCTCGGTAATACATTCTTGGAGCAGTTGGGAAAAGGACCTCAGATTCAAACAGCTTTCAGGGCATGTACATGTCCAGGGAGGTGGAGGTTCCAGAGGGTTCTAGAGGAGCGCAGTTGGAGTTAGATCTTGCGAGGTCCTTCAGGTAAGGCATAGGGTTAGGGTTTTATTCAGATTGCAGCAGGCAGCAGTAGCAGGCTGAATGATGCCCCTCTACCAGCCACAGATCACTTCTTAGTCTTTACAAGCCACCACTGTAGCGGGACCCTGTAGATAGGATTATGTTAGGGAGCTTGAGGCTGGGATGCTGTACTGGATTACCCAGACAGCCCAGGGTAGACACGAGTGTCCTGATGAGATAAAATAGTAGCAGAAGGAAGTGACGAGGAGACGGAGCAGAGGGACATCGTATGAGACCATGCTGTTTAAAATGAAGGAAAGCTGGAGATCGCAGAAATGGATTCTCACCAGAGCTTCCAAAAGGGTGCCAACACCATCCATACTACTTTTCTTACTGACTTACTGGATGGTGAGATTGTTTTGCTCAGGGTTTGAGAGCACACAGTCCATCATGGTTCGAAGGCGTGTGGCGTTGATGGCAGCTGCAGCCTGTGGCAGAGGCCTCACGAGAAATGGAGCAGGAAGCAGAAGGCAGACAGAGCGTGTGCCAGGCTGCAGAACCTTGAGCTTCGCTCCCAGTGGCTCCATCTCCAAAGATTCTGCAGCCACCAGGAATAGCCCCATAGGCTGGGGACCAAGCGCTCCAACACTTGAACCCAGAGAAACACTTTGCCTCAAGCAGAAAAGCTACCAAAGCCTATTTCTGAAGTCTGCTCGCCACAACTCTGAGATCAAACAGCTGTGTTGTCCTGGGGCACTGTCCACAGCGATGTTACAGCAGCTGCTGCAGGCAGTGGTTAGAGGAGTTGAAGCGCGGGTCCAGGTGACATGATTTCAGTTTTACAAAGATCTTTAGGATCCCCTGGTGACTGAATGAGATGAAGAGAGAGGGTCATGAAAAGAGAAGAGGTGAGAGGAGGGGAGAGAGGGGGGAATGGCACAAGTGCCAGTCCACGGCAGACAGCTTCTGCCTGTCATGGTCCGGAGAATCGAGGGTTGTGGGCTCAAGCCCAGGGCTTGCTGATGGACAGCCACTCTCTGAGATATCCCAACAAGAGGGGAACAGGCAGAGGAGGCTACATGAAGGAACTTCAAGACAGCTTAACAGGCAAAGGTATGATATGTCTGTACAGCTAAAATATTGGGTAGACATGTCTCCTCAGACCAGGTCTGTCTGTTCACCATGCCACAGGGCATGGACAGAGAACATGCCCGATGACAGGTACATGTGTGAATCAACAAATGGTATGCTACCCCACTGGCGTGACAGAGCCTTGGGATTAGAGAAGTTGGCTGGGACCTCAGAATGGGTAAGATTTGGATAGACCTAGGAATGTGGTTAGAATTCCAAGTGAGAGGTGCGTTCCAGTGTATCTGTCTGGAGCCCCCCAGAACCCAGGGCCTCCTCTGTTTGCATTCAGAGAGTTTCTGTTGGCCCAGTTGGGAATACATAAGGGAAAAATAACTATCTTTCTTGATGTGGGTAGTTCAGGGAACAGAATAGAATGTCTTTTCTTAAAAGACATAGCCTACCCAAGTGGAAAATACACCCTGGGGACCTAGCAGCACCCTTGGAAATGAATATGAAACTGAAGGGATAATTACTGTGAGCTGACAGCACTGTGCTCACACCATGACAGGCTAGAGCCAAGGTGTTTGCAACTGCGATCAAAGACCAGTTATATCCCCAAATGACATTTTTATGCATTTTTAAAAAGCTTTCAGTAGATGGGGACTTTGTTTTAACTCAGAGTTGTGGCTATCATTTGGGATGGTCCTGCGACCAGACAGCAACTGATTCTGATCTCAAGCAGCCTTTCCAATGGTTTGTTTTAAGGGTAGCATTCATGTTTAGTACATGGGAATAAGATCCCTAAAAAGTAGCTCAATTTTCAAAGAAAAAACCCCCCACCTATTCGCCCTTTCCAGAAAGATGCCCACATTTTATAGGGTTTCTCTTTGAAGCCCGGAGTGTCAGGTGGCTTACTCCTGTCGGGAAGGCATCTTAATCTTTCTTAGTCAGGGTTAGAAGACCATTAATGCAGGGCTGGAGAGATGGCTCAATAGTTAACAGCACTGGCTATTCTTGCAGAAGACCCAGTTCGAATCCCAGCACCTATATGGTGGCTAACAACCATCCCTGACTTCAGTTTTAGGGGACCTGACACCCTTCTTCTATCTTCTGGGGGCACTGCACCTACATACATGCAGATACAACACTCATATACACAAAATAAAACTAACTAAATAAAAAGGCCAGTAATTCATGGTTTCCTAGGAATCTGGAAACACAGACCTCCTGAAGCCGAGACATATATAGCAAGGTGGGGGGGGTTACCAGCAGTGACTCTGGAGCTAGTTAGCAATAAGAGATGTGATTAGATTAATGCACATGATCTAAGAGCTGATGATGCATTTTTTTCAGACAGTGGAAATAAAGAAGCTGAAAGAAAGCATTACCTTGGCAAGTTCTGGTTATTATCCCTGTCAGAAGTATACCTGTATGTTTTATGGATAGCCGGATGAGACCGGTGGAGAGGCTGCAAACATAAAGTCTCACTAAGGAGACAGGAACACTAGTCACTCTGATTTAATTAGTACGTTGCTTGTGTGCAGTGAATACCACACTGCACCCCATTAATGTGGCCAATTATTGTGTAATTGAAAACTATTTAAAAATGTTTGCAGAGATGTAGATGCTGACTACCCTGACTTGATAATCACACTGCATGCAGCCTCTGCTTAGTGTATATATGGATGGAATCATTATATATTATCTTATGAGCGTATACCACTAAAATAAGAGATTCTAGGCCAGGGCTGGGCTGAAGTGATAAGGAAAGTGGCTGTTCATCACTCGTGACTACTGGGTCTCATGGTCCTTGATGATTCCTTCTGGTGTGGGGAGTGTTCCTTCCCCTTCTTCCCATCCAAGGGAAGAACAGATGCTCTGCTCACTCAGCGTCTATGGGGGCCAGGCAGCCTTAACCCAGCAGGCTAGTTATTGCCCTCTATCCCCTTCTTTCTCCTTTGGCTAATTTGGAAAGAAGGCAATCACAAGCTTGAAGTTTACCAAGCTCCTTCCCTCCCCTTGCAGTTTTACCCCTAGCAGGGAGTCACACCTGTCCCTTCTGACCTGCCATCCCTGTGAAGACTTGGCCTCCTTCCCTTCATGCTTTTCCCTGTTCATGTCTGTCTGAGGCACACTTGCCTCGATGGTCTCGGAGCTCCACATTTGTGCAGTGTCAGGTGGAACCCCTTTGCAGTCACTCAAGCCATTCATACTCCTGTCCCTGAAAGTTTGCTAACTAACATGATGGTTTTTGGTCATTGTGCCCTATTTTGAAGTTGGAGAAATTTTCCAGGGATAGGAAGTCAGACATTAATCCACTAAAGCAACTCGATTACTTGTGTGTGTAAGAGAGTTTCATGAGGCCCATTTTCCTGTGGTCTGACACTTCGCTGTGCAGGCTGTGAACTTTTTTTTAAAATATTTTTTTATTTTTATTTATTTCTATATGTGTATGAATGTACTGGCTGCATGTAGGTTTGTGCTCCCATGTCCTGCAATGCCAAGGAGGTAAGAAGAGGGCATCGAATTCCCCTGGAACTGGAGTTCTCCTGGAATTGGCGTTTCAGACGGTTCTCAGCCGCCACGTGGGTGCTGGGGATTGAACCTGGATCCTCTGCAAGAGCGGTCAGCACTTTTAACCACTAGGCCATCTCTCCAGCCCTAGGCTGTGAACTTTTAAAAGTACCTCTAGTCTAGTGAGAGGGACGTCTGTATTCTTGATGGAAAGTTAAGAGATTAAGTTACCCTGATTTAACTCTGTGCTTAGACTTGCTTGCATAGCACAGGAAAGGGACCCTGGTTTTGTTTTGAAGCCAGGAAAAGAAATAGCTAGTGTTGTTTTCTGTTAGGCAGGGTGCAGGCGTCTCTAGGAGAGCTCGGCTTTCTGCCTCCCTATGTCACAACAGTCTTCTTGCTCATTGAGTCATGGGGGCTTACCTCTGAAACATTAGCTGTTCACCCTAGTAATTGCTCCAGCCTCTAATTTAATGAAAACCCATTAAACCGAAACAATAATTAAAATGAGACATCATCTCCATAGGAGGTTCACATATTAAAATCACCATGCTTTTCAACACAGGCAAATTTTTATTCTTGAAAAACAGCATTTGAAGCAACATGTGAAAAATGATTTATAATGAGTAATCATCAATTGGGGGGCTTGGTGGTTGAACATGGCATCCTGATGTTCACTAGTGATGCTGCGAAGATGTGGTGTGGTCAAGGTCCACACAGTGCTTGAAATATATCTTTCATGCCTGAAAATTAGGATTGTGTACAAAAGGGAAATAATTCTAATCTGGTCAGCTGACTGCTCCAAACTTTCCTGTATGAAGAGCAACCGAGGCTCTCGGAGGAGGGAGCCTCTAAAGAAGGGGTGACCTGGCATTGGTGTGGAGTGAGGTTTAGAGATTCGCTTCTGTCTGGGGCAGGAGAAGCTGTAGTCATGCACAGAGCAAGCTGTCCATTTAGTCAGAGGACATAACTGTGCTGCCTGCCAGAGGTGGGATCTTGGGAAAGTCACTTATTTTCTTTGAGTCAGGCATTCCTCTTTAAAGTGAAGCTCTTCATGCTTAGGAGTGGGTTTTTGCTGTTATGGAATGTGTCGTGTATGCAAAGACACTTGGAGTGGGCATGGTTGTGCACCCATCAATTCCAGCACTCGGAAGGCAGAGACAGGTGGGTCTCTGTGAGATTGAGGCCAGTCTTGTCTACATACTGAGTTCCAGGGCCTACAGGGAGACCCTGTCTCAAAAAGATAAAAACAAAACAAAAAGACATTTGGAGAATTTTAGTGTTCAGAGTTAACTGTGTAAGTTCTGGTTATTCTCTGCTTTGGGGACAGGAGAGAGTGGAGTAGAGAGGCTAAAACCCAGCTGTTTTCTGGAGATTTCTCTCTCTCTCTCTCTCTCTCTCTCTCTCTCTCTCTCTCTCTCTCTCTTTCTGTCATCTAGAGTGAGCTGGGCAGCCAGACTTGACAGAGTGGAATAAACCAATATCTGAGGGAGCGTGATGGCAGTTACATTGCTATCTTCCTGAACTGTCATGGAGTGCTTGGGTCCCAGGTCTGGGAAGGCCGTTTGGAACTTACACTTGCCAGACGAGTTCCTGATACTGAGCAACACCTCCATTGCTTGGAATTTTTGAGACAGGGTCTGACCATGCCTCAACTTAGGCTGGCTTTGAACTCAGCATACATGAGGCCAGCCTAGGCTGGTCTCAGACTTACACAGTCCTGCTTCTTCCTTCTAAGTGCTGGGAACTGAGGTGCACCTCAACACACACAGCTCAGCTTAAACTGTTTATAGGATTTCTGACACTTCTGGGATCTCAATACTCACTTATCACTCTACTATTGTATGTAGTTTTCCATTGGGTGTCTAAACCATTCCCCAAGGTTAGGCAGCTTTTCAGCTAAATAATGCAGTCTTTCCTTCCTTCCTTCCTCCCTCCCTCCCTCCCTTCCTCCCTTCCTTCCTTCCTCCCTTCCTTCCAAGATAGGGTCTCCCCGTAGCCACTGATGGCTTAGAACTCACTTTGTAGGCCAGCTCACCTCGATCTCACGGAGATGGGGTGAGGGATGGGCAGCTTAATTTCTGAGGGGTTGCTGTGGTGGTGGGGAGAGATAGTATCATCAAAAGTGTGAAGAGAGCTCAGCTCCTACACAGAGCCTCTCTAATTGGTAAAATTTTAGGGAATGTTTTTTGTTTGAGTCAAATAATAATGACAAAAATTGGTCAATACCATGTGCCGTAGGGTTCCCGAGACTTCATTCCCTGACGGGAAAGCCTGGATGCTCAGCTGACTTCATTCTTCCTTAGACTGCTCCTGCTCTTTATTTTAATACACTTTTTTATATCAACAGGTTGGGGGTGCACTTGAGTGTATCCACTAAACCTCCGTCTGATGTTGTGTTAAACAGACTGGAGTCCAGATGTATGCTATTGATGCAATACAGTTCAACATCTCCTACGAGTGTGCCAGGCACTGTACTGGGCATGGAGTGTGAGGAACATACTGGTAAATAGTTTATCACAGGACCTGCAATTCAGTGGGCAAGGTAGTAATCCATAAATTGATCACATGTCAAAATGATTACACACATAGAACAGATGATTGTGATAAGTATGTGTATTAGTCACTTTCTTGTTGCTGTGATAAACCACCATGAGCAAGGGAACTTATAAAAAGAAGAGTTTATTTGAGCTTACTATTGACAGTTCCAGGGAAACAGAGTCTATTGTGGTGGGAGGCATGGTGGCTGGGGCTGGAGCAGCAAACTGAGGGTCACATCTTGCAATGAGCACAGGAAGCAGAGAGAGCAACTGAAGACTGCAAGGCTTGTTAAACTCACTAAGCCTGCCCCCAATAAGTTACTTCCTCCAGCAAGGCCACACCTTCTAAGACCTCCAAGAACAGTGCCACCAACTGGAGACGAAATGTCTGAATACTTAAAGCCTATGGGGGGCACTCTTATTCAAACCACCACATTCCACTCCCTGGCTCCCATAGGCTCCTGACCATATAAAATGCAAAATGCATTTAGTCCAACCTTAAAAGTCCCCATAGTCTTTACCAGTCTCAATTCTATTCAAAAGTTTATAGTCCAAAATCTCTTCTGAGACATAGGCCAATCTCTTAACTGTAAGCTCCTGTAAAATCAAAAGGCAAATTACATTCTCCCAACATGCAATGGAACTGAATACACAGGATTTCTGTTCTAGTTTGTCTTCCATTGCTGTGACAAAACACTCTGACCAACACCAACTTGGGGAGGAAAGGGTTTATTCAGCTTACATCTCCTGGGTCACAGTTCATCACTCAGGGAGCCCAAGGCAGGAACTCAGGACAGGAACCTGGAGGCAGGAACTGAAGCACAGGCCATGGAGGAATGCTGTTTACTGGCTTGCTCCCTTGGCTCATGCCCAGCCTGCCTTCTTATATGGTACACAGCAACCTGCCCAGGGTGGCACCACTCATTGTGGGCTGGGCCCTCCCACACTGCTTGACAATCGACAATACTCCACAGACGTGGCCACAGGCCAGTCCAATGGAGCCAGTTCCCCAATTGAGGCTCCCTCAACCCAGGTGTGTCAAGTTGACACTAAAGCTATCCAGCACAGTATGGCAGAGACAGAACACAGGACTCAGCTGGCCTGAGCTGGTTATAGGCAGCTGGTACTCAAAAATGGAGAGAAGAGGGGGAGTCACTGCAGATGGGAGGATTGTTCCCCAGAAAGGCGGGGCTTGAGAAGTTCCAGTGTGGGAGAGCAACAGGGAGAGGAAGGAGAGGGGTGTGGAAAGTACTCGGATGCCAGTGGAATGGCAGGGAGGGTGACAGTCACCATGGTGCAGATTAGACTTTGGTCCTTTGCCATGTGACACTGAGCGAGCCAGAGCGTCTTTGCGTCTGTCTCTTCCCCTGCTGGTATTCTCTTGGTAAAGGATGCAGATTGAGAAGTTCCCCACTCTGAGTTGGATACATGGCACGGGGCCATGGCTGGGCTTGTTCCCTTTCCATATACACCAGGCCCTGAGACACTCAGCTAGGATTGTGGTCTGTGGACCCAGCTGGCTTGGAACCTCTGTGTCATGGGCTCATAGTCAAGTATCTTAGGACATTATTAAATTCTGCAAGCCTGGATCTGGTTTTTATTATTTTATTATTCTATTCATGTGTATGTATGTATGTATGCCTCTCCCCCCATCTCTGTCTCTCTCTGTCTCTCTTTCCCTGTGTTTGCATGTGAATGCAGTGTCCACAGAGACCAGGGTGGGCATCGAATGCCCTGGAGGTGGAGTTATGCATGGTTGTACGCCACCCCACATGGGTGCCCCAGCACTGAGCTTGGGTCCTCTGGGAGAGCAGCAAGTACTCTTACTCACTGAGCCACGTCTCCAGTTCCAAGCCTTAGTTTTCTTATCTGTGAAATGGAAGCAAGACCAGGACTGATCCTAAAAGGACCTTAAGTGAAGTGCTGATGCAGAGCAGTGGCTGTGCAGTTGGTACTGCCATGCCGGATACAGTCGCCTTTGTCCTTCTGGCTTTGGGAGCTAGTGTGGTCTTAGTGGCATGTTGCTGAGCACTTGTTTGTGGAGAGGGAAACCTCTCGGATATTAAATGTGTGTTTCTGATGTCCCTACTGCCCTCTACTGTGATTTCTGCTTCCTTGAAAGCTGCTTGGATCAATAGCATTGTCGTTCTCAAAGGCAGGACCTAAGACCTAACGGTGGGACAAGGGTCTCCTTCCGCCCCTTGGCGGGAATTGCTCCGAGGTTGATGAACAGCTCTGAACTGGCTGTGTCCTCCGCACTCAGAAATGAGAAGCCAAAGCCCAGGGCAGCTTCAGAAGAGCGAGTGTGGCGTTATCTTTGGACTAATCATGGGAGGAGCTTAAGTGAACTCAGGCGGGAAGGGGAATGCCTTACCTGCACCAAGCATGTGCTGTGCGCTGTGCTTGGGTTCTTTCAAATGCTTTTGCTGTGTGCCTTCTGCTGATCAGGGGCGAGCCGCCCGGGCACACCCTCTCCCTACTGCTCTGCCACTCTGACTTGCAGTACCAGTGGGAGCTTCCGATATATATAATTTATTTACTTTATGCGTATGAATGTACTATCTGCATGTAAGTTTGTGCACCCAAGTCATGCAATGCCATGGAGGTCGGATTCCCCTGGAACTGGAGTTAATGACGGTTCTCAGCCACCATGTGGGTGCTGGGGATTGAACCCGGGTCTTCTGCAAGAGCAGTTGGTGCTCTTAACCGGTAGCCCATCTCTCCAGCCCTGCTCGTTTTTTGTGCCCAATCTGGTGCCCCTTGGCTGGTCAGGGACCTTATGTTCCCTCCACATTTGGTTGGGGAGATGTTTTCCATGCTTGCAGAGGAACAAAAATAGCGCTAACATTCTTATCTGAATGGCAAAGCTGCCAGGGTCCCCTCTCCTTCCGTCCCCTGCCTGGTCATCCCTTCTCAACTGTGTAGTGTTAGCGTCAGGCTCAAGAATTCATGCTCTTTGTGGCCATTGCCCTCCAGGGGCTGCTGCCTCTGTCCTCTGTGTGCTGCCCTGTTCTGTCCCTTGTCTTACCAGAGTCTGTCTTGCTTGTTTCTGTCCTCCAAGGCAGATCTCCCCCGTGCCAGCCCAGTGCCTGGCTTGGCTGGGGAAATCACAGGGACATACATATGCTTGTGTGTGTGTGTGTGTGTGTGGCAAAGGCCAGTGTCAGGTGTCTTCCTCAGTTGCTCTCCATCAACAAGGTTGCTCACTGAATCCGTTGCTCGTGGACTCAGCTAGTCTGGCTGGCCAGTGGGTCACTGGCACCTGTCAGTCCCTGCTTCCCAGCACTGGGGTTACGGACGCATGTCACCATGCCTGGCTTGTTATGTGGGTGCTGAGAATCAGGCTCACTTACACTACCAAGTGAGCCATCGCCCCTGTCACCCAGAAGTTTTAAAACAAGGAAAAGTGTTCACCTTAAGTGACTGTTGTGTGGGAAGTTGCCTCACTACAATGCTGACCTCCGAGTCTACTCTCAGAGCTCATTACGTGGAATACCTCACAGAAAAAAATTCAGATACTTAAATCATGTGGTCTGTTTAGTCAGTTGACTCTTCCAGGGGGAAGAGATGGAACAGATGAACACACTTAGTTGGGGTGCATGCAGTGGAGAATGACACCTATCTCCCCCCCACCCCCATGGTATTGAATATTGAATCTAGTACCTGGTGCATTCTGGGCAAGCCCTCCATTGGGCATCGTTTACATCCTCCCTACTTTTTATTTTTTATTTTGAGATAGGGTTTTTCTGGCCTTCGACTCACTCTTTACCCTTGGCTGGCCTTGAACTTGTGATCCTCCTGCCAACTTCTCAGAAGCCCACTTTATTCCTGAGTCATGTGTTGCTTATATTTTCAACATCTCTCTCTCCCTCTATCCTTCTCTTTCTATTTAATGTCACACACAGACATACACGGGCACACACAGGCACACACAGGCACACACACATATGTGCATGCACACACTCATGGTCATTTTTTTTTTTTATGATTGTGGGATTACAAAGACTAGAGCTCAGGTTAGAAACAAACACAGGTTCAGGAGAAGCATCTGGCTTTGCTGGTGGTTCTTGGGAGTAGAAAGCTGTCAGCCATGGCTGTTGGGAGTAGGGATGGAGAGGCCGTTGTTCTGAAGGTGGTATGATTTGTAACTGGGATGTTGCCCTGCCACCCATTCTCTCTCTGTGTGACACTCACACAGTTCCTACCTGTGCTCACTGCACTGACACCCTATTTATTTGCTCAATGATGAACATGTTTTGCCAGTCTCTAAGCTGATACTGATATTTAATGCTTCTTGTCTATCTGATCCACCATGCATGCTTTTCCTGCCTTCTCTGGTGGCCTGGGTCTCCTTAAGCAGCATGCACACCATGGCAGAACACAGCAGTCCAGCATTCACTGCAGGGACTCATTAATTTTCACTCACTGCTCTTTTAACTCTGGGAGAAAGGCATGCTTCTGTAGAGGAGGTGGTACATCACTGTTGTGGTAATCGAAAACTTTATAGTTTGTGTTCATTTAGAAATGGAACAGAGAAGGACAATTATGGAATCTGGAGATTTTAGGGGTGGAAAATGGCTTCTTTTCAGAGAGGGAAAACGTCTTGTCGCAGGCCACCTTGCTAGAGATCTGCAAATCTCGGAGTGGTGTCAGAGCTGTGAAGCGTGCTCTGGTAATCTTGCCTCTGTGTCAGGAGAAGTGAGGTATGGGGTTACCACCTGAGAGTGTTCTTTTATTGTCTGATTCTGGGAAGTGCTTACATGGAGGGGATGCGACTGCGAGAAGTTTTCCATGTGCGGAAATGGGCGTTTCTCATACTCCGCTCTTGATGTTGCTCTCCTTCAATATTCCAATCTTTTACAAAGAGACACAAGAAAGCCAGCATAAGAAACATTCAACTTTTGGGGGTGGCCGGGTGAGGAAGGACTGTAGAACCCATTCTAGCTACATAAGGGGAGGACTGTTTCAAATGCCATTTTCTTTAATTTGATGTCTGCTGGCATTCGAGTAGGACTCATTGACCCCTTGATTTTGCAAAGGTTTCTATAGCATTTTCTGACTATACCATTGTGTCATGTAAAGTAAAAGTAAGGAAAAATAAATGCAACATTAATTAATATGTCTACATTGGATGCCTTTTTTGTGCGAGGCACAAAGTATAATGGATCAGACTGTGTAATATAAGGGTACCTCTCACCACGGAGCCTAAAGTCCAGTGGTGGGGGGAATTTAAATAACAAGAACCCTGTGAAGAGGCAATGGAAGAGCTCTCTGGGAAGAGGGGGGAGGCAAAGATGTGGGAGAGTAGAGTAGAGGGGAGCAGTGGCAGAGAGGCAAGCCAGAACTGGCCATGATGGCATCAGGAGCGATGGGTGTGCCGGGTTTGATCCTAAAGGCAGTGGGAAGTCACTGCAGAATTTTATCAGGAAGCTGAAATAATTCATATGTACTCCTTTTAATGTTTATTTTTCATGTGTGTGAGTGTATTGTCTGCATGTGTGTAAGCACACTCATGTTGTACAATGCCCGCAGAAGCCAAAAGAAGGCTTTGAATCCCCTGGAACTGGAGCTATGGACAGTTGTTAGCTGTCATTTGGGTGCCGGGAATTGAACCGAGGTCCTCTGCAAGTGTAGTCAGTGCTCCTAAGTGCTTGAGCCATCTCTCCAGCCCTGTGGATGTATGTTTTAAAACGAGCACTTTGTCCAACGTGGTGGTGTCCAACTTTCATCCCAGCTCTCCCTGAGACAGGTGGATCTCTGAGAGACCTAGATCAGCCCCTGTCTACATAGTGAGTTCCAGACCCTAGGAGCTATAGGGAGATACTGTCTCAAAATAAATGTATAAATAAATAACAAACAAGTAGTATTTGGCTCCTGTGTGGAAGGTGGGAAAAAGAAGGTAGGAGCAGGAGACTGAAGGGACAACTGGGGGTGCCTTGGGGGACCTGTGATGGGGGCTTGGACATGAGTTGTTAAGAGCAAAGTTGTGAATCAGAGGACAAAGTTCGGACCTGAGAGTCCAGTGGCCTGCACTTAGACTCTCCTGGAGGTGGAGAATGGGAAGAACCGGAGACAGTTCCTGGTGGTCGGCTTGGGGAACTGGCTGTTGCTGTTAAGACTGGGAGTCCAGGGGAATATTAATTGATGGAGGAAATAACAAGAGCTCTCATGAGCATATGCATTTGAGTGCTTACCAGCCATACAGATGAGGATATTAGGCTGGAAACTGAATGCATGAATCTGTTGCTCAAGGGAGACTTTAGGCTATGGGTTTTAATTTGGAGGGCATTGCCAGGGGTATAGCTGTTCCCCAAGGGGAAGAGCGAGGGCGGTGAGCACAGTTCCTCCTGACACAGTCCTTCTCCACATAAGGCATGCCTGTTGACTGTGGCCTCTTTCCAAGGGTCTGCAGTTGCTATCCGACAGGAGTGCTCTAGGCAGCTGCTCCCTACTTCTCAATTGCTATTTGTTAAGAAAGAGGGGGAC
The DNA here is from genome assembly GCA_009823505.1 of Rhizomys pruinosus. NCBI lineage: Eukaryota > Metazoa > Chordata > Mammalia > Rodentia > Spalacidae > Rhizomys > Rhizomys pruinosus. The sequence continues at coordinate 1,095,247 of VZQC01009555.1, read as the reverse complement.
AAAAGCAAGCAGATAAGGTAATATCAAGAATCAATTCCCTTTTTATTTCTGGGAATAGATTCTAGATGAATATATTATGAGGATGTAGCTTGGCACTAATGAGAATAAAAATAAGGTTAATAAAATTGGCTAATATTTGCATTTAGTGCATTCTGAAGGTATTTTAGGAAGTGTTCAGGTGCAATTCTGTTGAAGGTTTCCAAGCATTCTGTAAGCAGCTTTCTCTTACCTCAGTCCTTGGCAGGGCTGACCATATGACACTTAACAATAAAATAGTGAAGACTTTCCCTCCAGCCTTAAAGCAAATGCCCTGCAGGTGGGTTTTGAGCTGGTGGGCCACTCTCTCTGGTACCACTCTCTATGGTACAGGTTTTCTGCCATCCACAATCCAAACTTCTTCATCTGGAAGAGCTCATGTATTCTTTTTCTGTGTGACTTAACAGCAGTTCATTAAATGATGAGCTTATCTGGGAGGGCTCCAAGAGACCACCCTGCCTACCCCTTCCATGAACATGAAAAGATCTGGCCTCCAGGTCAAGAATCCAGGGTTTTCTCTTTTTTAGGAAGCACTCTTTAGATTTAAGATCCTGCCAGGTTGTCAGGCAAGTCTGCAGTGTTGTTTACATGGCCTTTGAAGTTCCATGTTCTGCCAGGCTGCTTGCCCTTGGCAATAACCAAGTAGTTACTACGCAGGCAGAAGAGGTGGCCCTGATGCGAGAGGAGACCCTCACACACACTGCTGATGACCGCTTGTTCTCCCCTGCAAAGTCTTCTCTAGCTTTGCTCCTTTGCTGCTGTGTTTTGATGCTGGGAAATGGAGCATGAAATAATGAGGCGACGCCCAGAGGGTGAGTCTGAGTGTGAAGTGATGGGTATCTCTCACTGTGCTGATGTTGGAGACAGAAACGGCTGTCTAGAGGCAGGATTCGATGGGCTTACGAACCTCTAAGCATGTTGAGTTGGTCTCAACCTTAATAAATATTTCATGAGGAAAGTAATCCATTGCATGCACACAGAGAAACTCCAGGCACACTTAAGGATTACAAGAATGTCTTGCATTTATTCTTTAAGCAAAGGTGGAGTTTTCTGACATTTTCAGTGCTGGTAAATCTCTGCTAGGTATAAGCCAAGGACAGGTCTCCTGGATGCCTGATGGGTAGAAGGAACATGGACTTGAAAAGTCCGCAGTCGCCTTTGGGTCCTGCTAGGTCCGGGATTCTCAAAGTCTTAGGACTCCACTTCTCTGATAATGGTATACCTTATTTACAGCGACCGTATTGATTTTCAGCAGGCTGAATTGCTCAGTATCCCATCAAAATTCATGTCAGAAAATCACTGTCTGGCCAATGTCGGCTTGTCAAAGTGACAAGTGGGCATGGTGACACAAATAGCATTTCCAGGGTTTTCCCTGACTGGATGTGGCTGTGCAGGCTGGTGAATGGGGGGAGAATGAAAATTTTTGGTGCGGGGTGGGGGGGGGTAGGTGGAACATGTAGTCTGGTTTTTAAACATTGCACTCCATGTCCCTCTTTCTCTTGTATTTCTTCTTTCTTCCTCTCTTTCTTCTCTCTCCTCCTCTTTCTTCTCACTCTTCCTCTCCTCCTCATCTCTTCCTGTTCTTCCTCTGCTTCCTTTTTAACTCCTAGATTCAGAAAGAGAGATCCATGCGGCCCCTCATGTGAGTGAGAAGCTAATCCAGTTGTTTCGGAATAAGAGTGAATTCACCTTTTTGGCTACAGTTCAGCAGAAACCTTCTACTTCTGGGGTGATTCTGTCCATCCGGGAACTGGAAAACAGGTGAGAAAGCACTTTCTTATATTAATTAGTTCATTGGTTTTTTGAGATAGAATCTCATATATATACTCTTGGCTGCCTTGAAATTTGCTCTGTAGACCAGACTACCCTTGAACTTTTAGTGATCCCCTTTCCTCTGCCTCATGAGTGCTGGAATTGTAGATGTGTGCCACCATCCCTGACTAAGAAACCTGCTTTCGCTTTTGAAAAAAAATCTATTTGGAATGAAGGGACTATGCAAGATTCCTTGGAGTTCAGAAATGCAGACTCCGTGGAGATAATTAGCTGCCCTAGTCTTGTTAGTGTTCAGTGCATTTAGTGTTAAACTTTGCTTTGCAGTAAGAATTTAGTTTGGGCAGAATAGCTGTATGTTTATTCTCCAAGGATCCCTCATGAACCGTTTTTACACATCCTCTGGTTCCTTTTATTCATACAAAACCAGGTCCTATCTGGTGTACTTAGGTTGTCAGCCATGTTAACCAGCTGTATTTAACAACCTTCTGTAAGCATCTTTTGAGTATTTCCATGGAAACTGTATTTGATAGCAGGATCTTAAGGGGAATGGTTCCAGGATTGACTCTGAAGCTTAGAAAAGCTAGCAGGGTGCATAGACTAATCAAGAAGCATTGTGGACCCTGTGCTAGAAGTTCATGTTCACAGAATAAAGGTAGACAGGCTATCCATATTTGGGGCTGTAGTGGCCAAGAATGGTTTCTTAAAGCATGATGGTTTATATAAAGAAAAAACTGATATATATATATATATATATATATATATACTAGTATATATACTAAATATATATTATACTAGTAGTATAAATAGTAAATATATGTAAGTATAATATATATAGTAAATATATATACTAATATATATATATATGTAACACAAGGGGCTGGCAAGATGTCTCAGCAGGTAAAGGTGTTTGCAGCCAATTCTGATGACTTAGGTTCAATCCCCAGAACCTCCACAGTGGAAGGAGAGAAAAGACTCCTGTAAGTTGTGCTCTCACCTCCACACCTGTACCATGGCAGGGAGTACCCCATCATGCACAGGCAGAATACACACATGTAAACAGATTAGGAAAAGTGAAGTGCCATTTGACAGGCTGCATGGGAAGGAAAGGATGACGACAGCACTGTGGAAAGAGGCTGCAGGGCTTCAAGAGGGTCCTGTTGATGGGTTAATGGAGAGAATGTAAAAGCAGCTCCCGGAGAGGGGGTGAGAGTTTGGGGTGTACAGTGAGGGCCGTATCCCAGAGACAGACAGAAATCCAATCATCGTGAAGACTCAGTGCCATATTGGAAACCTGGGATATGAGTCCCCACAGGCAATGGGCTTTAAGTTTAAGAAAGATCATTCGATCACAGAGTTCAACCCCTTTCATAAAGGATTTTAAGTCTAAGAAGTTCAAAGTAATGATAATTAGGTACGCAAAACACTTAAAACATTTTAACAGCAGCTTCAGCTGTGTTGCTGAGCTGAAAATATTTCTGAAGAAACTCCTCTTTCCTAGGTGCCATGGCAGGTTTCTGTGGGGAAATCAAAGAAATAAACTCTTTCAAGGATTTATGATTGGGTTTGGCCATGTAAGAAATTGAAACATGAGATGACCGTATAAAAAGCCAAAGTAGAAAAATATTTATAATACTCAAATGGCATCACGAATCAGTGTATTAGTACTTTCTAAATGATGCAACGTGTTTAGTTCACTGGACCATTGGCCATTGGCTAAGGAAGGTGACGTGCCGCCTTGCAGCAGTTCAGTCAGATTTTTAAAAAACAGGGTCTCCCTGTAGCCCCAGCTGGCCTGGAACTGTATATAGACCAGGCTGGCCTCAATCTCACAGAGTCCTGCCTGCCTCTGCCTCCTTAGTGCTGGAATTGAAGGGTTGCACTGCCACACCCAGCTTTCTTTTCATTATTTAACAAGATAACACTGTGTAGAGGAACAGTGGTCCTGCAAACACTGTATGGACTTAAAAATATAACATTTTAATTTTTTGAGAATTTCTTATAGGCATACAATGCATTTTGATCGCATTTACCCTCGACTCCTTCCTGAACTTCTCCCAGATCCACTGCAATCTCCTGCCTTCCCCACTTCATGTCCTCTTCCTCTTCTTTATGGCCTGCTGACCGCAATTTGTGCTACCTGTATGCTTGGGAGTGAGGTCATCCACTGGACCTGGCCAACCTACCTGGGGCCTCACCCTTAAAGAAAACCAACTCTGCTTCCTCCAGAAGACAACAACCGTCAATAGCTCCTCAGCAGGGAGCCCCTCCCCTCCAGAATGCAGGTGTTTTTACTGGGTATGTTATAACCACTACCTGGGCTCTTCTCTGCGAAATACCAGGGAGTCCCCACCTGTGATGGGTGGATCCTTGGCGGGGAAGTTCAGAGACTGTTTCCTTTTCTGGTTCTCACTTGTGTAAGACAAGGATTAATTAAATGGGGATGCTACAATTGAGATTTGGTTTGTGGCTTTTGAATGAGAGCTGTCCCCCACGGACTCATGATTTGAATCCCTAGTCTCCAGCTGGTAGCACTGTTTGGGGAAGTCATGGAATCCCTAGGAGGTGTGGTCTTGCTGGAGGAAGTGCATCACTGGCGGTGGGCTTTGAGAGTGCATGGTCTCCCTTGCTTCTGGTTTGCTGTCTCTGGTCTGAATTTGGATTTGAAGGTGTGCCACGGCTGCCTTGTCCCCTTGCTATGAGGACTCTCCTCCTTTGGAATTGTAAGCCCCAGTAAACTCTTCCGGAAGGTGTTCTTATCATAGCAACAGAAGCCCTGCACTACGTATCTGTCACCCTCAACGTGCCCAGAAGTCCCTGGGCTTAGGAAATCCCGTGTTCCCTCTCCGTCTATAGATTTGTGTGTCTGAGTCATAGCCTCGAAAGGAAGCTACAGTCCAAGTGGTCCATGGGATTGGCTATGCTCACTTAGAATAAAGTTTCCAAAGTTTGTTTATGTTGTATCCGTAGTTCACAGTTTTATCACATTGTTTGGATATAGTCTATTGTGTCTGTCCATTCATCAGCCTGTGGACATTTGAATAGGCTCTCCTGAACACAATGCCATGGACATCATTGTGGATGTTTTATGTTTTTATTCTTTTGGATGTATATCTAGGAGTGGAGATTGTGGTTCAGGCAGAAAGCCTGCTCAATTATTTGCAGAGCTGATGGACTGTTTCCAAAAGTGACTGAACAAATGAGATTTCTAGTTTTTCTACACTACTGTCCAACAAGGCGGTGTCCTTTGGTGATATCCACCCTAATAGGTGTGAGGCAACCCATCACTGTGTTTTATAATCATATTTGCCTGATGGTAATGATGTGGAGTTTTGTCCCAAGTGGCCATTTGCATATCTTTGGAGAGATGTCTGCTTGTATTGTTTTCTCAATTCTAATTGGGTCATTTGTCTCTTTTTAAATGATTTGTAGTGATCCTTTATTGTTGTAGACAGAAGTTTCTAATCAGACACAGGACAGTTTTTCCCTCATGCCATAGATTGCGTTTTTGTTTCTGGGGTGGTATCTTTGAGACACTAACTTAAGAAGCTTGATGGCTTCTAGTTTATTTCTGTTCTTGTTTGTTTTAGTTTCCTGGCTGGGAAATCAGAGCCAAGGCCTCTTGGACTCATGTTCAGGATTTTTTTTAGAAAGTTTTATGGGTTTAGCTTTTCTATTTTAATATGTTTCTTATTAGTTATTTAAATTATTCACAATTATGGGTTTAATTATGGAATATATATATATATTGTTTTTCAGTCATACTCACCCACATCACCCCTTGTCTTCTTGCCATTTTCATTGACCCCCTCTTCTTCCCACTACCCTTCCCCACATTTTGTACTTTAATGATTTCTATTTTTTGCAACCAATGAGTTTCATTGTCTGGTTACTAGAGCGGGGTGGGATTTTGTTTACAGGAGCATGTGCAGACTCCCTGATATATTTTGAGTTGAATTTTGTGGATGGTAGAAGGTAGATTGTTTTTATGCTTTCCCCAGGTCCTCAATTGTCACAGTGTCATTTATAGATTTATCCCCTCCCCAATGAGTTCCTTTAGCTCCTCTGGTGCAAGTAAATTGACCAACATGAGAATTTATTTCCAGACTCTTACTTCCACTTATTCCTCTATATGGGGATCATGATGTCGGTGCTTACTGTTTGATTGTTGTAGAGGAACCAAGTTGGTTTATGAGATTATCTTTCTGTTCTATTTTCCTTGAACCTGAATATGAACTTTAGGAGTAGCTTGTGAGTTTCTGTAAGGAAATCAGTTGGATTATGTGGAATTTGTAAATCAATTTTGATGAGTCCTGTTAATGTAACAATGTCAGTTGTTTGCTTCATGGATATCAGGTGTGTCTGTTTAGGTCTTTCAGTGGCTGATTCAAAATTTTTTCAATGTTCAGAATATTAGGTAAGTGTATATTCCTAAGTATTCCTAAGCATTTTTTGATGTTATTATAAATGGAACTGTTTACTTAATATGATTTTCTTTGGTTATTCATTGCTACTGTATTAAAATGAAGTGAATTTTATTGATAAATGTTGGAAAACATACTAAAGTCACTTAATGTTACACTGGCTTTATAAGTGGATTACTTAGGAATTTTGCACATGAGAACATATTGTGTTCTAATAGGAGTTACCTACGATGTTACCAATGCAATGGGAGAGGACTTAACTTAGATCCTAGGAGGAGTCAGCACTGTATACAGCCATTTCAAAAGAGATCAGAGAGGCACAAGGGTACCATCAGGGACAAAGTGATCCTCGGTTTAATCCTACTACCAGAGTAAATAAAAATTTTAAAAGGAATGAAAATATTTACTTAAGGTACTCCCTTTAAAAGGGAACTATTGTTATCATATCAACCCAGTGCTTTAAGAACAAAGATTTGGGAGATAGGGTTATGGTGTATTGCTAACCAAACCTGGATTCAGTCCCCAGGCAGGAAGACGAGAGAATCAAAGTCATTCTTGGCTACTAGTGAGTTTGAGACCACCACCAAATACATAGCAAAACCTTCTATCAAAAACACACACACAGTAGGCACACTGGGCAGAGGGAGTTTGACATCATTCAGGAGTGTCTTTCTCTACAAATATTTCTGCAGTGAGCATCTTTTCTTATGTGACTCAATTTCCAGTTTTTCATAAAACAGGCAGAACATTATACCCTTAATTAAGAAGAAGTGTTATGAAAATAAAGAAGTTGTACAAACATAATAAAGGTAAGATCCCACAAGCCCACAGCTAACAGCACACAACATGAAAGAAAACTGAAAGCACTCCCATTAGAACCAGCATAGGACTTGTTAATCCTGAGTGGGAACAGGCTGCGGAGGGGGACATGTGCAAGTCTGCTTCAGTACATCTCGGGGACACACCTCAGAGGGTGTGGATCCAAGTTATTCTATACAACAGGTTGCTTATATAGTCTTGGGACAGACAGCCCCCACATAGCATGAGATTACCTCCCAGTAGCCAATGCCAGACCTCTATATCATCATGCATCACCCCAACTCATGAGCAGACTCAGAGAGTTCTTGTGATCCTTTGCTTGTGATCCCAGAGCATGCTAGCTGAAATGTTAGCTCACATATGCCCAAGCTCAGGCACACCCACACCTCCCCCTTCTGTTTTTGTTCCTATAAATTCAGAGAGCACAGTAACAATGGTGGTCAGTTAACTTTTTTGGCCCAAATGGCCATTAACTATTTTTAAAAAACACTAAGACTAACCAGTGTCCACATAAAAGCCAAATACAAGATAAACTAACTACCAATAAGCAGTAAACATAAGCAATATCCATGTGAACCCAATCAGCAAGCATCTGTGTCCAATTCTTGTACAACCCAGGAGTCCAGTTGGAGATGTTTGCATACACAAACATGCTGATCAAATAAAAGTCCAGTCTGTTTCTTCTGTGATCTCACAATTCACCCCCCTTTTTTGGCCCTCGACAACCTGAGGTGCCAGCCTCTTCCACAAGAGTCCCTGGACCTTGGAGGAGGAGGAGGAGGAAGAGAGGAAGAGGAAGAGGAAGAGGAAGAGGAAGAAGAAGAAGAAGAAGAAGAAGAAGGAGAGAGAGAGACAGAGAGAGAGAGAGAGAGAGAGAGAGAATTCATTCTCTGAGGTGACAAAGTTTTGGGTCTGTCCAAGTTCTGTTTTCAGTGGACTGGTGGCTCATTCAGAAGTCTTCTCATAATTCTACTAATAAAACACAAATGGTAAGGAGTACAGACATTTATACAAACATTAACTATATAAAAAGTTATTCTATGGGCACAAACACATATGCTTGGATGGTATCTTAGTCTGGGCATTATATCTCTTTAACAATAAGATGGCAATAGCCTTCTAATGTGAACTATAAAGTCTTCTGCCACTAGGGGGCAGCATCAGTCCTGTGTCATTCCCCCACCCCCACCCATTAGAATCAGTGGAGTAAGCCATAGATCCATTAGCATTTTGGGGGGTATAGATGTACTAGGTTGCCACAATTGTCTTCCATCTTCCTTGGCATGTGAAAGTGCAGTGCATGAGGTCTGTCGTAGAGCTTTGGAGACCATTTCTTCCCAGTGATTTGCATAGCACTCTCTGGAACCATGAAGGTCAGCTGTCCATTTGTAGTGCAAGGTCTCAGCATAAATTTTTCTTTCTCGTGCTCACATCACATTGTCATCTTCAGCAATAGGGTCTTACTATTCGTTTCTTATGTGTGCCCTAAATTATGGGCAAATAGCCTTTGTTTTGAGGGTTCCTAAGGCCTCCTTAGGCAACAACTCCTGGTAATGAAGCCTATTTCCACCCATATATCTTATTTAACCATAAAGTAAAATTTAGAGGTAGGCCACTGGTCCAGAATGATGGGAATGATTGTCCATGTTACCATGCTTTCTGATGTTCTAACAGGGCAGCTCGCCCTGCTGGTGGATCTTGATGCATTTCTTGAACATTTTTGCTGGAACCCAGATGGGGGTGCCATCTGTGGGACAACACAAGCAAACTCTTTCCCCATAGTTGTAGTAGATTTGGGTGTTTTCATTGTCTGATTATTGTACCAATGACATCTTATTATGGCCCGTCAGAGGGCTCTAATATTTATTGACTGGAGTTATTTCTGATTTCAAAATTGACAAAAGTTTCAGAGTGGAGGATGCTCTGCAAACTGCATCCCAGAGGGAGGCATATTTCCTTTTGTTTTTGTCAGTACAAATAGAGCAGTCTCTTTTGTTTTTTAGAAGGGAGGAGTTGTATCACATTCCTATAGATAGGAACCAAGATGAAGAGGCTTACTGGGTCCATTTAAACTGTTCTTTTTTTGGACTGTATATTATTGGTTCAAGGAGGTAAAACACACTTTTTTTTTGAGCCAAATTATCTTGTTATGGGCAAAAGAAATGTCATAGGTAACATTTGCATAATACAAGAGAAACATGGAGAACGCTTATGCCTATTTAATCTCAAAGCTGTAACCAGGAATCTAGTTCAAGTTAGGAGTAGGTTAAAAGTTAACAACTTTCTATCCCTAATTAGCTTAAGTGTGCTACCCTACTATTTTTTTTTTTTTTGGTCTTTTCCAGATAGGGTCTCCCTGTAGCTCCAGCTGGCCTGGAACTCACTCTGCAGACCAGGCTGGCCTTGAACTCACAAAGATCCGCTTGCCTTTGCCTCCCAAGTGCTAGGATTAAAGGTGTGTTCTACCACACCCAGCTGTTCCTATTTTTTATTTTGGAAATAGCCAGTCATTTTAATTTTATACCAGAATATTAGGTTAATACCATGAGACAATAACATTTACTAACAGTTTTCCCCTTAGTTATTAAAATTTGCTAATTATTTAATACTTATTCTCATATATGTAGATGGAACAGTTATTTTATATATATTATTACAAAGCACAGTCTTTGAGATGTCCTAGTAAGCATTGGAGTAGGGTGTAAATGACTAATGACTAATTCCCTCTAAATGTTTAACACAGGTTTGCAAAATATAAAACCAAAAAACCCAACACTCCATCTGTTTAAAGGTGTCCTACCTAGGGACACTATAAAAAGACCAAACCTCCAAATCATAAGGATAGAGGAAGGAGAAGGATCCCAAGAGAATGGTATTGATCAGATCTTCAACAAAATAATAGATAAAAATTTCCCCAAGGTAAAAAAAAGACAAACCCATACAAATACAAGAAGCATATAGAACACCAAATAGACAAGATCAGAAAAGAAGCTCCCTACGCTGTATCATGGTTAAAACACTAGACACCCAAAACAAAGCCAAAATACTGAAAACCACAAGAGAAAAAACAAGTTACATATAAGGGGAAACCCATCAGAATTATAGCTGACTTCTCAGTGCAAACTATGAAAACAAGAAGAACGTGGACCAAAGTATTCCTAGTACTAAATGACTATAGATGCCAGCCCAGGTTACTATACTCAGCAAAAATGTTGATTATAGTTGAAAGAGAAAGAAAATTCTTTCATGACATAAACAAGATGAGTGAATACATGTCCCCAAAACCAACCCTTCAGAGAATACTAAAAGCAATTCAAAGGACAGAGGAAAGGAGCAACTATTCCTCAGCACCTAGAAAGTGAAATTAATAAAAGCATAACTGCAGAAGTAGGAACCTAGACCAAAAATGCAAATGGATACTAAGGTGAAAGGAAGCAACACACATCTCTCAATTATAACCTTAAATATTAATGGAGTAAACTCCCCAATCAAAAGGCATAGACTGGGAGAATGGATTAGGAAACAGAATCCATCTATATGTTGTCTACAAGAAATCCATCTGGCCCTCAAGGACAGACACCAATTTAAGGTGAAAGGATGGAAGAAATATTTGGTACCAAGCAAATGATACCAAAAAGAAAGCAGGAGTTGCTATTTTAATATCAGACAAAATGGACTTCAAACTAAAAGTAATCAGAAGAGACAAAGAAGACCTTTATATCCTTATGAAAGGAACAATTAACCATGAAGATTTCACAGTCATGAATATATATGCACCAAACTCTGGTGCACCAAACTTTATAAGCACCATTATCCAGGACCTCAAGGCACAGATTAATCCCAGCACACTTATAGTAGGGGATTTCAATACCCCACTCAGCCCTTTGGACAGGTCAACTGGACAAAGAATAAACAGGGAGACATTTGAACTGAATGATACAATACGCCAAATGGACCTCACGGACATCTACTGAATATTCCACCCAAATGCCAGAGAATACACTTTCTACTCAGCTCCCCATGGAACATTCTCCAAAATCAACCACATATTGGGACATAGAAAAATCCTCCACAAATATAAAAAGATTGAAATAATTTCATGCATTCTATCAGGTCACAGTGCAATAAAGCTCAATATCAGCACCAGGATAAGCCCTCCTATCTACAAGAACATATGGAGACTAAACAACACACTCCTGAATAATGAATGGGTCAAGGAAGAAATAAAGAAAGAAATAACATTCCTGGAATTAAATGACAATGACCATACAACACAACAAAGCCTATGGGCTACTTTAAAAGCAGTCCTAAGAGGGAAATTTATAGCCCTGGGTGCTTACATTAAAAACAAACAAACAAACAAACAAACAAACAGAAAGAGCACAAATAAACAATCTAACACTCCAGCTAAATATACTTGAGAAACAACAACAAATGATACCTGAACCCAATAGACAGGAAGAAAGAACAAAAATCAAAGCAGAAATCAATGAAATAGAAACAAAGAAAACAATACAAAAAAATCAATGAATCCAAAAGTTGGTTCTTTGAAAGAATAAACAAGATAGACAGACCTCTAGCCCAGTTAACCACAAGAAAGAGCAACTCCAAATCAACAGAATTTGTGATGAAAGGGGAAATATCACAACAGACAATGAAGAGATCCAGACAATCATATGGAGATAGTTAAAAAAGTATACTCTACTAAATTTGAAAACCTAAGAGAAATGGATGAATATCTGGGAATCACTTAAGCCTAACCAAGATGAGATTGACAGCTTAAACAGACCCATAATATATGAAGAAACTCAATGAGTCTCCACCAGGATTCCACCCTGTTGAGTCTTGTGGGGCGAGTGGTCTTGGACTCAGCATCTGGGGCCCTGCAGGGACTCAGCCCTTCAGCATCGCTCCTGCAACCACAGCTTCTCCAGAGAGCCCCGCCCACCGGTCCATTCTGCTAGAGACTATGCAGCCAAAGGCAGGTGCAGCCAATGGATGCATTGTGGCGGTCATCAGCACCATGGTGGACATCCAGTTCGATGAAGGATTACCACCCATCCTAAATGGCCTGGAAGTGCAAGGCAGGGAGACCAGGCTGGTTTTGGAGGTGACCCAACATTTGGGTGAGAGTACTGTAAGAATCATTGCCATGGATGGTACTGAAGGCTTGGTTAGGGGCCAGAAAGTCCTGGATTCAGGTGCACCAATCAAAATCCCTGTTGGTCCTGAGACCTTGGGCAGAATCATGAATGCCAATGGAGAACCCATTGATGAGAGAGGCTCTATCAAAACCAAACAGCTACAGGCTTTTGAGGGGAGCCTGGTGTTGCAGTGTTGGCTCAGTGACCTGCCCATCCCTCATTGACCTTCAGTGACCAGTCTGTCCCTCCATTGACCTGCTGTGAAGGTGACCACACCCAGCTAGGGAGGAAAGGACTGCTAGCCAAGGAGACCAAACAGGCCAGTCTGCTCGGTGAGATCTGGCTTGTGAAGGAGCATAGCTCATGCATGATGGAGACAGGCAGCACTGAGGAACAAACTATGAGAAGAAACATCACTTGTGCCTACCAGGCACCCAAGGAGACCCACAGATGCACAGATATCTGGGTCCATGGAATGGACACCAATCCTGGCTATGATCTCTGGGCTTATGTGAGAAACTGGCTTCTAAGTGAGCCAGTCCCATGGCCTTTCATGAGGATCTCCTGCCGTTGCCCTACCGTCATGTGTGGATCATATCACAAGCCTACCCAGCCCCCTGGACTTACACATGGGTGCCATGGGGCAGTAATTTCTGGATGAGGCAGCTTTGTCCTGTATCCTCTGTGTGGTCAAGTGACATCTCCAGCTTTTATCCCCAAGTTGAGATCCAGTACCGCATTCCCATGACAGCCTCTGTATTTCCTCATTTCAGGGGACTTCCACCCACTTCCACTCAGGACAGGACTACTCCTAGTTACTGTCCCCAGGTGGAAAGCCAAGCACTAGCCAGCTTAGCCAGGGCTGCAGCGAGGGACCCATCCACAGCTGCTCCATCGATTGAGGATTCTGGCTTCGATAGGTCAGCATACCTACTCCTTAGCTGGGAACTCTAACCTCTGGCCCTCTCCCTCAGTGAAGACCCTGAGCTCCACCCTGGTCCCAGCTGTACCTGGTATCTACACTTCAGGTACCACAAACATTTTTAGGGCTTTAGATGCTTGGATCCCTAGAAATACCCTACACTCTTTCCCTTGAGCTAGCATCCAGGCTGTCCTGCCCAAAGGATCTTAGCCATGATGCCCCCTCCCCAGTCCTCACATGCCTTCCCAGCCAGGAGAGACACTGCAATTCTCTCCACTGCCCCTTTCATTTATCTTCACCCTTCTATCCTCCCAGCTAGGCCAACACCCTCACATCCTCTACCTGGGCAGATGAGCTTTGTGTGTTTAAAATTGCACAAGTGACAGGCTGTAAAAAGTGGCTTTTTGCTCTTTAACTATCATCAAACCTTCAGATCCATCACCCATCCTGAGCCCTCTACTGAAAGGTTCATCACACAGACACACTGCTGAGGCTCTGTTCCAAGCCTCCCATCACAGCCCCCCCCCCCAGCTGCCTCTGCACTCTCTCTGCTCCCTGGTCACTCTGAAGGGCATCTGTGTCCTTCAGATAGCGCCCCTGGAGCATGCTGAGACCTTAGAACCAGTCAGGCACACTGTGAAAGAACCAGTTGGATTTCCTGTTAAGGGAGGAGACAGTGGCCCCGCTGCCTTCCCACACTAACTTGTACACAGGTCCTTCTTCCTCTCCCTCACCTGCCCTCTGCTAGAAAATAATAAATTGAAAATGTAATAAGAAACCTCCCTACTAAAAAAATCCCAGGCCCAGATGGTTTCACAGCAGAATTCTATAAAACATTTCAAAAAGACTTAAGCCATTATTACTCAAACTGTTCAGAAGGATACAAGCAGAGGGCAATCTCCCAAATTCCTTCTCTGAAGCCAGCATCACTCTAATACCAAAACCAGGCAAAGATACAACCAAAAAAGAGAACTATAGATTTATCTCATTAATGAACACAGTTAAAACACTTGCAAAACACATACAGACCCACATCAAAAAGAGCATCCATCATGACCAAGTTGGATTCATACCAGAGATGCAGGGATGGTTCACCATATGAAAATCAATAAATATCAAAAAACATATAAATAGACTAAAATACAAAAAACACATGGTCATCTCAATTGATGCAGAAAAAGCCTTCTACAAAACCCACCATCCCTTCTTGCTTAAAGTCTTAGAGGGAATTGGACTGGAGTGATCATTCCTCAATGTAATCAAAGCCATATACAAGAAACCCACACCAACGTCATGCTAAATGGATAAAAATTAGAAACATTCTCCTTAAGAACCCGGCAAGGCTGCCCCCTATTGCCACTCCTCTTAAATATAGAGCTTGAAACAATTGCTAGGCCAGTAAAGCAAGAAAAGGAAATTAAAGGAGTACTAATTAGAAAAGAGGAAGTCAAGCTATCCCTTTTTGCAGACAATATGATAATTTACCTAAAGCATGTTAAAACTCCACCAGAAAACTCCTAGAAATGATTTAGAGTTTCCGTAAAGTTGTGGGATACAAAATTATCCTAGAAAAATCAGTAGCCTTTCTTTACACCAACAACAAGCAACTGAAGAAGGAATACAAGGAGACCTTCCCACTCACAATAGCCTCAGAAACAAAAAAATACCTAGGAACAAATCTAACCAAAGACACCAAAGATCTCTACGTCAAAAATTTTAAACCCCTGCAAAAGGAGATTGAAGAAGACATTGGAAGATGTAAAGACCTCCCATGCTCATGGACTGGAAAAATTAATATAGTAAAATGCACATTCTATCCAAATTAATATACAGATTCAATGCAATACCAATTAAAATCCCCAAGAGTTTCTTCACAGGCTTGGAAAAATAAAAACAAAAGATCCCAACAGCCAAAGCAACCCTGAGTGAAAAGAGCAATACAGGGGGGATTTCTATATCAGATTTCTTTTTCTTTTCTTTCTTTCTTTCTTCCTTCCTTCCTTTCTTTCTTTCTTTTCTTTTTCTCTCTTTCTTTCTTTCCTTCTTATTTTTTTAATATATATTTTGTACAAGATTATCAAATCTAGACCCGTGTTCCCCACCCTATGCCCCCACCCCACCAGAGCTCATGTATTCTGCCAAACATGCTTTTCATCTCTTTCTCAGTCTTTCTCGATATTCTCCATGTGGAAGTTGACTGTTTTGAGCAGAAGTTCACTGTTTCAGTCAGTTCTTTGATGCAGTCCTTTCTGTTGTTGTTGTGTTTCCTAAATGCATCACCCCAACTGCTTGGCAAATGCTCAGGGGCCTTATACCAGATTTCAACTAACTACTAAGGGATATATAGTCATAACAAACAGCCTGGTCACTGGCACAAATACAAAAACAGGACCTGTAGACCAATGGAACAAAAACTGAAGATCCAACCATTGAGACCATACAATTTTCAGCCACCTCATATTTGACAAAAGTGGCCAAAGACTCAATGGAGGAAAGACGCTCTCCCTCAGCAATGGTGTTGGGCAAAACTGGTCCCACTTGTAGACATAATTAAACCCCTACCTCTCACCTATAAAAAATCCACTAAAGTGGGTCAAAGCCCTCAATGGGAAACCCCAAACCTCTGAAGCGTAAATAGAAGAATAACATTCTGGTTAGCAATCTACAAAGGACATAGTGTTGTAGAAAAGACTTTTTTTTGTTTGTTTTTTGAGATGCGGTCTCCTATAGCCCCAGCGGCTGAAGGAACTAACAACTCTGTAGACCAGGCTGGCTTGAACTCACAGGATCAGCCCTGTCTCCCCTCCCCACTGCGATAGGCATTTCATGAAACACACCCGCCCACCTTAAGAGGTTCCTTAGCCACCATGGGTGCTGGAAATTGAAATGGGGTCCACCAAGGGCAGGTCAGTGTTGTTCTTAACTGACTGATGCATCTCTCCATGATGGACAAGACTTTCTAATCCAACAGCAGCGAGCAGGAAATTAAATGTTGACAATTTGACAAGTGGGTTTCCTCCCCACTCTGCTGATTTTTCTTCACTTCCTGATTTTTTCTTTAGCTATACAAACGCTTTTGCGTTTACGATGAGGTCCCACTTGTCAGCTGTTGTCCTTATTTCTCTGTGCAGCGTTTGATTTTTTAAAAAGTCTTTCTTTTTCTACCTGCTAGGCACTTGCTGGTTGTGTCTGAGCTTTTCTTCTATCACCCTTCACGGGCTCTTGGTTTCAGGTTAGAATCTTTGATCCACTTGGGGTTTATTTTTGTAAGGGTCGAGGGTCAGGGGGTTTAAATTCTGTCTTCTAAGTGGTGGTCCGATTGTTTTCGCCAACACCCATTTGCTGAAAGATCTATATTTCCTTCCATTGAGGCTTTTTGGCCCCTTTGTCAAATATGAGGTGGCTGGGCTGGAGAGATGGCCTAGTGGTTAAGAGTGCTGACTGCTCTTGCAGAGGACCCAGGTTCAATCCCCAGCACCCACATGGTGGCTGAGAGCCGTCTTTAACTCCAGTTCCAGGGGAATCCGACACCCTCTTCTGACCTCTGCGGCATTGCACGACACGGGTGCACAAACTTACATGCATACAGTACATTCATACACATACAAAATAAATAAAAAATATTAAAAAAATATGAGGTGGTTGAAGTTATATGAGCTCAAGTTTGGATCTTCAATTTTGTTCCATTGGTCAAAGGGTCTGTTTTCTTTTGCCAGTACCAGGCTGTCTTTATGACTATAGCCCTGTAATGTAAGCTTGGATTCTGGTAAAGTACTCCCCCCTGTATTGCACTTTTCACTTGGGGTTGCTTTAGCTATTTGGGGTATTTTGTTTTTCCATATGAATTTAAGGATTTTTTCCAAGTCTGTGAAAAAGCTCATGGGGATTTTGATTGGGATTGCATTGAATCTGTATATTAATTTGGGTAGAATGGACATTTTTACTACATTAATTTTTCCAATCCATGAGCATGGGAGGTCTTTCCATCTTTTGATGTCATTTTCAATCTCCTTCAGGGTTTAAAAAGTTGTAGATGTCTTCAGTGTCTTTGGTTAGGCTTCTTCCTAGGTTTTTTTTTTTTTTTTGAGGCTATTGTGAGTGGGAAGGTCTCCTTATATTCCTTCTCCAGTTGCTTATTGTTGGTGTAAAGAAAGGCTACTGATTTTTCTAGGTTAATTTTGTATCCCGCCACTTTACTGAAACTTTTAATCATTTCTAAGAGTTTTCTGTTGGAGTTTTTAGCATTCCTTAGGTAAACTATCATATAATCTGCAAAAAGGGATAGTTTTGCTTCCTCTTTTCCAATTAGTATTCCTTTAATTTTGTTCTCTCACCTTATTGCCCTGGCAAGCATTTCAAGCACTATATTGAAGAGGAGTGGTGATAGTGGACAACCTTGCCATGTTCCTGCCTAAAGGGGAATTCCTTTAGGAATTCCTTAAAAGGGGAATGCTTCCAACTTTTCTCCATTTAGAATGATGTTGGCTGTGGGTTTCTTGTATATGACTTTGATTACCTTGAGGAATGATCCCTCCAGTGCAATTCCCTCTAGGACTTTAAGCACGAAGGGATGCTGGATTTTGTCAAAAGCTTTTTCTGCATCAATTGAGATGATTGTGTGGTTTTTGTCTTCCAGTCCATTTATGTGTTTTATGATATTTATTGATTTACTTATGTTGAACCATCCCTGCGTGTCTGGTATGAATCCAACTTCGTTATGATGGATGATCTTTTTGATGTGGGTCTGTATGCAATTTGCATGTATTCTGTTGAGAATTTTTGCATCTGTGTTCATTAATGATATGGGTCTATACTTTTCTTTCTTGTTTGTGTCTTTGTCTGGTTTCAGTATTAGGATGATGCTGGCTTCAAAGAAGGAATTTGGGAGATTTTCCTCAGTTTGTATCCTTCTGAAAAGTTTGAGTAGTAATGGTTGTAAGACCTCTTTAAATTTTTTATAGAATTCTGCTGTGGAACCATCTGTGCCTGGGCCTTTTTTAAGTTCAGAGGATTTTTATTACATCTTCAATTTCCTCAAGTATTATGGGTCTGTTTAAGTGTCAATCTCTCTTGGTTAAGCTTTGGTGAATCCTTGAGGGTGAGATGGGTTTCTTATAGGCAGCATATAGTTTTATTCTGTTTGCTAATCCATTCTCCCAGTTTATGTCTTTTGATTGGGGAGTTTAGACCATTATTATTTTAGGTTATTATTGAGAGATGTGTATTGTTTCCTTTCAACTTATTTTTCACTTGCATTCTTGGTCTAGGTATTTATTTACTCTGTTATGCTTTTGTTTCTTCCTCAGCTTTGGATGTACAGCCTAGAATCACTGACACTGCTGGATCATCCCAACCACAGTAAACCACAGCACCAGCAGTTTATCCTTTTCACCACAGTACCAGTAGCTTGAGCAGGAGAGGAGGGTGTTACTCCTTTGGCCTGTGCACTGGACCCCGCCTGGGCGACGAGTGTGTGCCACTGGCTCTCCTTCTATCCTTGCACACAGTTCCCCTCTATGGTTCTAGTGGTGGGTGGCAGGCACCCGCCCAGGGTGGGCAGCAGCAAGCCTGTGTGCCAGAGACCCACCTGGGTGATGAGTGTGTGACCAACTCCATGCTTCTTATAAGGCACTAGAGACTGTGTTAGACCTTTTTTGCTCTTTGCAATATTCTAGGTAGAAGCCTTGTTGGAGCTTAGGAGAAATAGCTGAGAAAAATATGTCCCTTTGAAAATGTTGGTGCTTGTTTTTTTCAGCTTTTGGTGTGGAGATCCTTATTTAGCATTAGAAAGAAGCCAGGGCTCAAATAGCCAGAGTGTTTAGGATTAAGTCATGGTGGCCAAACTTTGGAATGCAGAGGGCCAAGGGAGCCTGAGAAATCTGGGAAGGTCCATTTAACATATTTTTTTCTTCTTTGGTTTAAAACCCAGAGCATCCATCTCAGGCCAGATAAAATTATTTAAAAGCCTCGGTTTTAAACACACAGCTGCCAGGCTGGTGCAGCCAAGCACATGGGACTCGTAGCCCAGCACCCAAACATGAGGGTGGATAGTTGCAAGGAAGAAAGAAAGGCTAGTAGCAGAGAACCAGAGGGCACATTGGGTGGCAATGTCCCAAAGTTGTTCAGCTGGAAAGAGAGGCTTCCTAGAAGATAGATTCCCTATTTTCTGCTGAGGTTCCTGTACCTCGATTTTTCCTGGATTGATTCAGGTCCCTGTTCTAAGGTGCCATTTGTGGGAGTTGTTAATCCCACGTAGGAACAGGTTGTGAAGAGGGCACGTGTGCAAGACTTTCAGCACATCTTGGGGACACACCTCAGAGGGTCTGGATCCAATTTATTCTATACAACAGGTGGCTTATACAGGCTTGGGACAGACAGCCCCTGCATTGCATGATATCACCTCCTAGTAGCCAATGCCAGACCTCCACACCATCATGCATCACCCCAGCTCCTGGGGCAGATCAAGAGTCTTGTGATCCTTTGCTCATGATCCTGGAGTATGCTATCTGAATGTTAGCTCACACAGGCCCAACCTGAGGCATGGTCACAAATCAGGTAGAATACAAGGATGCCGCTCTCTGCATTCCCATTCTGTACTTGAAGTCTTTGCTAGAGCAAGATAGAAAGGGGACATAAATGGGAAAATAAGAGGCCAAAGTATCTTTATTTGAAGATCATTTGATTCTATACAGAAAAGACCCAAAGAACCTCACCAGAAAAATCTGAGAGATAGTAAATACATTCAGCAAATTTCAGGATATAAAATTAACACCCCAAATTGCTAACCTTCCTATACACCAACAAACACACTGAGAAAGAAAACAGGAAGCGATTCCATTCACCATAGTCTTAAAGTCATAAAGTGTCTTGGAATAAAGCTAACCATGGAATTAAATGACTTGTCCAATAAAAACTTTTAAAACGCTGAAGAAGGAAACTGAAAAACTTACCATGCTCATGGATCAGTAGGATTAATATTGTGAAAATGGCCAGCCTACCAAGAGCAAGCTACAAATTCATGCAATATCCATTAAAATTCCCAAACAATTGTTCACAGAAATTGAAAAAATAATCTCGAATTTCATATTTAAACACAAAACATTCAGGATACCAAATGATTCTAAACAACGAAAGAACTGCTAGAGGCATTGCCATACTTGATCTCAAATTATACTACAGAGCCATAGTAATCCAAACAGCATGGTACTGGCATATAAACAGACAAATGTATCAATGGACTATATCAAGGACACAGATTTAAATCTGTATATTTACAGCCACCTGATTTTTTGACAAAGGAGCTGAAAAATACCCACTGGAGAAAAGACAGCACGTACAACAAATGATGCTGGTCAGAGCGGACAAAGGCATGTAGAACAATGAGACTAGGTCCCCATCTTTCACATGCACAAAAAACTCCAATTGGGTCATGGACATCAACATAAGACCTGATACCCAGAATCAGATAGAGGAGAAAAACGGAAATACATCAATACTTGTAGGCATAGGAAAGGAGTTTCTGAACAGGATTTGTGTAACACGAGCATTAAGTCCAACAATTGAAAAACGAGACCACATAAAACTAAAAGAACTCAGTACATCAAAGGATACCAGCATTGGAGTGAAGAGACAACCTACAGAATGGGGAAAATATTTACTAGCTTTAAATCTGATAGAGGATTAGTATCCAGAATATTC
Source organism: Rhizomys pruinosus (assembly GCA_009823505.1). Classification (NCBI taxonomy): domain Eukaryota; kingdom Metazoa; phylum Chordata; class Mammalia; order Rodentia; family Spalacidae; genus Rhizomys; species Rhizomys pruinosus. Next base: position 1,074,434 of record VZQC01009555.1, on the reverse strand, counting down.
GAAGAACTCATAAAATTAAACATAAAAAAGCAACCCAATTAAAAAGTGGGACAAAGAGCTGAGCAGAGAGTTCTCTAAAGATGAAACACAAATGGATCATAAATACTTTTAAAAAGTTCACCATTTTTAGTCATTAGGAAAATGCAGATTAAACCCCTTTGAGATTTCATCTTACCCCTCTCAGAATGGTTAAGACCTGAAAAACAAACAACCACAAATGCTGGTGAGGAGGTGGAGAAAGGCGAACACTTACTCAGTGCAGTTGGCAGCGTGAACTGGTGCAGCCGTTAGGCAAAGCAGTGTGAGGTTTCTCATAAAGCTGGAATTTGATCTACCACATGATCCAGGCATAAACCCCAAAGCCCCTTTACTATGATACAGAAATACCTGTTCACCCTGTTCATGGCTGCCCTGTTCATAATAGCCAGGGGACAACCTAGATGTGTATCAATTGATGATGAACAATGAAGGTTTGGTACATATACACATTGGAATATTATTCAGCTCTTAAAAAAGGAAAATTTGAAATTCACAGGTAAATGCATGGTACTGGAAACCATCACCCTTTGTGAGGTAACCCAGCCACAGAACGATGATGTCACATGTTCTCTTTCTTAGCTTTAAAATCTTAGCTATGCATGCTTCAACTTGAAAATCTAGAGAGGTCAAGATACTAATAAATTGTCATGGTGGGGGTGGGGAGGAGGCTTCCTGGGGGGAGGTAGAATGCAGTGTTGTAAATGAAGAAAGGAGGACATTAGAGTACAAAAGGTTAAATGAGGGCAGAGGAGGGAGTATGGGGAGTGATAAGTAGCACAAAAGTGCTTTAGAAAAAGCCATATGGTGACTTACCATAGAAGTTTCTTAAAGTATACACATATACCTGATAAATCTCTCTGATAAAGAGAGATTAAAAGGCTGTATTCCATTAGACACTACAGACATGAACTATAGCACAAACCAGGAGAAGTAAAGTTGGTGCTGACTCCAGAGCATCATCTGTACTGGTGAGAATTCATAGTGTTGGAAGGTGCTATGCATGGTGTAGGATGAAAAAGCAATCATCAACCTTACCCAGCTGTGAATCCTGTGAACTACAACAACTGGCAAGGTATGCCCTCAGATGCAATAACACCATATATATTACTGGAATACCCAACCCCTCTCTCATTGGATTTGAGTTCCACTTCATAGGATGGAGCCCATACCTGACATTCACATCAAGCTTAGGAACCTGAAGATAGGGCACAGGGCATTGAGGAGAGCTCAATACTAGTTTTCTACTAAATAATTTATTAAATTGGCTCTTATTGACTTATCGCTATATGTATAGAGGAATGCATCTCTCAACTCTCACTAGAGAAGTTTCCTTATGGTGAGTAACACAGAAACCCACAACGGGCCAGTATGCAGAGGACAAGAGGCTGCAGAGTGCTGATCCCTGAGTAGGTCACCTAGATCAAACCCCTGCCTCCCAAGGCTCAGGGATCAGTGCAGAAGGGAGGGCAGAAAGACTATAGTCAGGGGTGGTGGATGACCACAAGGAAACAGTGTTTTCCAGTGTTACTCCTATGAACTCACAGCAATGGTGGAAGCATGCACAAGTCCCATGTAATCGAAGCCACACATTGCAGCATAGACATGGGGAAGTTGGTAAGAAACTTCAACCCTACCTAAGGAACTTTTAGCAACCAGTGTATCCATATATAAACTCGCTGATTCCATTTAAAGATTTTATTCTTATTTTTAGTGATATGTGTGTGTGTGTGTGTGTATGTGTATGTGTGTGTCTGACTGAGTGTGGGTTTGTAGATGTGAGTGCAGTGGCTATGGGGCCAGAAGAGGACACTGAACCTCCTTTGCCATGTCTGTATATGGTTGTGACCCACCTGGCATGGGTGCTAGGAACTGAACCTGGGTCCTCTGTAAGGGCAGTATATGTTCCCAACCATTGAGCTATTTATCCAGCCCCCTTTTACATCCTATTTCTATATGTATTGAGATAATTTTATAGATTTTATTCCTTATTCTATACATGTATTGAGTTAAAATGAAAAAAAAATTATTGGAGCTGAAGAAATGGCTCAGCAGTTAAGGGTCCTGGCTGCTTTTGCAGGTTCAGTTTCCAGCACCACACAGTGGCTGACTGTAACTCCAGTTCCAAGGGATCCAGAACTCTCTTCTGGCCTCTGTGGGAATTCCATGATATAGGTGCACTTATATACATATAGATAGAACACACACACACACACACACACACACATATATATATATAATTAAATAAGTAATTAAAGTATAATCTTCCTGTCCCCTCTTCCTCAATGACCCCCGAGCCTTGGGGGCAGAAGTTCTTTCTATGTGTCTTATTCTGGGATAAGCACTCTGCAGCCTCTTGTTCTCTGCATGTTTCTGTGTTAACCAGAATTTGCTGCATAAGAAAACTTCTCTGGTGAGAGTTAAGAGATGGATTAATGTATGGCTGTAACAATAAGTCAGTGGGAATCTGTTTAACAGAGGTGGCAGACGACCTCTGGGAAACAGTTTTCCGGACAACTGGTCAGTTACTCACACTCAGAGCAATGGTGACAGCATGCACAATTGCTATGTGCCTGAAATCAGAAATAAAATTCCCAGCATAGACATGAGGAAGTCGATAGGAAGCTTCAACCCCACCTAAGGAAACTGGGAACAGATGGCTGCTGGGAAGGGCAGGCACTCTCTTTCAAGGATGGGACTCTTGGTAGATTGACCAGGCTCTGGTGGATGGACATCCCCCAAATGGGGGGATGAATTAGACTCTATAGCCTTATCATATATCTATATTTTTATATATCATAGAGTATGTTAAATTGGGCAGAGGAAAATAGGGGGAGGTTATCGAAAGTGGAGATCTAAGTACCATCAAATTTTATTATATGAGAATCACAAAAATTCAATGAGAGTTAATATATTTTGTGTGTGTATTTGTGTGTGTGTTTGTGTGTTTTTACCCTCCTGAAGCACACATATGGAGATCAGAGAACAAACTGTGAGACTCTGTCCTCTGCTTTTCTTGTGTGGGGTCCAGGGATTGAACTCAAGTTGTCAGGCCTGACAGCAAGCACCTTTACTGCTGAGCCCTGAATTAAATTTTGAATGCTATACCATGCATGCACAACCACATGTTATGATACAAATCCATTCTGTATGTTGTTGGATGTGATTTGTGTTTACATTGTTGAATATTTTTATAATCTATATTCATAAGAGAGGTGTTTTGCAGTGTTCTCTGCACAGTTTATTTTTTCATTGAATTTTTGTGTATTTCATACAGAACATCTCGATTGATCTTAATCATCTTTATGGCCCCCTCCCCATTGGCATCTCCCATACCCCCTTCACAGGAATTCTTAACTCTGTCATTTGCGTTAAGGTCTGTTGTGTCATTTCTCAGTGCTAGTTCATCTACTGAGGTCTAGTCAGCCTATTTACATTCCCTCTCTTTAGGAAGATCAGCTCTTCCTCACCCAGCAGTAATCAGCTGCCAATAGTCCTTCAACAGAGATTGGGATCTGCTGTCCATTTTCCCAGTTCTGTGCTGGGTTTTGTCTGCTTGAGTTTGCATAGGTCTTGTGCATGCTGTCACCATAGTTGTAGGTTCGTGTGAGCAGGGTCCCAAGAGCTTGTAGGACTCTGTTTCCATGTGGTCATGCCCTTCCTTCCTGAATCTTTATTTTATTTTATTTTATTTTTTGTTTTTTTGAGACAGGGTCTCCCTGTAGCCCCAGCTGTCCTGGAACTCGCCTTGTAGACCAGGCTGGCCTTGAACTCACAACGATCCACCTGTCTCTGCCTCCCAAGTGCTAGGACCTTCCTGAATCTTAAAATCTTTCCACCCCCTCTTCCACAAATGGTCCTTGAGCTCTGGGTGGTGTAGTTAAGTAGAGGATACCTGCTCAAGGACCCACACTCTGCAGACTCTTGGTCTCTGTAGTTTGGCCATTTGTGACCATTTGTGTTCCTGGCCCTCTGTTGCATGAGGGAACTTCATTAATGAGAGTTGAGAATTTCATTAGTGTCCTCTTGGTCCCCTGTTTATGTTCCATGAGCCTTAGGTGTAGAGGTTGCGTTGTAGATATGCCACTTAGGCTTCGGCAATTCACAGACAATGTCCGTGTGTGACCAGTTGTGGTACTCTGTAATAGTCTGGTGTAAAAGAAGTTTCTTTTATGACTGGTGACCCCTTATATTTACTTAACTGTAAATATAAGGATACATATTTGGGACAAAGTAAGAAATTACATTAAGTTTAGGGATGTGACAGCCTTGGGGCTTTCTCTAAGTTCTGTGACCTCTCCAACCATGTGTATTTGGATATGTTTACAGTACCACACATGAATTTACTACCATTGTGTGGGATTTTAGTCCAATTAGGTAGCTGTTGATTGGCCCCAGGATAAAAGTGCCACTATGCTGTACCAATGTCGTGTGCTGTACTGGCTGTTGATGTGGATATTTGGTCTTGAAGCAGGTGTTGGACCATTGACTGATGTTCTTCCTTAGCAGCTTCTCTCCAAAGCTCTGAGAGCTACCATTTAGGGGAAGTGGTTTCCAGGTCGCTTCCAGCTCCATTTCCGCAATAGTGTCTTCACGTTTTGGGAGGCAATAGCCTATGTAATTTTGGGAGTCTCCTGGACTACCCTGGCCAACAACTCAACGTGCCCACTTCTCTCTTGATAATGCCAGGCTCCTATCGTCCCACCTCTCCTGAGCTCCTTCCTCACCTCTATCCCCATAGTTCCTTGTATAACTCTCCTTTCCTCTCCCATTTACATACCCCACTTTATCCATTTCTCCCTTAGTAACACCTGTCTCCTACTATTCTCTCTCAGCTTCCTTCTTTCCCTTTACCTCCCTGGTTCCTTTGCATTTCCCTGGTTCCTGAAGTTATATCAGGATACATACTCACACATAAGGATTTGGTGCTAGGATCCACAAATGAAGGAGAACATAATGTCGTTTGTTTTTCTGAGTCTGTGTAACTTCACTTAGAGTAACCTTTTCTAGTTCTACTCATTTCCCTGCAAATTTCATGATTTAATTTTCTTTACTGCTGAGAACTCCATTGTGTAGATGTACCACATTTTCACTATCCACTCATCAGTTGAAGGACACTTAGATTGCTTCCACCTCTTAGCTATTGTGGAAAGAGCAGCAACAAACATGGATGTACAAGTATCTCTGCAGTAGGATGAGTCCTCTGGACATATTACAGGGAGTGGTATACTTGGATCAAACGGTAGCTTCATTTTTAGCTGTTTTTTTAGTTATTTTTTTGGTCTTCTTTGAGACAGGGTCTCCCTGTAGCCTCCAGCTGTCCTGTAACTCACTCTGTAGACCAGGCTGGGCTTGAACTCACAAAGATCCACCTGCCTCTGCCTCCAGAGTGCTAGGATTAAAGGCGTGCACCACCATGCCCAGCTTTTTAAAAATTATTTTTTGGAAGAAGAAACATATCCCACATTTCAGTCCCTGGGCCATGTGGGTGCTGGAGATTGAACCCAGGTACTTTGTGAGGCAGTCAGCGCTCTTAACCGCTAGGCCATCTCTCCAGCCCCATTTTTAGTTTTTAAAGAGCTCCCCACACTGCTTACCATAGGGGCTACAGGAACTTGCAATCCCACCACCAGTGAATGAACATTCCCCTTTCCACACATCCTTTCCAGCATTTGGTTTAATTTGTTTTCTTGATCTTAGCCAGTCTGATGGGAAGATGAAATCTTAAAGTGGTTTTAATTTTCATTTCCCTAATTACTAATGATGTTGAACACTTTTTAAGATGTTTCTTAGCCATTGTTTCTTCTTTTGAGAACTCTCTGTTCAGATCCTTAGCCCATCTATTAATTGGGTCATTTGTCTTGTTGATTCTTTTTTTTTTTGAGTTCTTTATATATTCTGGATGTTAAAAATCTGTCAGATGTTGCTGGTAAAGATTTTTCTACTAGTTTGTGGATTTTCTCTTCACTTCCATGGTTGTTTCTTTTGATGTACAGGAGCTTTTATTTAATGAGGTCCCACTTGTTGATTCTTGACCTTAATTCCTGAGCAATTGATGTCTGATTTAGAAAGTCCTTTATTTTTTTTTCTTAAAAACTTTTTTTTAAAATTATTTTTTTATGTGTGTGAGTATACTGTCTGCATGTAGGTTGGCACACCTGTGTTGTGCAATGCCCGCAGAGGTCAGAAGAGGGTGTCAGATTCCCCTGGAACTGGAGTTAAAGACAATTCTTAGCTGTCATGTGGGTGCTGGGAATTGAACCCGGGTCCTCTGCAAGGGCACTCGGTGCTCTTAACCACTGAGCAGTCTCTCCATTCCCCAGAAAGTCCTTTCTTACCCTTATATATTTAGATTACTACCAGCATTTTCAGACTTTCAGGTTTCACCTTGAGGCATTTTATCCATTTGGAGTTGACTTTTGTTCAAGGTGAAAGATAAGGGTTTAGTTTCAGTCTTTTATAGGTGGAGATCCAGTTTTGCCAGCACCATTTGCTGAAGATGCTATTTTTTCTCCAATGAGTGTTCTTGACCCCTTTGTCAAATATCAGGTAGCTGAAATTGCATGTACTCATGTTTGGGTCTTCAGTTATGTTCCACTGATCTATGAGTCTATTTTTGTGTTAGTACCATTTATGACTATAGTGCTATAATGTAGTCTGAATATGGTATAGTAATCTCCTCTGCGTTGCTCTTTGTGCTTATGGTTACTTTGGCTATCTGGGGTCTTTTGTGCGTCCATATGAATTTTAGGATGGGTTTTACTAATTTTGTGAAGAATGCCATGAAGATTTTGATTGGCATTGCACTGAAATTATATATGGCTTTTGGTAGGATGGTCATTTTTACAATATTAATTCTTCCAATCCATGTGCATGAGTGGACCTTCTATCTTCTGGGGTCTTCCTCAATCTCTCTTTCTTTNTGTATGTGTATGAATGTACTGTCTGCATGCAAGTTTGTGCACCCGTGTCGTGCAATGCCGCGGAGGTCAGAAGAGGGTGTCGGATTCCCCTGGAACTGGAGTTCTCCTGGAATTGGAGTTTCAGACAGCTCTCGGCCGCCATGTGGGTGCTGGGGATCGAACCCGGGTCCTCTGCAAGAGCGTTGGCGCTCCTAACCGCTAGGCCATCTCTCCAGCCCCGATATATGGGTATTTAAATAGTACTAATTGTTATGGTAGGTTACTTTGGTATAGACACAGATGTTTGGATGGTAAAGTAACCTATGCCAAACATCTGTGTCTGTATCCATTCAATCTCTCTTTCTTAAGAGATAAACATTTCGTTGTAGAGGTCTTTAATGTCTTTGTTGAGGTTTATTTTGAGGGATTTCATTTTTTGTGGGTATTCTGAATGGGAGGGTTTTCATGTACTTTTTCTCCAGTGCTTGTTATTGTTATATAAAAAGGCTATTGATTTTTGCAGATTAATTTTATAACCTGCCACTTTACTGAAAGTGTTAATCATGTCTAGAAGTTTTCTGGTGGAATTTTGGGCATCTCTTAAGTATTGATATTTCATCTACAAAAAGGGATAATTTGACCACTTCTTTTTTACTAATCTTTCTTTGATTTCCTTCTCTTGTCTTGTTGCTCTAGCAAGATTTTCAAGCACTATATTAATAAGGAGTGAAGACAGTGCACAGCCTTGTCTGGTCACTGATTTTAAATGGAATGCTTCCAGTTTTTCTCCATTTAGAATGATGTTGTCTGTGGGTTTGTTGTATACAGCTTTAATTATGTTGAGATGTGTTCCCTGCATTCCAATTTCGTCTAGAACTTTTAACAAAAAGGTATGTTGAAATTTATTGAAGGAGTTTTCTGTATCTATTGAGATGACCATGTGATGTTTTTTCTTTGAGCTCATTTATATGACTTACAGCATTTATCGACTTACATATATTGAACCATCCTTGCATCTCTAGAAGAAAGCCAACTTGATCATGGTGGATCTTTCTGATATGTTTCTATATGCAGTTTGCAAGTATTTTGTTGAGAATTTTTGCATCTATGTTCATTAAGGATATTTCTATAGTTTTGTTTTTTGGTTGTATCTTTACCTGGTTTTGGTATTAGAGTAATGCTGGCTTCATAGAATGAATTTGGAGATTTCCCTCTGTTTCTATCTTTTTGAATAATTTAAGTAGTATTGAATAGAGAACTTTTTAAAATGTCTGGTATAATTCTGGTGATTTTATATTACTGTTTCAATTCCTTTGTATCTTATGGGTCTATTTAAGCTGTTGATCTCTTCTTGGTTTAGCTTTGGTGATTCCCATGATTTTAGATATACATCCATTTCATTTACGTTTTCAAATTGAATAGTATATAAGTTTTTTTTAATCTTTTTGAGACAGGGTCTCCCTTTAGTCCCAGCTGGCCTGGAGCTCACTCTGTAGACCAGGCTCGCCTTGAACTTACACATCTGCCTGCCTCTGCCTCTCCAGTGCTGGGATTAAAGGCATATGCCACCATGCTCTATTAGTACATAAGTTTTTAAAGTAGTCCCATATAATGTTCCGAATCTCCTTGTCTGTGTGGTCTTTCCTCTTTCATCCCTTATTTTGTTGATTTGGAGTTGCTTTTTCTTTCTTTCACTTAACTGGGCTAAGGGTCTATCTTGTTTATCTTTTTAAAGAAGCAGGTCTGGATTCATTGATTCTTTGTATTTTTTTCTTTGATTCTATTCCATTAATTTCTCCTCTGTTTTTGTTTTGTTTTATTTCTTCTTGTCTACTAAGTCTGGGTTTCATTTGTTGTTTCCTTTCAAGTATCTTGAATTGCAATGTAAAGTTATTTATTTGTGCTCTTTCTGATTTTTTAATGTAGGCACTTAGAGCTGTAAACTTCTCTCTTAGGACTGTTTCTAAAATGTTCCAGAGCTTTTGTTGTGTTGTATTGTCCTTTTCATTTAGGAATACTTTTATTTTTTTCTTAATTTCTCCTTTGACCCATTCATCATTCAGCAATATGTTATTTAATCTCCATGAGTTTTTGTAGTTACTAAGGCTTCTTTTGATGTTGACTCTAAGCTTTATTGCATTGTATGGCTTAGAATTATTTCAGTTTCTTTTTATTTGTTGAGGTTTGCCTTGTGCCCTGGTATGTGGTCAATTTTGGAGAAGTTTCCATGTGGAGCTGAATAGAAAGTATATTCTTTGGTGCTTGGGTGAAATAGTTGGTAGATGTCTGTTAGGTCCGTTTGAGGTATGGTATTGTTTAATTCAGATGTCTCTCTGTTTATTCTTTTTCCAGTGGACCTGTCTAATGGAGACAGTGGGGTAGTGAAGTCCCCTACTCTTAGTGAGTTAGGAATTATCTAGGTCTTAAGGTCCTGTTGTACTGTTTTTATGAAGTTGGGTGCACCAGAGTTTCATGCATATACGATCATGTTTGTAATATCTTTTAAATTAATTGTTCCTTTTATCAGATGAAGTGAATCTCTTCATGTCTTCTGATTAGTTTTAGTTCAAAGTCTATTTTGCGAGATATTAGAACTGCAACTCCTGCTTGCTTCTTAGTGTTGTTTGCTTGGAGTATTTTTTCCATCTTTTCACCTTAAGCTGGTGCTTATCCTTGAAGGTGACATGGGTTTCTTGCAGACAAAAATAAGATGGATTTTGTTTTTCAATCCATTCAACTAGCCTGTGTCTTTGACTGGGAAGTCCGGTCCATTGATACTTAAAGTTATTCTTGAAAGATGTGTATTCATTCCATCATTTCAATTTCTGTTTGCATTCTTGGTCTAACTTTGTTTCCACAGTTATAACTTCATTCAGTTTCTTTCTGTTGCCACTTGGGTATACTTGTTCCTTTCTGCAGCTCTTTGTTTTGCTTCAAGTAATACCGGAAGGACTGGTTTTCTGGACATAAATTCTTTCAGACTACTCATGTCACAGAAGAATTTTCTTTCTCCTTCAACTATAATAGAAATGTTTGCTGGATAAAGTACTTTGGGTTGGCATCTATAGTCATTTAGAACTAGGAAAACTTTAGTCCAGGCTCTTCTGGCTTTCATGGTGTGCACTGAAGAGTCAGCTGTTATTCTGATACATTTTCCTTTATATGTGACTTGTTTTTCTTTTTCAACTTCCAGTGTTCTTTGTTGTGTATATTTTGTGTTTTTAATATGATATGGTGTAGGGAGTTTCTTTTCTGCTCCTATTTGGTGTTCTATATGGTTCTTGTATTTGTATGGGTGTGTCTTTCCTTAATTTTGGGAAATTTCCTTCTACAATCCTATTGAAGATCTGGTCAATACCATTATCCTGAGATTCTTTTCCTTTCTCTAGGCCTAAAGCAACCATCCATAGCTATTAGATTGTGTTACATTTCTCTTCACTGTGTCTTTTGAGGTAATTTTGATATTTTCACCTGTTTTCTTTTAATATAATTAATGATATTAATTGGATCTATAATGTCAAACTTTTCTTGAATCTTCTCAATAAACTTTCAGTGTTTGGTGTCTTATTTTGGATTTTTGTATAACTCAAAGAAATAACTAGGAAAATCAATTGAAAATAATAGTTACTATAGTTGTTTTGTCCTCAAAGTATATTTTTATTGAATTTTTGTGCATTTCACATAATGTATATTAATCATATTTAGATCCCCTCCCCCATCTACACTCCCTATAGTGTCCCCCCCCCACTGGATTTCATGTCCTCTGTCATACACATTAAGGCCTATCAAGCCAAGCTTGTGTTCTCAGATGTCCTTTGGTATAAGTTCATCCAGTGGAACCTGTTCAGTCTGTCTAGTGTGTCTCCCTTAAAGAAGATCTGCTCTCCCTCACCTAGCAGTGATTAGCTGGTTAAGGTTGGGGGCCTCCTGTCCATTTCCTCAGTTCTATGCTGGTTTTTATCTGATTGAGTTTGTGTGGGTCTTTTGCATGGTTCATATGAACAAGTTCCCAGGCACTTGTAAGACTCTTCTTCCTCATGGTCGTGCCCACTTCTGGCCCTTACAGTCTTTCTGCCTCCTCTTCTGAAATGGTCCCTGAGCCCAATTTGGTTTTGATCATGGTGTTTATCAACACATGTTGTAGAGTAACAGAAAGCAAAGTAGGACAGACACTTGGGTTGGCTCTGTATCTTGGCCTTTGTGAATAATACTTTAAAGTATGGGAGTGTAGACATTCCATGTTTTCTTTGGGTATTATCACAGCTTCCACCTCTTTGTTTTTAATCCATTTTGAGTTGATTTTTTTAATGTGATTTAAGAAAAGGTCTACATGTGGATGTCTGGTTTCTATACTTAATATATTGGAGAGATTATCTTTCTCCTGTGGTGTGTTCCTCGACTCTTTGTTGAAAGCCAGTGGCTGTGGATGAGTGGATTGATCTGTTGGCTCTCTATTCTATCTGGTTGATCTCTGTCTCTGTCTTTATGTCATTACCACACTATGTGCATTATTGTTGCTTTGTATTATATTTTAAAAGAAGTCAGTTACCATAGTTTCTCTAGCTCTGTTCTTTTTCCTCAAGATTCCTGAGACTATTCAGGGACTTTTGTGTTTGTATATGAAGGTTTTTCTGTTTCAGTGAAGAATGGCATTGGTGTTCTGAGATTGGACTGATTGTAGATTGTTTTGGGTATGATATACATTTACACATTCATTCTTTTGCCCCATGAACATGAGGTATTCTAAACAACTTTTGTGTTTTATGTCTTTCCATTTTTTCAACAATGTTTGATAGTTTTATAATTTTTTTGAGACAGGGTCTCCTTCTATTGGGGATTGAAGCTGTTAATACTGTGAGTTATTATCAAAAGCTGTGTATTATTTTTTTGTCATTGGTTGAGGTTCCAGAACTTGGAACACATCTCTCTAGGCCTTTCTGTCTTTAAAGGTTTCTGTCAAATAATTAGGTGTTATCTGTTTTTTAAAAAATATTTTATTATTTTTTTATGTGTTGGTTGCATGTAGGTAAGTGCACCCATGTCATGCAATGCCCAGTGTATTAGTCACTTTTCTGTTGCTGTGATAAAACACCATGACCAAAGGAACTTATAAAAGGAAGAGTTTATTTGAGCTTACAACTGACGGTTCCAGGGAATTAGAGTCCATTGTGGTGGGAGGCATGGCGGCTGGAGTTGGAGCAGCAAGCCGAGAGTCACATCTCACAATGAGCACAGGAAGCCAGGAGAGAGAGTGACTAGAGACCGCAAGACTAGTTAAACTCACTAAGCCTGCCCCCAGTGACATACTTACTCTAGCATGGCCACACCTTCTAAGACCTCCAAGAACAGTGCCACCAACTGGAGACAAAATGTCTGAATATTTAAAGCCTATGGGGGACACTCATTCAAACCACCAGACCCAGAGGCGTCAGAAGAGGATGTCAGATCCCCTGGAACTAGAGTTATGGATGGAAATGCCCATGGACACCAGAAGAGGATGTCAGATCCCCTGGAACTAGAGTTATGGATGGTTGTTAGCCATCATGTGGGTGCTGGGAATCAAACCCTGGTCTTCTGCAAGAGCAGACAGTGCTCTTAACCACTGAGCCATCTCTCTGGCCCCAATTAGGTGTTATTTAATGGGCCTGCCTTTATAAGTGAGTTGACCTTTTTGTTTTGCAGCTTTCAATACCATTTATTTATTTTGTATTTTTAATGTCTTAACTATAATATACTATGGAGAATTTATTTTCTGGTCCTACCTCTTTGGTGTTCTGTAGGCTTCTTGTACCTGGATCAGCATCTCACTCTCAAGTTTTGGGAAATTTTCTACTATGATTTCACTGAAGATATTTTCCGTGGCAGCACCATGATGTTTGTCTGTTTTTATGTTCATGGTTTTAAGGTGAGGTCTTTTCATGGTGTCCCCAAACTTTCCCGTGTTCCTTTTCACATTAAAATATTCTCATTGGCCTTCCTGAGTAATCCAATTATGCTGCTTTGTCTTCCATCCAAAACTCTCTGTTTTCAACATGATCCATTCTGCTGTTGAGGCTTTCCACTGAGGGTTTTATTTGGCTTTTCGGCTTTCCATTTTCAGCATCATTTGTTTGGTTTTTCTCCAGTACTTTGAACTCTGCTTTCATGACTTAGCTTGACTTCCTCATTTATCCATCCTTTTGTCTTTGTAGTCTGAATTTCTGACCATAGCCATAATCATTCTTTGAATTTTGCCTGGAAGTTCTTCCAGCTCACTTCCATGAGGGGTTGTTATTATGGGATTTGTAACTTTGGGAAGAGGCCTGTTATTTTGGTTTTTCATGTCTGTATTTCTGTGTAGGGCTTTGCACATTTGGAGTTAGTTTATTTCTGCAGAGTCATTTATCGTATTCAGGAAAGAGGCTAGTCTATAGGTGGAAGGGATGTCAATTTTTCTGTTTGTCTGTAGGTGTACAGCCTCGATCCCAGATCTTTTATTTGTCCTACAGTCTGGTGCCTGCAGTGGCTTGGTCAAGGATTTTGGAACAACTTTTACCTAGACGTGTGGTCTGATCCTGGGCCTTAAGGTGGAATGGGACGTCTGGAGGTCTCAGAGCTTTGTGACAGAGCTCTGGGGAGTCCCGAAGGGGGAGAGACCAGGACCTCTCCCCCTGTAATGGAGGTGGGGCTTGGACTGAGATCTGGATAGTTTCTGTTTTTAATATAATACTTTTATTGATGTTTTGTGTATTTCAGACATCATTTTTCAGTTCAATGTAGACATATTCCCCTTTCCCTTCCCCACACCCCACCCCAGATCATGCATTCTGCCATACATGTCCTGCATCTTTCTCTTAGTCAAGTTTTTCTCTGCAAAGGTTTATTGTTTAGGGCAGAATTTAACTCTGTCAGTCTATTCTTTGATCCAGTCCTTATGTTATTGTGGTTCCCTCCCAATTGTATTGCTTCAAAGTATGGCTATATACACATCATATATGTATCAGAATTATGTCCCCAGAAATAAACTGTATGTTAATGCTGATATATGTTTAGGAGTTCACATTTTTCCCTTTAATTTTATTTATTTATTTTTTATTTATTTATTTATTTTTGGTCTTTTCGAGACAGAGTCTCCCTGTAGCCCCAGCTGGCCTGGAACTCACTGTGTAGACCAGGCTGGCCTTGAACTCACAAATATCCGCCTGCCTCTGCCTCCAAGTGCTAGGATTAAAGGCCTTTAATTTTATATTACCCTAAAATATGAACATATACCTTCCACCCCCTATACATTAATTACCATGTCTGAAAGTAAGTGGTAAGTTAATTCTAGGGCTTATTAAGAGATTCACATTATAACATTACAGTTGCTTTTAGTTAGAAAGAAATATAACAATAACATTGCTCAGCTTGCCTTTTTAAAATAATTTTTTAATTTTATATTATCCCAAAATATGCATATATACCCTCCACACAGAAATCAAAATTACAAATTCTGAAAATAAACTATAGGTTGATTGCTAAACACATTTAGAGAGTCACATTTTTAACAGCAAATTTGCATGCAGGTATAAAGATGTGTAACTTTACATTATTTTTTTTTTAAATATGACTACATATCTTCCATCCATATGTGGTAATTACAGTGTGTGAATATAAGTGGTAGGACACTTCCAGAGCCCATTTAGAGATTCACATTGTAATAGCACAGTTGCTTTCAGATACAATGAAATATAATAATAGGTGGTTTCCATAGTGTAGTGGTTATCATGTTCACCTCAGAATGAAATATAATAATAAAGTTGCTCAGTTTGCCTGCCAACTGGGGATTTGGTGTTAGCATCCACAAATGAAGGAAACCATTTGCCTTTTTTTTCTGGGACTGTGTTACTTCACTTAGTATAATTGCTTCGAGTTCCATCCATTTACCAGCAAAGCTCATGATGTCATCTTTCTTTACTGCTGCATGGAAATCCATTGTGTAGATGGACCACATTTTTGTTGAGATCTGGATAGTTTCAAAGGAAGGGAAAGAGACCAGGAGGAGGTGGCAGTCCAGTCCCTGGCAAGCATCGGAGGGGCCTTTGGGTACCCTGAATGGAGGGAGGGGGCTGACAGGGAGCAGGCAGCCTACTTGGGTGTCTCCATGTAGATTGACTGGATCATATTCTATTTTCTAAAATTTTGTGTGTATGAGTGGATTGCCTTCATGTGTATAAGTGCACCCATGTTGTGCAGTGTCTGAGGAGGCCAGAAGAAGGTGTCAGATCCCCTGGAACTGGAGTTATGGATAGTTGTTAGCTGCCATGTGTGTTCTGGGAATTGAACCCAGGTTCTCTGCAAGAGCAGACAGTGCTCCTAACCACTGAACAATCTCTCCAGCCCCCATATTCTATTTTTTAATGATATAGTCCTATTTAATTAGTTGGAAGCTCTTCTTTGGCCCAATCTATAATATCTTTAAAAAAATCATGTATCCCAGTAAGATTAACATTATATTCTTTGATTTAATAAAGTTTTAGTATTTGCAGTGTATCTTCCTTCAGTAATAATGTGAACTAATGTTTTCATTTTTCTTTTTTTCTGGCCAGTCTCATCCTGAGAAGATATAATTTATTGGTCTTTTTAATAAAACAGCTCTTAGTTTTATTGATCAAAGTTACTCTTTTTCATTTCAAATACATTGATTTCCTTATGTTATTTTCTTTAGAGCCTCTCAACATTTTGTTCATTGGGTTTCAGTATTCTTTGTTTACAGTACGGGTAGCTCCCTGGAGACTACACTTTTTTTGTGAACATTTGCTGTGATTATGGTACATGGCTATGTCGTGTTTTCATTTTATGTGCTTATTTTGTAGCTCTTAATTTTAGTTTGACCTCCTCTTTGACCCTTGTTAGAGGAATTAAAAATCCAAATTGATTAAATAGGAAGTACTTAATGGGTAATTTCTGCTTTCCTTGCTAATTAAAGACATAAAATATGTGGAGTTTTTAGATTTCAGAGTTTGCTAAAGTTTTTATCAAACTTTAAAAAATCTTTAAAAAAATTAAGTTTGACTATTTCATACATGTGCACAATGTGTTTTGATTCCTCTCTCTCTTCTACCTCCTTCCCATTTCCATGATTCCTCTCACCTGTTCCCTTCACAGATTTCATGAGCTTTGATTTTATTTTGTGAACCATTTAGGTTAACCAGGAGCCTCTTGGATTGGACTTCCCACTGGAGCCTGATGGGGTCACCTGTGAGCACATGACTGCAGTCAATGACTCTCATTTTCCCTGAGTCTATCAGTAGACAATAGTACATCAGTGAGTGGTAGGGATTCCTGGTCCTTTTCTCCATAATCCATCTCTGGAGGCTCATGAGCTCATTCTCCATCATCTGTCCCTGGAGTCTCATAAGCCTCTTCTCCATCATCCATCTCTGGAGTCTCACGGGCTCCTCCTCCATCATCCATCCCTGGAGGCTCATGAGCTCATTTTCCATCATCCATCCCTGGAATCATGGTCCTCTTCTCCATCATCCATCCCTGGAATCATGGGCTCCTTCTCCATCATCTGTCCCTGGAGGCTTAGGGGCTCCTTCTATATCATCTGTCCCTGGAGTCTTATAGGCCTCTTCTCCATGATCCATCCCTGGAGTCTCATGGGCTCCTTCTCCATTATCCATTCCTGGAGTCTCACAGGCTCCTTCTCCATCATCTGTCCCTGGAGTCTCATGGCCCCCTTTTCCATCATCCATCCCTGGAGTCTCATAGGCCTCTTCTCCATGATCCATCCCTGGAGTCTCATGGGCTCCTCCTCCATCATCCATCTCTAGAGGCTCATGGCTCTTCCTGTACAGATCCAGTGCAGTCTCCTGCACTTGTTGAGAATTCATGATTAGAGTGACTGTGTCTTTCCTAAAAGGTGGCATTTTTCAGCCTTTTCCTCTGCCTTCTGGCTCTTCCATTCTTCCACCCCCTCTTCTACAATGTTCCCTGAACCATGGAGTGTGGAATAAGCATCTTGCTTAGGCCCATACGCTCAACTCTCACTTATTCTCAGGGCTTGGTAAGGAGATATACTATACCTGGCACTGTGAAGTTTTTTTTCCTAGGACCTTTTACATGTTCAATAATTTTAATATGGAGGGATACATTTTTGATGAATGGTAATTTTTTTGTGTGCTTATAGATATATGTAGACATTGTTTTATGTAGTACTTTCAATTGTGGTTTTTTAGACTTCTCTGTATTTGTTTTTCACTTGAAAACAATTTATTTTCCACTTGAATTATGTCGTTTTAAGAGGTAGGTAAATAGCTCCAGCTGTATTATACACTTCACCATCATCTCCTTAGGTACAGTTAAGGACCAGTCATATATCACAGTTTACTGTCCCGTTCTGGGAAATTAGGGCTAGCCTGTGCCAAAGAGGAGATGACAGATGACATACACATTGGAATAACTAAGCAATATCTGTCTGATGGGTTGAGGTATTTCATACTTAGTCTGTACCCAAATATTATATGTGAAATTAGAACAGGTGAGAGTTTGTTTTACAGAGAGGCCTTTCCAAATAATACTTTCAGGCACATATTCAATAAATAAATATTCAATGAAGAAATCATTTTGTTCTGGTTAGAGTTGCTCAGAATCTTCATGGCTGGTTTTACAAATCACCTTGGAATGTATTTTCCGGCCATAGGAACATTATTACCTTGGAGGAAGATGCATAGGCAGGGAAAGGGGAAAGGTTTTGGTACCTAGATACTGGAAGAGACAAAACGTTGTCTTTTTGGTAGTGTTAGAAGTACTTGTAACACCTAGCATACTACATGGTACACACCAGAAACTCAACTTCGAAAGCTACAGTGGGTGCTGGTGATACATGGTACACACCAGAAACTCAACTTCGAAAGCTACAGTGGGTGCTGGTGAGACAGCTCAGTGGTTAAAAACACTGGGTGCTCTTGCAGAGGACCGGGGTTTGATTCCCAGCACCCACATGGTGGCTAACAACCATCCATAACCCCAGGGGGGAATCTGACACCCTCTTCTGACCACTCAGGGCACTGTACAATGCAGGTGCACTTGCACACATGCAGATAATACACTCATACACATAAAATAAAAAATAAAATATTTTTAAAAGCTACAATGCTGCTGCTGAAGCCAGTGTTATTGAAGTGGAGATCAAATTCAAAAACATGGCCAGAAAATACAATGGGAATTCTATTCTAGCTTGGTAGTTACAGTGAAATGATAAATATCTCTCAGAATGCTCTGGTGATGTTGTATCTGCATCTACAGTTACCTTTGCTGATAAGGTGTGACTGGGGACCAAGCCTTTGGGTCTGAACACTCTGTGTAACCAGTCATGTGCACCACAGGACGCGAGTTACCTTTCTGGAAGCTATTTGCTGAATAAACTTCACTTATTATTTTAGAAATGAGTGTTTCCAGTGTGTGTTGAGCTTCTAGCTACTCTTAGGCAAAGCTATTACTGAGTTAATGGCAGGGAAGTCCATCCGATGGCTGAGTTTTCTCCTGGCCAAAGGCAGGCAGTGCTCTCTTCACCTCAGAGGGGGGAAGGTCCTTTGGGAGACAGATGTTTACACCAGGAGTGAACTTCTTGGCAAAGTAATGTTTGGAAACTCTGAAGGTAGCCAAGTCAGTTGAGTTCCTATGGATAACTTAAGTGGGTAGATAACACGAGAAGGAAAATGTAAATATAAAGACTATTTGGAAATGCACCTGGAGGTAGTAATTGAAATAGACTCCTTTCTGTGACAAGATGGGCATTCTTATTAATTCTAACCTATATTTCAAATGTGATTTTTTTCATGGTACCAACAGAGCATATTGGTAGATCAACAGAGATGAATCTGTCTTGCTGAAATTCTTAATGACTTTGAAGATTTAATGTTTATTTTTCTGATTCAAATGTGCTAATGTAGAGCCTTGTTAAAATGGAAAGCTTAATTAATGCAGATTAAATGTACTTGAATATTCTGCCAGTATATGAAACTCTATATAATGGTAAAGTTTTTATTTTTAAAAATTTTATCCCCATATTATAAATAATATTACATCCAAAATGTAATTAGATAGGAAATAGAAATCGGGGCTGGAGAGATAGCCTAGCGGTTAAGAGCACTGACTGCTCTTGCAGAGGACCCGGGTTTGATCCCCAATACCCACATGGCGGCTAAGAATCGTCTGTAACTCCAATTCCAGGAGAACTCCGATTTCCAGGGGAACGCACCCTCTTCTGACCTCGCGCGACATTGCACGACACGGGTGACAGAACTGCATGTCAGGACAATACATCATACGCACACACACACACACCCACACACACACACACACCACACACACACAAAGGGAAATAGAAATCGTTGGATTAAGAAAATCATCCAGTGGAATATTGTGAGGAGATGAAATGCCTGTTGGTTTCTTTTTCTTTTTTTTTTTTTTTTTTAAACAAAATTTTGTGTTTCAAAAGAAACTCCAGTCCAGGTTTGTGAGTCCTTCTTGTAGAAAGGTTGAACGAGGTTCATTTGGACTCTGTCAGCTACTTGATTAGCGTGTTCATGTAGTTGTCTTTAATCTCCACCATCTCAGCGTTCTTCCATGTACAAGAAGGCGTTGATGATTATGTCATGGAGCTATGGGGACTTTGATGAGCACCTTCTCCAATGGCGCGTACTCAGGGGCTCCTTAGACATACTTTCCTTCCTTTCCTTCCTGCCTCTTTAGATATTTCCCAAACTCCCCAATTCAGAAGGAAAACAGGAAGAGTTTGGTACCTTCCCATTACTTGAAATTGATGTTAGGTTTTCACAAGAGGTTTGTATGGTGAATACTAAATGGTGGATTTTCTAGACAGAATGCATTTTGTCATTTCCAAGAATCACATTTGCCTTTCCTATTACAGATGATTTGGAAAAATATTTGAATAATTTTTCAGATAATTTGTTGTGGGGTTTCAGAGGAGGAGAGAAATTCCAGAGTGCTACAGTACTTGTTCAACTCAGCCTAGGAAAAGCCTTTTTCCTTACTAAATTAACTGTGCATGTCTATGAGATGAACTTCTTATATAATCTTGAGATTGAGTTCTCTAATGAGATATAATATGAGATTTATATATATATATATATATAGATATATATATTATATATATATATTTGGTCTTTTCGAGACAGGTTCTCCCTGTAGTCCCAGCTGTCCTGGAACTCACTCTGTAGATCAGGCTGGCCTTGAACCCACAAAGATCCGCCTGCCTCTGCCTCCCAAGTGCTAGGATTAAAGGCGTGTGCCACCAAGCCCGATTATAGATGTTATATAAAGAATCTGAAAAGCTGATTCTTTCTATTGTTAAATTGCTTTCGTTTGGGAAGGTAGGGAGAAACCTGAACTCTTGCCTTTTGAAGTATATAAACAGGTCTCCATATTTCAAACACATACTGGGTTTTGGTGACTGGAGGGACTTTAGTATATACTCCTGATAGACTGTAAGCTCTCTCAACAGCATACTTAAGAGAATCAAAGACATTAAGCAAATACCATGTGATGATAGACTCCAAGCAACACTTTTAAAGCACACATGAGTGGTGTAGTCTGATAAACACTGGAGTTAGTAGTCTGCTAGAAGAAATAATGAGAGCGGGGAACCCTTCCTGAACCAAAAGGGGTTGTCAAGTCTTCCCACTAAAAGTTACCTAGCACAGTCTAAGAAAAAGATCAGGAGATATCAGCCAAGAGAAAGGGGGTGCCAGAGTGTCTGTAGGAAGCATCGGTGAGGAGGTGAGGGGCAAGCCTGAGTCTTCCTGCCGTGGCCAGTGGAGAGGCAGAGTTAGGTGCAGGTGCAGAATGGCTTGATCCGTGGCTTTGGAGGGTCATATGGGGTGCTCAGTGGAGAAGGGCAGAAAGGGAGATGGCAGTACAGTTGAAGGTTGCAATGGAACCTGGAATCTACGCCCTTAACGAGAGGGAAGCCAGCTATGGGAGAGAAGGCTGGCCTTCCATAAGGGGCTAGCGTAGGTCTGCAGGGGATATCGGGGTACAGAACAGGCAGTCAGAGGGGATTCCCAGGGCTCCTCCTCTGCTGGGTCCAAGTGGACAGCTGGGGCCTGGATTGCCAGAGTGTATGTAGTTTAAACGGCACATATTTGAAGAGCAAGAGGAGGTTAGGCCAAGGTGTGCTGGAAAGTAGCAATTTTCAGGCAGAAATGAAAATGAATGGCAGGATTTGCTGTCAAGAAAATGAGGTTTTCAAGAACACAATAATTAAGTAAAATTTAAATCTTTGTTGGAAGAAATGAAACTGTTCAGGTGACTTTTGACCTTAATTGAAGACAGGAAGTATCATAGCAATAAGAGTGTAATGTCTCTGCAAATTGCTCCTGCTAGTATGCGTGCAGATTAGATTTTGGATCACTTAGTGTTTGAGAAATGGAAAAACCGAAAGCGTAGCCATTAACCTTTACTTTTTTAGTACAAAAGTCACAATTTCATTAATATTTATGCATACAATCATTTAAGTTCAACAGAATTCTCCTGGAGAATTTTAAAAGCCATTTTTGAAGTCCTTTGGAATTAGTGGTTGTGAAACTCTTGCATCATTGTATGACATTTGCTCACTCAGTTTGTTCCAGGGAGGGAGATGTGGGCTCATGAGTTCAGTCATGGACAAAATGCAGAGTGGATCCCTGACTTGCTGAGCTCTGTGTGCGGGAGGCATCCCTGACTGTCGGGAGGGTATCGGGGTGCTCAGTGGCTCTGACGCTGAGACAGGGGGCAGAAGACAGGGGCAAGCTTCCTGAATACCCAGGCTCCTTCCCATACCTCAGTTTCCTTGTCTGAAAAAATAGAATTCACTCATTTCTCACTAGGTGCTAATCTGATTCAGATACTTGCTTATTTGTGGAGGAAGAAAGCTGGCAGTGAGAAGAGGACATACAAAGGGTGTGGCCCCAGGTGGCTCTAGATCTTGCATGTGATGAAAAATAGGGACAGATGTAAACTTAGTAGCAAATGTTACAGAACTGAAGAAAACAGGGATTTTTGATGAGCAAGTGGAGAGGAGAAAGCAGAGCGGGCTCTTATGTGCATGCGGCACAAGGGATGCGTCTAAAAGAGAAAATCAGAAAAATGAGCACCCTAGAAGAGATGGCAAACGTAAGGGCCTGGCAGCAGAGTCCAGCCAGCAGAGAGCTGCTGACTGGAGATTTGTAACTGAGAAAGGGAATTTGTGGATGGGGAGATGCTGCTGACAGAATCTGCCTTGATGGTTCACAGTGAAAGAACACTTCACAAAAGCCTGATGTGCTGTTTACATAGTGCTATATTATTCCAGGTCAAAAATTAGGTACACAGTACCACTCATGTGCAAAGAAAGCTTACCCATCCACGAAAACAGTTCCTTGGAAATTTAAAATACCTTTATAATCTATGAAACAATAATTATATATCTTTCTATGCACATTTTTGTAAAGCAAATGAACTCAAAGTATTTTGCTTTATTTCTAGATTTTTTAAAGCTCCCCTTGCCTTTTAATTGATTGAGTTGGCTGCAAATTAAATATAGTATTGCAGGGCTGAATTGGCCGCCTACCATTGGAAGCACTGTATGGTCATCCCAGCCAAGAACTCTTGAAACTTCAATTGGCACATGCCTTTAATCTCAGCACTCAGGAGGCAGAGGCAGACGGGTCTCTGTGAGTTCAAGGCCAACCTGGCCTCCAGAGTAAGGAACTGAAGTCTCACAGAGTAGAGGACTCTTCAGCCCGCAAAACTCCTGGCTCTCCACTTCTCTTCCCAGCATGGTCCAGCCATGTGCATTGCTGTCATATTTTTTAAATTGATGTGCTTAGAAGGAAAGTACAATTCTTGAGCTTTTGTCTTTATGATAAGTAAATAAAAGAAACTTAGAGGACTGTTTGTTTTTAGAAAAACACTGGCCACTTCAGCCACCCCATATATGTAGTACATATGTCCTTTGCAGAGGTCAAAGTGCTGGGAAATGTTTTATAAACAAGAGGAGTCATGCGACCATGTCTTTGTCCTAGGGGTCCGTAGGATGGCTCTGCAGAGGATGTGATTTCATGCTTGAGAAACAATGAAAGAAATAGAAGAGCTAAGATGTGGCATTCTCTATAGTGGGTTGTGCACACGATGCCTTCCAAACAGAGGAGTTTTTGAAGCTGTTAGATGATGCTTACCCACAATCTCTCTGAGGATGCAGATATCATCTCTCCCTGAGGCTGTATCTTGAATGGAGAGTCAGATAGGGAGGTTTAGGATGGCTGTAGAGTAATCTTCAGTCTGGAAGGTAAGGCTTCCCCTTGAGATGATGGAATCCATGAGACTTCTGGGAAATTAAAGTGACCCTCTAGTAACTGTCACCTTTTATCCAGCTGCAGCAGTGTTGGTCCAGCAGAACTAGCTGTGAAGATGTGGAAGAGGCACAAGGCACAACTGAAGGAAATGTGGAAATTACCATCATGGCCAATGAGTTTTTAGTTGTGTCCTGAGTTGATGTGGGTATGTGGAATAACAGATCTCATTCCCAGCATTATGTGTTAAGTGGCGCTCATTCTGATTCAGGCACCACACAGCAGAACTCTTCCATACTCTTCCCAGAATCCCAAATGTGATTATAGGCTTTAGAAATAGTGAGTTCATCTGGTGATTTTTGATGTAGGCTTGTTCACAGGCTTGGCCTAGGGACTGGGGATGGGGTCCTGCTACCTTTAAATGGTGCTGGTCTACAGGAACAAAATGCACATTGAATGATGGGCAGTGAAAGGAGACTCAAATCAGATTACTACCTAAATACGGCACCTATTTTACCTATATTATCTAATACAAGAATTGTTAAGTATTAATCCTTCCATCCTTGCTCAGGGAGGGGAGTCATTTGTCTAGAATTATGCAGATAGAAAATGAAGGAGCCAGAGATCTATTTTGAGTCAGAAGAATCTGAAATAAGACCTACAGTGTGCCTAAGGATTGTGACCAGTGTGCCACCTTAAAATGTAAAAATTTAGCCCTTACCTCTGAAATTCTTTCAAGACAGTAATTAGATTTGCTGAATGGGAATTTTGAAATTACAATAATTTCAGCTTGATTACTGCACAAATTACTGATATGTAGTACGTCCCTATCACACACAGCAGGTCCCTATCACACACAGCAGGTCCCTATCACACACAGAGGTCCCTGTCACACACAGCAGGTCCCTGTCACACACAGCAGGTCCCTATCACACACAGCAGATCTCTTTCACACAAAGCAGGTCCCTGTCACACACAGCAGGTCTCTATCACACACAGCAGGTCCCTGTCACACACAGCAGGTCCCTGTCACACACAGCAGGTCTCTGTCACACACAGCAGGTCCCTATCACACACAGCAGGTCCCTGTCACACACGGCATGTCTCTGTCACACACGGCAGGTCCCTATCACACACAACAGGTCCCTATCACACATAGCATGTCTCTGTCACATGTGCTTGGAAAACAAGAATGTTAAGCCTCAGTAAACATGGGAAACTCCACACAGGTTTTCCTATTTTTGGATAATCACAGTAAATATTGACTTACTTCAAACTATTTAGGATTATATGAGAGCAGAGGAGATGGTTCAGTAGGTGAACTGCTTTGGGTTTACATGAAGACCTGAGTTTTGCCCATAGAACTCACATAAAAATCCATAGATGGTAGCAGAGGCCTGTAATCTAGGTGCTGGGGACAGAGTCGTAAGGATCCGGGGAGCTCGCTAGTGTAGCCAGTAGGCGAGCTTCAGTGTCAGTGAGAGAGAAATTGGAGAGTGCTGGAAGAAAGCAGCTGCTCTTGATGCTGGCCTGCACACCTGCTCACACATACATGTACACACACACAAAATGCGTAACCACACATTTGGCATGTGCTATAAATTTGAAAAGCTTGGCTAAGTGTCTGTCTTGTTTAATTTTCAAAGAAGTAGCTATTAGATTCATTGATTTCTTTGTATTGCATTCTTTGTTCCCATTTCATTAATACATGGCAGTATTTAATCTGCGTGGTGACATAGGCTCTATCATTATTTCCACTTCCAGGATGAGGACATAGAAATGTAGACTGTTAGGTGTTTTGGCCAGGGTCACCTTGTTAGTAGAGTGATGGAGCTGGGTGTCAGACCTAAGAGTCCTGTTCCTCGACATGCTGTTTTTGGTTGCTCACTTTACTTGTGTTGCTCTCTAGAAGGGCCTCCTCTGCATTCTCAAGGTTATTTTTGTCATGCAGCGTGTTGGGGATTGCTTCCTGTCCTTTAGTTGAATTAGCATTGGAGCAAATGCCGAGAGGTGCCCCAGATGCAGCGTGGGTTCAAGGCCTCAGCAGACTTTCAGTTCAGAAGGAAGCAGCCTTGGTGAGCCTGGAAGCCCGGATACAGTGGAATAGGTGGGCTCACTGGATAGCATGTATAATGAAGTGTTTCTTGATGATTGGTGCTTGTTTGGTGCCTTTCTGGGGTCATCAAGGAAGTGTTGAAATATTGCTCAGGTGTCCAGTGTTCAGGTCAGCCTCATGGTGCACTGAGGGCAGTGCCTGGGGCCTCTCTACTTGTCGAGGTTTAAAGGTGGGGGGGGATTACTGGAGGAGATTTAAAATTGTCCAAAAGTTTCAGTGAGATGAATCTCCCCTGAGCCGTACAGTCCATGAATACAACATGCATGTTTAAAGAAGTTAAGTTTACCTCTTTTAAGCCATGTAGATTCCAGATTCCAGGAATTCGTAGGTTGGCTGGTTAAAGTTGAGACATCTTAAATTTGAAGAAAGCCTCACAGAGGTGTAGGAGTCTTTGGTTCTTTTTGCAGAGGATTTGAAATATGTTAAGCACAGCAAGGCCAGGGTTCCTAGATGATTTCACTGTTCATCTTTTAGACTGACTTGGGAACATTACTATGACTAAATGGCATCTAAGGGACAAATTGACCTGATCTGTTGAGCTCTATTCATGCAAGGCATTTAGGAAGACTTAGTGGAGATTTCTGGAGGGTGAGTTGAAGCTTTCTGTGCAGTCAGGAGCAACCATGGATCTTGGACTCTATGACAGTCTGGAAGCCAATTTTTTTTTACAATGTTTATTGATAGACACAAGTACATAAAATCAGGGCATGAACATGATTTGGTAGATTAAGAGACTTAGACTTAATTTCAATACTCTAATAAGGGAACAGTTCAAATTCTCACCATTTATTTCACACCCACGAAAACCACTTCAAGGGTATTGATGATCTCTCAAATCTGATCAGTTTTGTGCAAGTAAACCTCATTTCTTTTAAAAAGACTGTGCACTTGCCCAGGCTCAAGGATATTGAAATCTAGCACATAAAGCCCATTACTAGTGGTAGAAATACAGGCAGTATACTATTGTGGCAACAACCATCAATTACAGTTAAGGAAGCCAATTTTAATGGCTCACAAAATCTGTCTGTAGGAATTTTGAGCAAACTTTTTCAGTGATGGCTTCTGGTGCTTTCTGTATGGAAGACTGGAATAGCTATTCTCATGCCCAAAGAACAGAAATTCCTGAGTAAAACCTGATGTGAAGTAGAGTTGGGCTTTATGATGCTGACCCTTGCCCAAGAAAGATTAGTGAGACATAGCTAGTACTGCGTGCTGTGTGCCCATGGCCAGATCCGGCCCTTCTGCCTGTATGGTTCTCACATCTCCTTCTCAGAAACGTTATTAAACACCTTTTATGAAACAGGTGTTGTGTTAGAAGCTGGAGAGAATGAGATGTGCCTTGAGGGAGACGTACATCAACAATTACAGCAGTCGTGTGGAGTTTTGTAGAGAGATGAGCTGGAGCATGTGGCTTCCCTACTAAGTATAAAACACAGCAGTCTGATCTTGGCTCTAAACCGTGGTGTGAGCTGGCCCCTGCCTCTACCCCCTCCATCCTCCCTCTGCTCAGTCCCATGGGCCTGCCTGCTGGCTCTAAAGCCAGTGATTGCTGCCTGCCTCTGCCCCGAGGACCCTGAACTGACTACCCCTGTCCAGAAACATCTTTCCCTTGGCAGGTGCAGCAGCTCGAGCCTAATGCAGATCTCCTTCAGTGTGCTCACTCCTCCTGGAACTGCCCTCTGGCAGCCCTTATGCCCACAGTCCCTCTCACTGATCTCAAGGGGGTACTTACTCTTTCCATTTCTCTTCTAGTAGATAGAGACACAAGCACAGAAACTTCATTTGTTTCGTTGGCTGGTATATCAAAAGCACTTTGAACAATTCATGGTACCTTTTTTGCATCCTATTAATCTTAATTAAATACATAAATGAGGGGAAAATTGTTTTGAAACAAGAGAAAGAAGACAGTAATTGATCCAGGGAAAGCCAGGGGAGAATTTATAGACAACATATCATTTAAGCTGGACCTTGAAGCACTAGTAAGATTTTTTTCCCCAAGCGGAGACTGTGTAAACTGGGAGACGGGAGGAAAGAAGGAGGGAGTAAACTGATTCATTATTTCACCCCCTCCACCTGCCCTCCTTCCAGCTGCTTATAGAATGGGTCACTCAGCAGTGTCTTCTGGGAAGCATATACCACAGAGTCTTGTTCCCAGGCTCCACAATGCAGTGAGCAGTGTCAAGTGCCTGATTGAGCTTAAGTACGATTATGACGAATTTGGGGAGGTGTGGATGCATTCGTCCTTCTGAAGTGAGCATTATCAGCTCAGAACCAGCTACTCCTATGAAGTTGCAGGGTTTTCACGTGCTGGCAGAGGTATTATAAAACATCTTGACTTGATTGTAGGATAATAATGTCCATCTCCAGAAGGACTTGTTATGATTGTAAAATGTCTGACTGTTTTCATACAGTTAAAACTCAGGATGACGTTAGATCTCCACTTGGGGCTTTTTCTTGCTCTGACACTTCAGAATTTTAATTGAGCCTCAGCAGCTAGATCTTTAAAATGAGATAATGTTTAAACACTGTAATTAATTTTTTTAAAAGGGCAGTAATAACTTATGTACCAACAGGCCCAGACTGGGCCCTGTAGATTCAGACATCGCTCGGTTTGTACATCAGGGCTGCTTTCTTGCCCAGTTCTTTGTTCCTGGGGATCAGTTGCTTAGCAGACAAGGAAGGGGCATGGTATGGTAGGAACACAGGGCCTCTGTCCTCTCTCTAGCTCCCCCTGGGCTGTCAGGAGTAATAGGACTGTTGCTTTCCTGCCCTATTTTCCTTTTTAAGACACTTCTTCTAAGAGTATTAAAATGCTTAATCAGGCCACTGTGTTCAGTTAGGTCCAAACTGGGCCAAAGGGTGGCCCCAAGTCAGAGTGAGAGAAGTCAAGCTGGGAATGATGGGATACACAGAGGAGGTGTCAGAGGAGGACAGCCCGGGGCTCAGGGAGCAGCGGGTTGGGTGATTAAGTGAGGTAATGGGAAGAGAAACTGCAGGGGAGGTGCAGAGGCTGAAGAGCAGGCTGGGGAAAGGCTGGCTGCAAGCACAGAGTAGAGACCCGGGGAGTGCCCGGTCACGAGCCGCATGTCCTCCCCGGAAGAAATCAAACAGACTGTGGATTACATAGGCTGTTAGCAGGGAGGTGATATCAGCTTCTCCTCGGGTCCTGGCAGGGCACGGCATGGCGTTAATGCTTCACATCCATTCCTTGAACTGATGAGACAACATCTTTTTTTTTTTCTGCTTTGGAGAGAAGCCTTTCGCTAGAGCAAAAGTCACTATCAGGCATCATGTGCTCGGGCGTGCTTCAGGCAAACTCAGAGGGATGCTGATGGGTTCGTCGGCATCAGCAGGATGGACTTTCAGGCAGATTGTCATGGTCCATGCTGTTGAGTTCGGAGGGTAGTTGTTTCAGCCATTTTGGTGGATGTTGGAACTGAGTCTTCAAGATGAGTTTGATAAGGACCTGGAAGAGAAGAACATATCAGGCATAGGGACTAGTCACTCCCAACGCAGAGTGGGGAGATAAGGTTCAGGTGAAGTTGGAAGACTGGTCAGAGACCACCAGAGTCTTACAAGTCCCATGTCCATGGCTTAACTTAAAGATCCTGACCACCACACCCAGCTAATCACCCTATTTTTAAAGTCATCTGATTATCAAACTTAAAAAAAAATCCTGAAATTGTAAAACACTGAACTTGATGGATGAATGAAGGTGATAAGGAGTAAGGAGGGTTGAAGCAATTCCATGTGCGGTGGGGAGGACGGCTGTGGAGTGGCAGCTAAGAGCCCAACTAGGAAGGGTGGAGGGGAAGGTTTTCGATCCAGGAACGTCAGCAGTAAAAGAATTGTGCCAGCACTCTCTGCTCTAAAGGGAGAAGAGCCCAACTGCGGAAGACTGCTGTGAGGAGTTGAGAAGACACAGGGTTTTCTTGGCAGGAACCATGTCCCCAAGGACCTCAAACTGGAAGACAGACCCAGATGCTGTGGATGTAAGAAGACAATGTTGGGAAAAGCTCTAAAAACTGTCTAAATATAAAGCATTGGAAATCTAGTCCCGGAATGTTGGTTTAAAGTAAGTTGCCCAGGTAATTCTAACTCAAACATTCTGTGGACAAACATGAGAATCAAGGCAGGATAGCTGTGCCGAGGCTCTCTTAAAAAGACTGGTGAAGATTCCCAGGCTACAAAAGACAAATACTGTGTACATCAATAAGATTTTAAGTTCTCTCTCTGATCCATGTATGAATCTACCTATGTGTCTGTCTAACATCTATCTATCAATCTATCTATCTATCGTCTATCATCTATCATCATCCATGTATCTATTAATTTATCTCTATGTAGATATATTTAAGTATGTATATATATATCATGTATGTATCACATGTATCTATTATAGCTATCCATCTATTTATATGTATCTTTTCATCAATCTACCATCATCTATGTATACATGTCTATCATCATGTATGTATCCATCTATCTATCATCTATCTATCCATCAGTCTTTCATCTATCTATCTATATCTATCTTTTATCTATCTATCTATCTATCTATCTATCTATCTATCTATCTATCTATCTATATCTATCTATCATCTATCTATCTATCTATCTATCTATCTATCTATCTATCTACCTATCTATCATCATCTATCCACCCATCCACTTGTCTCCCTCTGGGAGTGTGTACATGTATGTGTATATCAGTTGTGAAACTGGAAAGGGGACCATGAGATGGGAAAATGAGGCCACACACGGAGCTGAGGACAGAGAAAAGGTAGTTATAGATCACATGTGATCTGAAAGCAGAAGGGGGTAGTGAGAGGAGGAAGGGGACCAGTGAGAGGATGGAGAGGGGAGTAGGAAGAGGGACATCCAAAACAGTGTATGGAAATGCCACAAGGAAACACATCACTCTGAATTCTCATTTAGCAAAAACTAATACAAAATGAAATGGAAAAAGACTGTTGAGGCCCACAGTCATCTCAGAGAGCTGGAGGGCCAGCAAAGGCCCAGGGAAGCTGTGCCCAAGAGATCTATAACTGTCGGCATGCAGGCTTGAGCATCCAGGGTGACCATGTGACTGGATCTCACGAGGCAGTGGCAATGCAGGCGGGTCCAGAACTCGTGTGCATTTCTCAGAGTTGAAGAAGGCTGTGCTGTAGCTTCTCGAGTGCTTCACGCTGGCCTGCCCGCTTCCTCCTGGCTCACACCTGTGCCTAAGCCTGCGTGAAGGGGAACCCAGTAGAGGGTGCGCTCCTTGCACCTGCAGCTTTTACTCATGCCCTGTGGGTCAGAATTTGGTCACATGGCCACATGTGGCTGTGAGGAGAACACCCTACTTTTGTGGCCTCATGTTTGGGTGAGCTGTGGGGATGCCAGCCTTTTCTGCCTCCGTGAGGAATTTGCTGAGAGGCACACGGAATCCTCTCTGCATGTGAATGTTAATCCTTAGAGGAAATAATTTTAGACAAGGAATCAGTTGAAAGATTAAGACCCATCCAGGAAAATTATCCAAAGTCTGCTTGGAAGTTGTCCACCCTTGAAGTTCTCACTGTGCACCTTCTCATAGCAAGAAAGAGCTTTGGTTGGAGCCCACCTACATGTTTAATAGACATAGCTTAATTTGTGTGTGTTTGTCCACATGACCTTTGCGGAGAGGAGAGAGACAATGGAGATCAGTAGAGACTGGAGAGGGTGCTTTTAAGTATTCATAAGTTTTAAAGGTAACATGTTTTAATTTTTATTTTCCATTTTCATGTATGTATGTACACATATGTGTAGGTATGTATGCTTTTGAGTGAGTGTGCTTGGAAGCCCAGGGTTAATGTCAGGGATCATCCTCTATTTCTCTTCTATCTTATTTAACAAGGCAGGGTCTCTCAGTCAAACCCAGAGTTTGCCAATATGACAACTCTTGCCAGCCTGCTTGCTGAGGGAAATCCTCACTTTCTACCTTCCAAGGTTAGAATTACAGAGTGGCTGTCATATCAATCCAGCATTTACTTGGGTTTTTAGGAGATGAAAGTGGTCCTCAGACTCCCACGCCAAGTCATCTGCCCAGCCGTTAAATGTTTATTTTCTCTCTCTCTCTCTCTCCCTCCCCCAACCCCCACTTGCCACACCTGAGTGTGAAGATCAGAGGACAACTTGTGGACTCAGTTGTCTCCTTCCACCATGTGGGTCTTAGTGTTGAACTCAGGTTGCCAGCCTTGGCAGCAAGCACCCTTACTCGCTGAACCATCTTGCTGGTCCAGTGAACACGTTTTAATTACACATGTCAGTGGGCCTTTTCCTTCCCTGCTCATGGTGTGTATTGATCTGGTGCACATACCTTTCTCCCACACCCCCTACTGTTTCCAGTGCACCCTTTCCAATGCTACTGATCACTGTTCTGTGTTTCAGGATAGTGCCATGTAAACATGAGATACTAGGCTCTGGTTTGTTGACCTTTAAATGTTCTTTAAATACACACTCTGAGGTGGGCTGGTAGGCTTTTTTGGCTGTATATGTGTGTGTGGTGGGTGTAAGATAGGGTATTACGATATTATTCAGGGTTACTACATTGTGCTGAAGTGATCATATATTATTCAGCTTAAGAGTGGATTTCAAAAACTCTTCCACGTTTGAGAGAGAACACCCAATGCTTCCTGTACCTGGCTTATTTCCCTTAAAGTAATGTTCCCAGTTAAATGAGGTTTGCTGCAAATGACAGAATTTCATTTTGAAAAAAAAATGATTGAATAATGTTTGGTCACTTCAGCCTGACATAGCAATCTTGGGCAAGGTAGTCAGACCCTGTCCTCTCCCACAAGCTGTCCCACCTTTGGGCCTGTATCCAGAGGAAGTGAGGTCTGTATTCTACAAACAGCCTCAGGGTTATGTGCACATTTCACAGCAGCTAAGGTAGGCTGTCTGCCTAGGTGCCTGGCAACACAGGAATCTGTGTTCCAGTTACTTCTTTCATTGCTGTGACCAAATACCCCATGCTACGCAGTTCAAGAAAGGGAAGGGTTTATCCTGGCTCACAGTTCATGGGGGTCATTTGATTGTCATGGGGAAGGCATGGGATCCTATGGGAAAGATACCACATTGGGCTGGGAAGGCGAGGACTCAGAAGCAGGAAGCCAGCTGGTCACATCGTGTCCTCAACCAGGGGGAAAGGGCTTCCTGTCTTTCTCCTTTCCAGGCTGTCCAGGATGCTGGCCCATGGAATTGCACTGGTTACAAGAAATTCTGTTAATCTACTCTAGATAATCCCTCCAAGGCAGGCCCAGAGGCTGGTCTTGGTGATTCTGTCACATTGACAGTCAACATTAACACTCATGGAACATTACATCAGTGTGTATATCATATCACATCACATCACATCATATCATATCACATATGTATGTATGCATACATACATGCAGGGGAGGGTTCCTTGGGGCTTATTTTAGGGGACTTTTCTGATCAACGGTTTTAGCTGGTGTTGCAGCAGTCACTGTTTGCTCATGTGCAGATCAGTGCTTCTGTCTAGTCACCTGTTCTGGACAGCTCTCCTTCCAGTGGAGATCCAAGGACTCAGGCCTGTCTGATTGGTCACTGCCCATTTTTAACATGTGGTACTTGAAGTTTCTCTGGGCACTTCATCCTGGAAACTGCAGAGACAGCGGACCAGTCTTGAAAACAGCACACATCAAATCCTGTTGTTGGGGACTTGAGCACCTGGCCAGCCTCACAGCAAGGCTAGAAACAAGTCTAGCTAGATGCCGAGAGGAAAAGTGGAAGGTTTGGTGGTCAACTGGCAAGTAGTCTTCTCTGTGCTGAATTCAGGTGCAGCACCTTTCCACATTTGAAAGTGCAGTCTTCGTAGGAAAGCGTTGAGCCCTTAAGAGGCTCAGGGCAGGTGACATGCACCTGCTGGAATGGCTTTGTATACTCAAAGTGTCAGTGTCCCCAGGGTTGACCTTGCCTGCAACACTCCCTCTACGCCACACAGTGCTGGCAGTTGTAGCCCTGTTGGCAGCAGCTTCATGTTCCACAGTCTCCTGGGCACAGTGCTGCAGAGCAGTAGCGTGTCTTAGTGTCAGGTAAGCTTGGGTCCATGCTTGGATCTACTCTGGACCAGAGGTGTCTTAGTTAGATCATGTTATATCTTTGACTTTAAATTTCCTCATTTGTAAAGTGGGAATAATTTCAGCCTGAAGCACGTATCTAGAGATCTTGCACTATGCCTGACACAGGGGCCCTCAACAGTTGTTAATCACTATTATTATCAACATAACTATAATGGACACAGCTTTCTATTTTCATTCAAGTGGACATGGTTTAAAGTTTGTTAAGTACTTTATCTTGTGTTTTTATTTTTGGAATGTCTTATTATATTTCTCATACTTGACATCTCATCTTTATAGTCTACTTAAAAATACCAGAGACAGGGACTGGGGAGATGGCTCAATGGTTAAGAGCATTGACTGCTCTTGCAGAGGACCCAGGTTTGATTCCCAGCACTCATCTGGTGGCTGACAATCGTCTCTTACTCCAGTTCCAGGAGATCCAATACCTTCTTCTGACTTCCGTGGGCATTACATGACATGGGTGCACTTATACACATGCAGGCAATACACTAATACACATAAAAATAAAATAAAAAATATTTTAAAAAGAAAACATCACAGACCAGGAAAAGAATCAATAATGGAAAACCCCTAGTTTGTTGCGATCTTAGTGACTGACATAAGGAACCACCTTCCTGGGCCTTTTCTGAGGATGAAACCGGGGGCTCTGTGGGTCTGCTGTCTGTCCTGGGCTGGACAGAGGGTGAGGGCTATGTCACTGGCTCTTGCTCGTCTTCCTCAGTAATCGTTGAGCTGTTGAATTCTGTCCCCACTTGACTTCAGAATCTCCTTGCTCTCAGACACCCACCAGTTGTATGGAGGGTGGGAGAATCCTTAATTTATGTCTTTTGCTGTATTTATGCCTTTCTATACAATTCTTTTCTTCTCAGTGTATTTTACTTTCTAACTATTGGGGGGATAGTGGCATATGTTTGCATGGTATGTGTGTACATGTGTGTGTATGGTATGTGTGTACATGTGTGTGTATGGTATGTGTGTACATGTGTGTGTATGGTATGTGTGTACATGTGTGTGTAGCATGTGTGTACATGTGTGTGTATGGTATGTGTGTACATGTGTGTGTATGGTATGTGTGTACATGTGTGTGTATGGTATGTGTGTACATGTGTATATGGTATATGTGTACATGTGTGTATGGTATGTGTGTATATATGTGTGTATGGTATGTGTGTACATGTCTGTGTATGGTATGTGTGTACATGTGTGTGTATG
>VZQC01009555.1:955037-1034646 GCA_009823505.1 Rhizomys pruinosus | reverse complement strand
TTTTTAGTTGTTCTGTGTTATCTTCCAGGTCTGATATTCTTTGTTCTGCTTCCTCCATTCTGCTTCTGAGGCTTTTTCCATTCCTTTCCTCTTGATTGGATGAGTGTTTGATTTCCTTTTTCATTTCCTCTTCTGATTTCTTTAGTATTTCCACTTCCTTTTGGAGCCTCTCAATCTCTTCCTATAGCTCTTTGCTTTTGCTTGTGGGTTTCCTTATCTTTTTCTTTTCTTTTTTTTTAATTTACATTTTTAAATTTTATTTATTTTTGTATGTGTATGAATATACTGTCTGCCTGCAGGTTTGTGCACCCATGTCCTGCAATGCTGCAGAGGTCAGAAGAGGGTCTCGGATTCCCCTGGAACTGGAGTTCTCCTGGAATTGGAGTTACAGTTCTTAGTCGCCATGTCGGTGCTGGGGATCAAACCTGGGTCCTCTGTAAAAGCAGTCGGTGCTCTTAACTGCTAGGCTAACTCTCCAGCCCACCTTATCTTTTTCAACACGGGATCTTTTCAATGTTTCCACTTCCTTCTGGAGTTTGTCATTCTCTCTCTCTGGGTCCTTCTTGAGTTCTTCATTCTCTTTTCTTAATTCTTGATTTGCTCTTTATACTCTTGGACTTCTTTAAGTATGTTTACAATTGTACTTCTAATATCTGTGTCCTGGGCCATCCCCAGGGGGATCCCACTCTAGGAATCTTCCACATGGTTGGTAGATCTTGGTGTGGAATTATCCTGCACCTTTCCCATGTTGTCTCTTCTTCGTGTCCCTGGCATTTCGGTTTCTCTTTGCCTGTATTCCATTGTGAATCCCAAATGCCTCTTCACTCTGTCCAAGGCTTGCTTTGCTTGTCTCCTTCAGATGCCTTCCTTTTTTTTTTTTGATTGATTTGTTTTTCTCCTTGTTTATGGAGTGTTGACTTCTTTAAGCTTTAGGTTTTGTATTGGAAGTCTAACTCACTCTTCCCCTTCTGTTCTGATGGTTCTCCAAAGAATCCACTTGGACACTTGCATTTTTTTTGTCTTAAACTTTACTTGAGGATTCCACTTGTGCTGTGTTATCCTGCAGGTCTGATATTCTTTTTTCTGCTTTGTCAATTCTGCTTCTGAGGCTTTTCCCATCCTTTCCTGTTGACTGGATGAGTGTTCAATTTCCTTTTTCATTTCTTCCTGTGTTTTCTTTAGTATTTCCACTTCCTTTTGGAGCTCGTCATTCTCTACTTGTTGCTTCTTGGTTCATTGGTCAGTTTCTTTTTTCATTTCAGCCTGGGATCTTTTCAGTGTTTCTAATTCCTTCTGGAGTTTGCCATTCTCTCCCTCTAGTTCTTTTAGGAGTTTGTCATTCTCTCCCTCTAGTTCTTTCTGAAGTTTATCATTCTTTCCTTCTAGATCATTCCTGAGTTTTTCATTCTCTCCCTTTAGTTCTCCAATTTGTTCTTTATATTGTTTGATTTCTTTGAATATGTTTATGATTGTTCTTCTAAGGTCTGTCTTAGTTTCCTTCCAGGGAGATCTTGTTGGAGGAATCTTCTATAGGACTGGTCAAGTTTGGTGTGGATTTATTATGAGCTTTTCCTATGTTTTTTTTTTTTTTGTTGTTGTTGTTGTTGTGAGTTTGGCATGTGGGTTTTTTGTTTGTTTGTTTGGATTCTGTTGCTAATCTCAAGTGTTAATATGGAGAACTGGTTGTTTACTCACTGCGCTTCCTGCTGGTCAGTTCCTCTAAGTTGGCTGTGCAGCCTAGAATCACTAACACTGCACCCACTGGATCATCTGCTCCACAACTCCACCAGCTTACTGGATCGTTTGCACCGCAAGTGGGGGTGGGGGAAGGTTCACTCCCTTGGCCTGAGCACTGGCCTCCTGAGCATGCCACTCATGCAGGAGGAGGGGTGTTGTGTCCTGCTTGGTCCCTGAGGCCCAGGCCGGTGGTACTGGCTCCCTTGTGCTTTTCTGGTCCACCTGAGCATGTGTCAGCCTCCTGGATGTCTCCCTGGGTGTGGCTAGGTGACGCCACCCATGCCACTCAGGCAGAAGGAAGGGTGTTGTGTTCTGCTTGGTCCCAGAGGCCCAGGCCTCTGGCACTGGCTTCCCACGTGCTTTTCTGGCCCACCTGAGTGTGTCCATTTTCAGTTGCTTAAGAGTTCTCCACACTGCTTTCCATAGGGATTGCATGAGTTTGCATTCCCACCAGCAGTGCATGAGTGTTCCCCTTTCCCCTCCACCTGTCCAGCATTTGGTATCCTTTGTTTTCTTGATCATAGCTAGTCTTCTCAGAATAAGATGAAATCTTAAAGTGGTTTTAATTTGCATTTCCTTAATTATTAGTGACATTGAACACTTTTTAAGATGTTTCTCAGCTTGGGCTGGAGAGATAGCCTAGCGGTTAAGAGCACCAACTGCTCTTGCAGAGGACCTGGTTCAATCCCCAGCACCCACATGGCAGCTAAGAACCATCTGTAACTCCAATTCCAGGAGAACTCCAGTTCTAGGGGTATCTGAGACCCTCTTCTGACCTCTGCGGCATTGCATGACATGGGTGCACAAACCTACATGCAGACAGTACACTCATACACATACAAAAATAAAGAAAATTTAAAAAGATGTTTCTCAGCTATCTTTACATCTTCATTTGTGACGTCTATGTTCAGCTCTTTACTCCATCTTTTGCATGAGTCATTTGTTTTCTTGCTCCTTTGTTTTTTGTGTAGTTGATATACTCTGGTTATTAATGCTCTGTCGGATGTATCACTGGTGAAGGTTTCCTCCCACTCTGTGGGTTGATATCAGTCTTTCTGCCTGTACTGAGATTAGGGATGTGAGATTCTCCTCCAGTCCTCCCTGCACACTTTAACAGTCCAATGGAACTCATGAAACCTTGTACAGATTGTGTGTGTTACAGACAAGCACCACATCACCTGGACTTTATCAGTGCTACAGAACCTGGGACTCCAGCCCAGCCCTGCTGCATACGAGTATGCACTAAACATTGGAATGGATACACAGTCGTCATACATACTCATGGGGCACAGCATGGTGCTCTTCTTCCCATGTATTTTGGTTTATGTTTGTCACATGTATGCTCCCGCGTGTGTACATGGAAAGGCTAGAGGTTGATGTTAAGTGTCCCCCTGTGCTCCTTTCCACCTTAGTTTTTGAGACATCTCTTATTGAAGCCAGAACTTACCGACGGGAAGGAATGGCTGGCTAGTAAGCTGTAGGGATCTGCCTGTCTGCCTTGTAGAACTGGAGTTACAGGTACACATCACTGTGGCTGGCTTTCTTTTTCTTCCAGGAGTGCTGGGAGTGCAAACTCAGATCCCCATACTCGGGCTGCTATACTTTCTCCACTGAGCCATCTCCCAAGTGCCCTGTATGCTGTCACAATGCACATGTGCCATGTGTGAAGATCAGTGTCACTGGCGTGTTTATTTCCTCATAATTTTATAGTTTCTTTGTATTGAGAACACTCAGAATCCTACCGGCTATTTTAAAATAGCAAGTTAATTAATGTCTACCATGGTAACTTTATGTTGCTGTAGAATATTGAAAGTTATTCCATCTTGGAGCCTGCTTTTAGCAAGATGATTCATGTGCACCCTGAAGTTTAAGGAGCACTTTGGAAAGAATATTGTGTTCAAAATGATTTTTGTCTCCTGGATACTGGATGGCTTTAGGTGCTTGGACAAGTCAAGGGTGACCTCAAAGGATGGTGGCAGGAAGGCTCTTCAGGCTATGGCAGGGTTGATGGAAATGGAGGATGAAGCAGGAGCTCTCGCAGCACGGCATGGCTGGGCTAGTCTTAGAGCGCACTGACTCTTCTAGAAGAAAGGAAGGACTCTGGTTAGACTGCTTCCTGAAGTGTTAACTGTGAGTGTGGGCCATGTAACTCGAGTCCCCGTCCACCATCTGATCTGCTAGACATAGAGCTCTTAGACATTCATCATTTGCCGGAAATGAATTATTCCAAAATTGATTTACTTAATGGTCAGTTTACTTAGTGGTAGACTTCCCTAATTGGCTTTAGTCAGATCTGGTGTTATATAATGAAGTTTTAGGTAAGTTTTCACACACACACACATACACACACACACACACACGTATATAAGTGTGTGTGTGTGTGTGTGTGTGTTGACTCTAGAAAAACTGATTTTATGTGGTTTTACCTAATCCAGGTGTCTTCCAGGACAGGTGGTCAGTGACTCCCCTGTCCCCATGAGATTGCTTAGTTGAAATGTCTAGTCATTCGTGGCCATATGGTTCCTGAAGCTCTCTAGATGCCTGGGCCTGCCGTGAACCCAGTCCTCCTTCATAATGCTTCCCTGAGAGGTTTTTCACACAGCTATTTCCTTCTTTGGTGACCATAATATGAACAGATATTTCTGGTAGCTGCTCCCCGATTCCGAGGCACCTCTACCAGGGTGCTCGGTGACCTGCTTGGTCACGAGAGAATCCTTCTGATACTCCTGCTTGGCCTGTGCTTAGCATTAGCCTGGATGCCTTCAGCCCAGTGTGATTTAAATCAATTTCAGCCACATCGCACTTATATACGTGTGCTGTGGTGTGTATGTGTGTGTGTGTGTGAAAAACCATACCAAAACTTCATTAATAACCCCAGAATCTGACTAAAGCCAATTAGGGAGTCTACACTAAGTAAATGACCATTAAGTAAATCACTTTGTGGGAATATTATTTCGGCAATGATGAATGTTCTAAGAGCTCTCTGTCTAGCAGATCAGATGGTGGACGGGGACTCTAGTTCATGGCCACACTTTGATTCCCTAATCACAGTTACACTTCAGGAAGCAGTCTAACCAAGAGTCCGTATCTTTCTTCTAGAAAGAGTCAGTGCCGCTCTAGATAGCCCAGCCATGCCGTGCTGCGAGGCTCCTCTTTCATCTCCATTTCCATCAACCCTCCATAGCCTGAGAGCTTCCTGCCACATCCTCTTGAGGTACCTGACTTGTCAAGCACTAACATCCAGTATCCAGGAGACAAAAAATCATTTTGACCACAATATTCTTCTCCAAAGTGCTCCTTAAACTTCAGGGGTGCACATGAATCATCTTGCTAAAAAGCAGAGCTCCACAGATGGAATACCCACTTTCATATTCGTAACCAGACCAACATAAAGTTACCATGGTAGACATTAATTAACTTGCTATTTTAAAATAGCCGGTAGGATTCTGAGTGTTCTCAATACAAAGAAACTATAAAATTATGAGGAAATAAACACGCCAGTGACACTGATCTTCACACATGGCACATGTGCATTGTGACAGCATACAGGGCACTTGGGAGATGGCTCATGGAAGAGAACGTATAGCAGGCCCCGAGTATCGGGATCTGATGTTGCCTCCCGCAACTCCTGGAGAAAAGAAAAGAAAGCCGCCACAGTGATGTGTACCGTGTACCTCCGTTCTACAAGGCAGACAGACAGGCAGATCCCTACAGCTTACTAGCCAGCCATTCCTTCCCGTCGGTAAGTTCTGGCTCAATGAAGATGTCCTCAAAAAACTAAGTGGAAGGACCAGGGGGGAACTTTAACTCAACCTTCTAGCCTTTCCATACCAACGCTGGGCATACATGTGAAACAAACCAAAATCATGGGAAGAAGAGCACCATGCTGTGCCCAGATATGTATGCGACTGTGGTATCCATTTAATGTTTAGTGCATCTCGTATGCAGCAGGGCTGGCTGGAGTCAGGTTCTGTGCATGATAAAGTCCCAGGTATGTGTGCTTGTCTGTCAACTCTGTACAAGGTTTCATGAGTTCCTTGGACTGTTAAAGTGTGCAGGATGGACTGTGAGGAGAATCTAACATCCCTATCTCGTCAGGAGAAAGACTTGATATAATCCACAGAGTCGGGAGGAAAACTTCACAGTGATCCATTACGACAGACATTAATAACCAGAGTATATAACTCAAAAAACAAGACAAGGAGCAAGAAAACATTGATCAGCAATACGATGGAAGTAAGCGTAATCAGAACTCACAAATGAATGTAAAGATGCTAGAAAACATCTTTTCTAATATTTTTTATTTTCTTATGTGTTTGTATGCTTGAAGGTGTTTGTACTTTCTGATTTAGGTTTGTGTGCACCCATGTCATGCATGCCGCAGAGTCAGAAGCGTGTCTCAGATACCCCTTAGACTGGACTTCTCTGGATTGGGTACAGATGTTTTCCTTCGCCACATTTGGGTCTGGGGATTGAACCAGGTCCTCTGCAAGCGCAGTTGGTGCTCTTAACCGCTCGGCCATCTCATCCAGCAAGCTGAGAAACATCTTAAAAAGTGTTTCAATGTCCCTCATTAATTAAGGAAAATGCAAATTAAAAACCACTTTAATATTTCACTTATTCTGAGAAGACTAGCTATGATCAGAAAACAAAGGCTACCAATGCTGGACAGGTGGAGGGGAAAGGGGAACACCATTGCTGTTGGGAATGTAAAATCATACAATCCCTATGGAACAGTGTGAGAACTCTTAAGCAACTGAAAATGGACACACTCAGGTGGGCCAGAAAAGCACGTGGGAAGCCAGTGCCAGAGGCCTGGGCCTCTGGGACCAAGCAGAACACAACACCCTTTCCTTCTGCCTCTGAGCTGGCTGGGTTGCGTCACCTAGCCACCCCCCACGGGAGGACATCCCAGGAGGCTGCACATGCTCAGGTGGACCAGAAAAACACAAGGGAGCCAGTACCACCGGCCTGGGCCTCAGGGACCAAGCAGGACACAACACCCCTCCTCCTGCATGAGTGGCATCTTATATACGTGTGCTGTGGTGTTTATGTGTGTGTGTGTGTGAAAAACCATCACCACAAACTTCATTATATAACCACCAGATCTGACTAAAGCCAATTAGGGAAGTCTACCACTAAGTAAACTGACCATTAAGTAAATCAATTTTGGAATAATTCATTTCCGGCAAATGATGAATGTCTAAGAGCTCTATGTCTAGCAGATCAGATGGTGGACGGGGACTCTAGTTACATGGCCCACACTCACAGTTAACACTTCAGGAAGCAGTCTAACCAGAGTCCTTCCTTTCTTCTAGAAGAGTCAGTGCGCTCTAAGACTAGCCCAGCCATGCCGTGCTGCGAGAGCTCCTGCTTCATCCTCCATTTCCATCAACCCTGCCATAGCCTGAAGAGCCTTCCTGCCACCATCCTTTGAGGTCACCTGACTTGTCCAAGCACTAAAGCGACATTCCAGTATCCCAGGAGACAAAAACATCATTTTGACCACAATATTCTTCTCAAAGTGCTCCTTAAACTCTCAG
Source organism: Rhizomys pruinosus (assembly GCA_009823505.1). Classification (NCBI taxonomy): domain Eukaryota; kingdom Metazoa; phylum Chordata; class Mammalia; order Rodentia; family Spalacidae; genus Rhizomys; species Rhizomys pruinosus. The sequence goes on along the minus strand of VZQC01009555.1, from coordinate 1,027,366 downwards.
GGGGCACATGAAATCCTCTGCTAAAAAGCAGAAGCTCCACCAGATGGAATACCCCCCCTTTCCATATCGAAACCCCACGACCAAACATAAAGTTACCATGGTAGACATTAATTAACTTGCTATTTTAAAATAGCCGGTAGGATTCTGAGTGTTCTCAATACAAAGAAACTATAAAATTATGAGGAAATAAACACGCCAGTGACACTGATCTTCACACATGGCACATGTGCATTGTGACAGCATACAGGGCACTTGGGAGATGGCTCAGTGGAAAGGAACGTATTAGCAGGCCCCGAGTATCGGGGATCTGAGTTTTGCACTCCCGCAACTCCTGGAAGAAAAAAGAAAAGAAAGCCAGCCACAGTGATGTGTACCTGTAACTCCCGTTCTACAAGGGCAGACAGACAGGCAGATCCCTACAGCTTACTAGCCAGCCATTCCTTCCCGTCGGTAAGTTCTGGCTCAATGGAAGATGTCCTCAAAAAACTAAGTGGGAAAGGGCACCAGGGGGGACACTTTAACATCAACCTTCTAGCATTTCCATGTACCACACGCGGGAGCATACATGTGACAAACATAAACCAAAATACATGGGAAGAAGAGCACCATGCTGTGCCCCATGAGTATGTATGACGACTGTGTATCCATTCCAATGTTTAGTGCATACTCGTATGCAGCAGGGCTGGGCTGGAGTCCCAGGTTCTGTAGCACTGATAAAGTCCAGGTGATGTGGTGCTTGTCTGTAACACACACAATCTGTACAAGGTTTCATGAGTTCCATTGGACTGTTAAAGTGTGCAGGGAGGACTGGAGGAGAATCTCACATCCCTAATCTCAGTACAGGCAGAAAGACTTGATATCAATCCCACAGAGTGGGGAGGAAAACTTCACCAGTGATCCATTACGACAGAGCATTAATAACCAGAGTATATCAACTACACAAAAAACAACGGAGCAAGGAGCAAGAAAAAAATGACTCATGCAAAAGATGGAATAAAGCGCTGAACAGAGAAGTCCACAAATGATATGTAAAGATCGCTGAAGACAACATCTTTTCAATTTTTTTTTTTTTTCTTTATTTTCGTATGTATGAAGGTGTTTGTACTTTCTGATTTAGGTTTGTGTGCACCCATGTCATGCATGCCGCAGAGTCAGAAGCGTGTCTCAGATACCCCTTAGACTGGACTTCTCTGGATTGGGTACAGATGTTTTCCTTCGCCACATTTGGGTCTGGGGATTGAACCAGGTCCTCTGCAAGCGCAGTTGGTGCTCTTAACCGCTCGGCCATCTCATCCAGCAAGCTGAGAAACATCTTAAAAAGTGTTTCAATGTCCCTCATTAATTAAGGAAAATGCAAATTAAAAACCACTTTAATATTTCACTTATTCTGAGAAGACTAGCTATGATCAGAAAACAAAGGCTACCAATGCTGGACAGGTGGAGGGGAAAGGGGAACACCATTGCTGTTGGGAATGTAAAATCATACAATCCCTATGGAACAGTGTGAGAACTCTTAAGCAACTGAAAATGGACACACTCAGGTGGGCCAGAAAAGCACGTGGGAAGCCAGTGCCAGAGGCCTGGGCCTCTGGGACCAAGCAGAACACAACACCCTTTCCTTCTGCCTCTGAGCTGGCTGGGTTGCGTCACCTAGCCACCCCCCACGGGAGGACATCCCAGGAGGCTGCACATGCTCAGGTGGACCAGAAAAACACAAGGGAGCCAGTACCACCGGCCTGGGCCTCAGGGACCAAGCAGGACACAACACCCCTCCTCCTGCATGAGTGGCATNATGTGTGTGTGTGTGTGTGTGTGTTGACTCTAGAAAAACTGATTTTATGTGGTTTTACCTAATCCAGGTGTCTTCCAGGACAGGTGGTCAGTGACTCCCCTGTCCCCATGAGATTGCTTAGTTGAAATGTCTAGTCATTCGTGGCCATATGGTTCCTGAAGCTCTCTAGATGCCTGGGCCTGCCGTGAACCCAGTCCTCCTTCACAATGCTTCCCTGAGAGGTTTTTCACACAGCTATTTCCTTCTTTGGTGACCATAATATGAACAGATATTTCTGGTAGCTGCTCCCCGATTCCGAGGCACCTCTACCAGGGTGCTCGGTGACCTGCTTGGTCACGAGAGAATCCTTCTGATACTCCTGCTTGGCCTGTGCTTAGCATTAGCCTGGATGCCTTCAGCCCAGTGTGATTTAAATCAATTTCAGCCACATCGCAAAGCTGCATGCCCTTCCTTCACAGTACTCTGCTTCCAATTGTACACTTGTTAAGTGATGATTTCATTAACATCTGTCCTCCCACTGGATGGTGAGCTCTGGCAACACACAGCCCACGTTTGTGCTGTCTCCTCATGGTGCCTGCAGAGACTAACATAGGACCTAGCAGATTGGAGTCTTGGTAAATATTTTTGGAGTGAATGAGTACATTAACAAACCTCTGGCTTTTATTAACAGTCATCAATTACATCTGGCACATCTCACAGATGACTATGATACATCAGGCTACTCTGACATTGAAGCTGGGAATCATTATTATCGAAGATAAAAGTTTCTCATTAAGGAAGCAGTTCAACAACATCAACATTTAAATAATGATAGTAATTGCTGACGTTTATTGAGTTCTTACAACATGTCAGTTACAATAAAGAGTTTACATATAACTCACCCCAGTGTGTTTTTTGATAGAAGCAGTCTTCCTAACAGAAGCAGTCTGGGGGTTCTCTGGAGCACATTTCTCAAGGTGGCTGCTCTTTGTTTTCAGCAGTATGAACCACGGACAGAGGAGGCTCTGCCCAGGCGGTGATCTAGTATGTGTCAGTTTGTTCTCCCTCTCCTAGAGGCTGCTGCATCCCTTGGGGAACTCTCTGCTCTGGACGTCAGCCTTCCTAGTGACTCTCACCAGTGGCTGGGCTAGAGGTGTTGATGTGAATGCCTCTTATCCAGGGAGTGTCCTGCAAAGACACTAGTGTCAGCGTGGTACCTGTTGTCAAGTCACTAAATTCCTCTTTGATTTTCATTATTCTAGTTAAATGAAGATAATGGTCCGTTTCCCTCCACAGACTTATTATAAGAACTCACTGATATGTTGTATGTAAAGTGCTTAACCAGCTGGTGTGTGGCAAGATAGGAAAATGGTAGTGATTATTATGCATTTTGGTATTGTATAAGTGGGACTTTACTGAACGACCTCCTTGATGAGGAATGCTTATTTTCCATCCCAGTGATTCTTAGCTTCAGGGTTGCAGTCCTTTGGTGCATCACAGCCAGCTCTCTGGGTACCATATGAAATTTGTTACTGTTACTGAAAACAAGACATCTGATGCTGTAATCAGCCATCCATTCCAGAAGTCTTGACTAACTCTCTCCAACATGCTGGGCTCCAAGTGCCCTTGCCTTCGTGGAGCTCACAGCCCAGTGCTGACAAAATACTGAGAATTTAGAATTGGAAACAAGAATAACTGACAGACAGGGCCGTGCTGCTATGAGGAGACCTCAGTGGTAAGAGTGCCAGGGAGGCCTTTCTGGGTGGTGACATTCTAGGTGAGGGATAGAAGGTGAGTGGATGTTAACTAGGTAAAGAAAGGAGGGAATGGCTGGACCACTCATACCCAAGGGACTGTAAATCTTACCACAAAGATACTTGCATGTCCGTGTGTATTTCTTTCTTTCTTTCTTTTTTTTTTTTGTCTTTTTGAGACAGGGTCTCCTTGTAGCCCCAGCTGTCCTGGAGCTCCCTCTGTAGACCAGGCTGGCCTTGAACTCACAAAGATCCACCTGCCTCTGCCTCCCGAGTGCTAGGATTAAAGGCGTACGCCACCACGCCCAGTGTCCGTGTGTATTTCTACACTATTACAACAGCCAAGAGATGGAATTAGCCTGGATCGCCATTAACAAGTGAATAGTTAAGGGAGATGTGGTGCACATACATAATGGAATTTTATTCAGCTGTAAAAGAAAAATGAAATAATGACATTTTCAGAAAATGGACAGAACTGGAAATTGCTATCTTAAGTGAGGTATCCCAGACTCAGAATGAAAAATAACATGTTTTCTCACATACAGAGATGCTATAATTTTTTAATATATGTGTGTGAATGAGTGTGTGTGTGTGTGTGTGTGTGTGTGTGTGTGTCTAGGTCAAGGAAGTAGAAAGGAAAGGGAAAGGGAGGTCTTAGAGGAGGGTTGAGGAGGGAAAAGAAGCAGAGGACAATAGACTACAAGTGATATGGAAATAGGAGAGAGGGCTTAGGGGAGGGAGACCAGCGGGGGGGCCAGGGGATGGGGGAAGGGAGAAGAGGAAGAGGACCAGATGAGTCAAATTAAAATGCTGTCGGTCTGTATGTTCACTTAGAAAACTGAAGAAAAGGGAAAGGAGAAGGAAGAAGGGCTGCAGAGAGGGCAAGCACAAGATGGTGGATGGGAGCTTGGCATGGTGGAGATTGAGCACAGGACACTGGGAAGATGGGCAGACAGACACCAGGACGCTCAAGAGACGGGGTTTGAGCTTGGGAATGGGGTGTCTGGGAAGTGGTTGGTAATTTGATTAGATTTTATTTTTCAAAAGTGACTTTAGCTGTAGAATGGTTGGAAGAGGGCAGGGCATATCAAGACCTGGTAAGGGGCTGCTGTAGTAACAAATAGGCGTGGTCCAGGAAAGGGCAATAGAGTAGAAGGACAGAGAAGCACTGGAAGCATGGTGGGTCACACATGGGGCACAGGGAAGAAGCTTCGGAGATATGCTTAGGGTTTCCCGCATCCATTCCCAGGGAGGCTCTTATGGGTGGCCTTTCATTGGGCGGGAACACCAGGAACTCAGTTTGGATCCCCAAGTATGTAGCACATAGCCCAGATCTAGAGTGGAAATACAAACTTGTTCACTTATTTAAAGAAAACTGGGTGGACCAGAATCCAGTTAGAAGCCTTGATTTTATCCATAAGCCATCAGTGAATGGAGCTAGAACGTCATTCTGGAACATTTGCTGACATTGGTGTGTGTGTTATGTTCACGTATGTAGTCTGGTGTTCCATGGCTTTGAGTACTGTCAGGCAGGAAAAGGGTCTTGTGTCAGAGCTTGGGTCTGTGGACGTCGTCCTGTTTGGACTGTGGATTCTTCATGACCCGTTTGTTGCTGTCTCCGGAGCTGTTCACACCTCTTCTTTCTGGGTGGCATTTGTGTTCCAGGCTGTTTATCCCCTGACCCTTTATATTCTCCTTCATCCCACCCTCTCATCTTGAAACTTCCCTGCTTCTCTCTTCAAGAGTGGGACCTCCAGCCCTTGTCCCTAAAAGTCAGGTTTATGTTGTCCATTTTTCCAAGCCTTTTGTACTGAACTTACCATGCAGCCTATGCACTCTTTGAAGAGAGGCCCAAGTCTGTGCTACTTAGTGCTTGTGGCTTGTCTTAATACCTTCTGCTGACTTCCCCTATGATTTTCTCTCTTGCTTTCAGAGTATATGAGCTTGCCTTGGCTCTTTATCTGCAATCTGGGTTGTTCTATAAAAAAGTAAGTGATTTTAACTTTGAGTGGGAGAATATGTATTAAATTGAAATGGGAAGAATGAAGAAGTAGCTCTTTGTAAGAGGAAGATGTCTTGTTTCATTAAGAGAAAAGAGAAGAGCTAGATCACTGAGGGTAATGTGCTGCCATTTGTGTTAAAATGGGGATGGATAATATATTCGTGTTTGCTTTCCACAGTGTAAAAACCTTTGGAAGAAAGGATAGTCCTTTTAGCAAGTGATGCAGGAAAATTTGTCATTTTCATGCAAAATACCACCTTGACATAGACCTTACACTTTATGCACAAAAATGGACCATAGGACGTAATATAAAATACAGAACTGTGAACCTTCTAGAAGGAAACATAGGAAATCTGCATGACCTTGGGCTTGGTCATGAGGTTTCAGAAGGAGTACCAAGCATATGAGAAATGTGTTAGACTTTGTTAAAATTAAAACCTCTGCCCTACAAAAGATGGTGCCAAGAGAATGAAAACGTTAGACTAGGAAAAACATTTTTAAAAATTTGATAAAACAATGTACAGCATGTGGGGAGAGCTCTTATTCTGACAATAGACAAACCAATTAAAAATGGGCAAGGGGGGGGCTGGAGAGATGGCCTAGAGGTTGGGAGCACCGACGCTCTTGCAGAGGACCCGGGTTCGATCCCCAGCACCCACATGGTGGCCGAGAGCCGTCTGAAACTCCAATTCCAGGAGAACTCCAGTTCCAGGGGAATCCGACACCCTCTTCTGACCTCCGCGGCATTGCACGACACGGGTGCACAAACTTGCATGCAGACAGTACATTCATACACATACAGAAACAAATAAAATTAAAATAAAAAAAAATGGGCAAGGGACATGAACATGTCTTCCTAAAGAAGACATGCAAGTAAATAAACATAAACAAGCAAATCTAATTTGTTAAAGCAATGAGAAAAACTCAAGACAGAGATAGTAACAGTCTAAAAAAAAGAGATAGTAACAGTCTGTGCTGTAATGGATCAGAGGTGCCACATGGGTCAGAGGGACTAAAATCTAAAAGCCCCTCGTGGGGTCAGCTGGTGGCCGGTAGACAGCAGCAGGACTCTCGCTTGGGGATGGTGGGTTGTGCTGTGTACACAGCCTATGAGAGTTTAGCAAGGCCAACCGAAGCTGAACAGGCTCTTACCACAACGCCCAGCAATTAATTTCTTAGTTTTTTTTTTTAATAGAAAACACACTAAAATGTTTACTCATCTGCTTTATTTATAATCACCAAAGTAAATAGTAAGCTGCCAAGACATTCTTCAGTAGACAAATAGATTAATAAACTACTGTATGTATAGATAAAGGATTAATACTCAATACTATAAAAGACATGAACTATAAAGCTGTGTAAGGACATGGATGGAGAACCGGCTCAGTGGTACAGAGCACTGGCTGCTCTTACAGAGGACCTGGGATTCATACACAGAAATAAAAATGATGGCTAAAAAATACTTTTAAAGAAAGTGACTAATTCACCGGGTGGTGGATCATGGGAGGGTACAGAAAGACTCGAGGGACAAGCATAGTCTGGGAATAATGGAACAGCGTTTATCCTGTCACCAAGACTTTTTATTTTTTTTTTTTTTTTTATTATTTTTTATTTTATTAATTTTATTTATTTCTGTATGTGTATGAATGTATGTCTGCATGCAAGTCTGTGCACCTCTGTCGTGCAACGCCGCTGGAGGTCAAAGAGTGTCTGATTCCCCTGGAACTGGAGTTCTCCTGGAAGTGGAGCTTTCAGATGGTTCTCAGCCGCCATGTGGGGTGCTGGGGATGCAACCCGGGTCCTCTGTAAGAGCAGTCGTGCACTCTTACCACTAGGCACCGATATCTCTCCAGCCCCTCACCACAGAACTTTAAAGATCTTATATGTATGTATGTATGTACTGTATGTATGGATACACGTGATATATACCAGTAGCACTTTAGTGTTAAAGAGCACTATTGTTGTGCAGGTCTTGATTTCCTCAGACATGCATGGCATGCGTGGTGCGTGCGTGTGTGTTGCGTGCGTGCGTGTTGCGTGCTCAACATGGGACTGCTGAGAGCAGAGCGGAACATTGGGCTTCTCACCGTATTGCTTCTGGTCTTATTCCCTTGAGACAGGGTCTGTCACTGAGCTGAGTTTCTGGCCAGGCTGTCTAGACTGCAAGCTCTCAGCATCCATGTGGCTCCGCTCCCTAATGCTGGTGTATGGCAGGCGCAGCCCCACACGGCCATGCCTGGCTTTTTATGTGAGAGCTGAAGACCTGGAGCTTGGGTCTCGTGCTCACAGGGCATGCGCTCTTACCCACTGAGGCTCCATTCAGGTCTTGAGATTCACACAAGACTCCCGCTGCACTCGCCTCCAGAGTGCATGATGAAAGGGCGTGCGCCACCACGCCTGGCTCAGGTCTTGGTTTCTAACTTCATCTCCCATAATGGGAGCCAGGTGTCCATGGAGAAAGGGATTTTAACACTGGGTCAGGAAATAATGGAAAATGGGTCATGAACTTCATATAGTATCCAGAAGTAAGGAAATGCTCAGAACATTTAATGAAAAATTAAAAACTCCCATGAGCAGGGCTGGAGAGATGGCCTAGCGGTTTAAGACATGACCACCCTTACAAGAGGACCCGGGTTCGATCCCCAGCACCCACATGGCGGCCGAGAACCGCTGAAACTCCATTCCAGGATAACTGCCAGTTCCAGGGAGATCTGAACCCCCTGTCTGACCTCCGCGGCATGGCGCGACACGGGTGCACAAACTTGCATGCAGACAGTACATTCATACACATACAGAAATAAAGTTAATAATAAAAAAAAAAAAACCTCCCATACAATGGGAGTGTGCCACAGTCGACCAGTGAAAAATTTCCACAGCTGAAGGTGGGGGTCGGGGGAGGGGAGACAGCAATCTGAGCCACAAAATGAACATATTTTGGATTGTAACTCAGTAAAATGATAACCTCAGAGTCCACACTGTTATAAATACATGTTTGAATAAATAACAAATAGGGGAAATAGAATACAAATGCCTCTCGCAGTCGAATTCCAGATAATTAATGCGAATATTCTGTCCTCCAGGCAGCGTGGCAGGAGGCCCCTCTCCTGCAGCCAGATGAGCTGCAGATGGTAGCTTCCTTCTGGGGAGTGCAGCATGGAAGCAGGCAGGGAGGGGGTAACTTGACACAGGGCAAATCAGCAAGCCCTCCTTCAGCCCTGGAGGTCACACATCATCATCAGCAGAAATGGCATGCGCTCCTGATGAATATTGCACCTGGACAACACGGTCCTCCTCTAAATTCACAACAAACTTAAATTGGGGGGGGGGGCTACCTGAGCAGTACTCACAACTGTCAGTGTATAAAAAGAAGACAAATCTGAATTGGCATAGCCAACCAGAGTCCACGGAGACAGGCTGATTAAATCTAATGTGCTGTCTTGGATACGATAGAAGGTATAAAATGAAGGAAATTTGAGCAAAGTATAGATTTTAGTCAATAATAATGCATTTAAATTGGCTCATTAATTGTGATAAATTTATCACATTAATGCACGATGTCTGTAACAGAGGAAGCTGGGTGTGGAGTATATGGGGTTATATTAACATTGCATTTTTCTATTAATCTAAGTTGTTCTTGAAAGACTTAAAAACCTTGGAGAAGAGGCACAAGGCATGTAGGAAGATGTCTTGTGAGGAACTTTGGGTGCTGGCTGTGGCATGTCTAGCACAGGAGGAAAACATTCCACTGAGTTATTTTATAGAAATATTAATGTACTTGTTTTTGAAGCATGAAATTATAAAGCCAAATAAAATCTAAAACTTGAAGAAGAGTAATATTGGAGGAGAGTAATAGTCCCCCACTTTAAAATAAAAAAAAAATTATTACTACAGTTCTAGGCCAGCCTCTGCTAAGAGTGAAATCCTGTTTAAAAAAGCAGGGGCAGGGGACTGGAGAGATGGCTGCACAGTTAGGAGGATTATTATTCTTCCAGAAGACCAGGCAACCACATGCACCTGCGACTGCAGATCCTGGATGCTTCTGGTCTCTGTGGACTTCTACCCACACGTGCATATACCCACAGGCGACCTCACACATATACACATTGTTAAAATGAAAACTTTTAAAGAAGAAAGGAAAGGAAGGACATGATAGTGAAAGGCATCATCTATAGAGGCTGGGTGGGGGCAGGTCTGGCACCACCCAGCAGAGTGCTTGGCTGGCCTTGGGCTCCATTGCGGCCCAGCAGCGGCCCCTCCACACACTCAGAACACTGAAAGAGACCCTTTCCTCACATCTGACCCTCCTAGCACACCATGTATTAGACACCCCAGCTAAAGAACTCATTAAAGAGGTCCAGGTGGGAGATGCAGTCCCCTCAGCCTGGCCCAGAGATGGGTTTGCTCTACTTCCTCCTGAGTGTCTGAAAAATCACCATCAACCCCAGGCATTGGTCTGTTCAGTCTTATTCAGTTTCACTTATTGGGTCTTGAATTTCCAAATGATGCCTGCCCAAGGACACAGTGATATTTTTGTGTCTGAGGCAGTCCAATCTTAGGGCAGACAGGAGCATCTGAACTACCTTTATTTAGGAAAGAAGACCTAGAAACTAGAAACCTTCTCATCTATGTTTGTTGGTCCTTTTCTACAAGTGGATCTCTTTGAAAGAATTTATTTGCACCTAAGGACAGCTGGGTTCAAATTCTTGACTAGATGGGGCTTAACATGTTTGGCGGAATACATGCGTTCTATCGGGAGCATGGATGGGGGGGTGTCTGAATTTGATTAAGAACAGTTATATAGCCCAAGCTGGCCTTTAATTCCAGATCCTCCTACCTCTGCCTCCTTCAGCAAATCCTACAGATGTGTGCCACCTTAATGAGTCTGAGAATTAACTCACCACATACTTTCAGACATGGTAATTAATGTATGTGGGTGGAAAGTATATATCCATATTTTAGAGTAACATAAAATTAAAGGGAAAATGTGAACTCCTAAGCATATATTGGAGTTAACATACAGTTTATTCCTGGAGGACATAATTCTGGTGCATATATGAGGTTTATATAGGTATATTTTGGATCAATACAATTGGGAAGGAACCACAGCAACAGAAGGACTGGGTCAAAGAACGGACTGATATAGTTTAATTCTGCCCAAATCAATAAACCTTTACAGAGAAAAACTTTAAAGAGACTGAGAAAGATGCAGGACACTTACGGAAGAGTGCATGATCTGGGGTGGGGTGGGGGAGAGGGTTAAGGGGAATATGTCTAAATTGAACTGAAAAATGATGTCTGAAATACACAAAACATCAATAAAAATAAAAAATAAAAATAAATGTATGAGGTGTACAAAAACTCAACACTTTTTTTAAAAAAATTGATTTTAGGTTTCACCCCACCTAGCTAGTCAGAACCCACCGACATGGTCAGGGTTCTGCTGGAGAGTTCCAGAAAAGCCTCATGGTGGACCTGTCACCACTTGTCAGAAAAGCTTCTAGGCTGTCCTCAGCCTCCCAACTGTTGGGATTCCAGGCATGAGCCTCTGTTCAGCTTGGTAAAGGCTTTCTATGGTTAGATTTGGATGACAGTACAGTGGTTAAGACAGAGAAGGCTTTAAGGAGTTTGAATTGCAGATCTGGAACTTCCTGCCGCCTATTTTTGAGGAAGAGCTCTAACCTGAGTCTGTTTACTTCTCTGATAATGGGATAACTGTTCTATCTCCATGCTCCTGGGTAAGGGGTTAGATTGGTTATAGAAGGCCCTGACTGGTCTCTACCATGCAGAGAATTGTGGGTTGTAAACACTTAGGAGGCAGGCACCAACTCTTTGTCCCTCACAGGAACACTGGGATGGTGCTGACATCAAATGTCTGCACTCACAGCACCTGTCTCGGCAGGCATACCTTACTGTGACCCTTGTTGCTGCTTGTCATGTCCTGGAACTTCTCTGGAGAAGCAGGTCCTTGGTCACCACTGATGAAGCACACCCTTACAAGCTCTCATTTACAGCTTTAAAATTTTTCTATACATGTGTAAAAAATAGTCACTTTGAGTCTGTCCCTTTGATATTTTTCCACACGTGTTTACAAATCATGTTCTACTGTGTGTGGTGTCCTGCCAACTCTTCATTTGCAAATGAAATTGATGACTCATGCTTTTGAAAACATAAAAAAAATGTGTGTGTGTGTGTGTGTGTGTGTGTGTGTGTGGTGGGGTGTGTGAGTACAGCCACACATCATGGTGCATGTTTGGAGGTTGGAGGACAACTTGGAGTTGGTTCTCTCCTTCCATGGTGGGTTCCAGGATTGAACTCAGGTCATCAGGCTTGCACACGAATAACACGGTGAAAGTGCTCTGTATGTGCTGACCTTTGCTACAGTTTCAGCAACGACAAGTTCTGCAATTTTTTAAATTTAATTTAATTTTATTATTTTATTATTTTAAGTTTTTTTTTTAAGTTCTGCAATTTTAGTGTAGCTGTTTCTTAATTCTGGGTACTTAAATCCACTTTGATCTTGAGTTCAAGAGGTCCAGAGCCATCCTTATCTGAACATGAGTGTGATTGTAAATTCTGGGCCTTGTGCTTTGGACTTGGCTTGCTTAATAACCATTTTCATTTGGTTTTCTTTGGAAACTTTGATCATCCAGTAAAAGCAAACACCGTTCTTCTCATGGTCCTTGTAAATGGTCTCACTGGTTGCTTTTCTGTCGACTTTCTCCCATGTAAATATTTGCTCTCCATCAGCTCCCCAACGTTCCGTGTTCTCTGGTCTGTGTCTGAGGAAGTTAGAAGTAGGCTGTCTCCTTAGTAAGAAGAGCTGGTGAACTCCACCTGAATTTTGAAGGCTGTAACAGAGCTGCGATGCAAAGAGCTTCTTTTACATTTCATGTAACTTTTATTTTCAATAACAGCCACTCCATCATTGTCGCTATTAATCTTTTGCTAGATGCTTGCATAGAAGATTTGGTAGAGAACTAATATGCAACGTAACAAAACAAATAAAATCACCAGATCATATCTAAACAAGAGAAAGGGAAAGTCAAACAAGTGCCTTTTCTCTGAGAAAAGGCAAGATGTACATTATTTTTTAAAATAACTTATTTATTTTTATTTTATATGTATGAGTATTTTACCTGTGTGTATGTAAGTACTCACACGTTGTTCAAAGCCAGAAGAGGGCATTGGATACCCTGGACCTAGAGTTACAGATGGTTGTCAGCCACCATGGGGGTGCTGGGAACTGAACTCAGATCCTCTGTAAGAGAGTCTGATGCTCTTAACCTCAGCCATCTCTTCAGCCCTGGGAAATGCATTCTTAGCTCTGCCTCTGGGAAGCTGGCTATTTCCATGGATATAGAATGGTATTGGAGAATGGTGACTTTGTAAGGTGACTTACTGGTGTTAATACTGTTTTATCCTAAGCAAACCTGGGATGTAGATGTCTCTGTCCTAAGCATACCTGTGAAATAATACCAACAGCTGGACTACATGCCTGGGTGGAGCCACCCAGCTCTCAGCATGCATGGGGGAAGGGCTCATGAAGATAGCCCAGTCTGACAAGCATGGGCAATTGATGGCTGCCCCATGAAGAAACTGACAGAGGGAAACACTCCCCTTGAAAGGCATGGACCAAGTGGACAGAGGCTTTTGAGTGGATGGAAGTTGATGAGTGGATGGAGGTTGCTATGTGGACAGAGGATGTTGAGTGATGGAGGCTGCCGAGGGGACGAGGCTGCCGAGGTGACGGAGGCTGTTGAGTGGAGAGAGGTTGGCTGGTCCCATAGCTGTCTTATTTGGGTTTGGGCGTCTAGAGTTGTTGATCATTCTTCAGCAACACCTTTCTCTGTGTAGAGGGATGGAGCAGGAACAGGAATCCATTCCTGTTCAGACTTCCCTTTAACATAGCAAATAGCTCCTTAGACTGGAAGGTACTGGAGATGGAATCTAGGGAATATATTTGGTTCATAAAGAGACCAGCAAAGTAGCCACTTTTTATAGTTCAAGAATTTCTATTTCACATATGCGTGGAATGTGCTTTGATCCAGTCTGCCCTGTCCCCTCACTTCCATTTGCTCCCCTCCCAGCCTTTTCCCTCTCGATGGCTTTTAAACCTACTGACTCCTCTATAAGCTGTCTGTTGGTGGAGCACAGTCCCCTGGCGCCTGGCTGGCCACTCAGCAGCTTTACCCTTGAAGAAATCTGACTCTCCGTTCCCCATCTCTTCAGTTGCCAACAGCTCCTCAGCTAGGACTGGGACGTTACCCTCCCCCAGCCGTGCTGGGACGTTGTCTGACTTGATCTCGCATGGGTCTTGTGCATGCTGTCGCAGCCCCATTAAGTTCCTGTCTGTAGTGGCCCTGCTGAGCCCGGAATTCAGCCATTTCTAGCAGAGGTCCACGCCTTCTGGCTCTTAAAGATCTTTTGCTCCTCTTGCATGTTGATCCCTGAGCCTTGGGCACAGACGTCCCGTTTAGAGCTGAGTGCGCCACAGTCTCTTACTTTCTCCACATTGATGGGAGGAGGTGTGTTAATTGCTGTCTATTACAAAAAGAACCTTATCTGTTGAGGTCTGAGAGATGCCTTAATCTATAGATATAAAGATATATACACAGGGGCGGTTTTAATACTATGTCCATTTAGTGTAATCATAGTAGTAGTTTTTTTAAACACATATTGATGAATTGTATATTTCATTCATTTTCTTTCAGTCCACTTTGGACACATACCCCTCTTCCTGCCCCCGTCCCACCCCTTTTCATGCCTTCTGCCATACATGTCTTACATCTTTCTCTCAATCTTTCTAAAGTTTTCCCCTGCAGAGGCTTGTTGTTTTGGGCAGACATAGTAGTAGTTTTATAGTAAGGCCTATGGCCTATGCAGCTGAGGGTTCTTAGAATGTGGCCATTTCTGTTCATGGGAACATAAAGCTTGAAGCTACCATGCTGGAACCTGATGCAAGAAAAACATTAGATTGAGGAGAAAGCTAGGAAAATATTCCTCAAGTATTTATTTCAGACCTGCTGAAAACCATGTATTTAAAATAATATAACAATTATTAATGGTATGTTGATATTAAGTTAAATTTTGATAGAATACTGAATTTTAAGTTTTTAGTGATTTATCTTTTTTATAAGAAGATAATGCGCTGGTCGTGGTGGCGCACGCCTTTAATCCTAGCCCTTGGGAGGCAGAGGCAGGCAGATCTTTGTGAGCTCAAGGCCGGCCTGGTCTACAGAGCAAGTTCCAGGACAGCTGGGGCTACAGGGAGACCCTGTCTCAAAAAGACCAAAAAAAAAAAAGATAATGCTTAATTTTTTTAGATTTATGGGGTAAAAGGTGATTTATGGTTTGTGAATACCACACAGAAGTTAATCAATTTACTTATCATTCAAATACTGAATTTTTTGGTGACAATATTTGACATTTACTCCTTTAGCCATTTTGAAATGTATAATTTTTTTGGTCTTTTTGAGACAGGGTCTCCCTGTATTCCCAGCTGGCCTGGAACTCTCTATGTAGACCAGTCTGGCCTTGAACTCACAGAGATCTGCCTGCCTCCTGAGTGCTGGAATCAAAGGCATGAGCTATTTTTTCATTACTGAATATATTATTTTGCATAGAACTAACTAGCATTCTTATTTATACAGGCTGAGGTTTTTCACCCTTTGTCATCTCACCTGTCTCTATCTGCTCTTTCCTTCTCTTAGACATTTTTGATTACTCACATAAGTGAGAACAAGCAGTATTTGTCTTCTCTTATCTCTCTTATTTCACGAGCATAATGTTCCCTATTTCTTTCCGTATTGTTGAAAATGACAGATCTTCCCTCTTTCATAAGGCTGTCACTATTTGTTAATGTTGTCATAAGCCTGTCACTGTTTGTTAATGACGTACTCTTATACAGAGAAGACAATAAAGACTCCACTAAGAAGCCTATTACAATAAATGGCATAGTAACTAACCCACAAAATCAGTGGCCTATCTATAATACTACATAAAAGTGAGCTATCAGAATTTCATTTTTATAAGTCAGGAGAAAGGCAGAGCTGTAAATCTGTTTGGCTGCTTATGATCAGGAAATTGTCACTTTGAGTTTTGATTATCTGGCCAGAGACCCCAGGCATTTAGAAAAGACACACTTAAATTTTAGTTTCCATTTTAAAGGTCAAACATCTGTATATTTGTAGTTAGTGCTCCAAATTCTATTAATGTATAAAAAATAGATCCCACACATTTTATGTTTTATGGGTCAAGAATTAGGACACAGTGAGAAGGGGAAGCTTAGCTTTGTTTCATAATGTTTGCAGCTTCAGCCGGGGAGAGCTGGAGAAATGTCTGGAGGTGCTTCCAAGCACATCTCCTGTTTATACTGCCTACTGGCTGAGGACCCAGTTGCTGTGTTCCCAAGACAAACTGCATGCTGTTCCTATAGCTTGAGCTAGTTAGACCTCTTAGAAGGTGGGGGGGGGGCTTCATGCACAAGAGTCTGGTATAAGGATTGAGATTCCATTCATGACCCGGCCTGGAAGCCCCTGAGCGTTACGAGGTCACCAAGGTCCCATGATAGTGCATCTCTTTCAGGGAGAGCAGTCTCAAATGGCTTTGCAGATGAGCATATTTCATTGGTTGCTGTGGTTGTCCTTGGAAAATATAATTTATCATAGGAGAATGGGGGCACTTATGCCAGGTGTCTGTCATGTACACAGGAGAGGACTGTGCTTGTGCCTGCTGCCTTCTCCTTCTGTTTACAGACTAGCAATAGCTTCCTACCATGGTCATGTCTGTTTTCTGCCTTTCTTTTCAGATTCATGTTCTTGGCATTTCTCCTTAATGAGTGAAGGTAATCTGAAAAGCTCCAAGTGCGTTTACTGCATCAGTATGTCTATCTTTGTTTACAATTCAGATCAGTGTTAGTTTCTATGAAGAATGTGATTCCATGCAGTCCTTTTCAACCATCTGGTTGGTGGTTGCCACTGTCTCCTGCTCTGAACCCTCTTCAGCTGGCAAAGATAAGACACAGGCTCATATAATACATACCACCTCTGCCTGTCTTGTCCATTAGAGCTAGTTATATGGTCCCTCTGGGATTTGAGAGGACAGTCTAGATTGTGGCCAGGGAGAATCACAGGACCTGGCACCAGCCATGTCTGCTACACTTCTCCTGGCCTCCCCTCCAGGCTGCCAAGGACCTGGATCCTGAACATTAAAACAAGTGTCAAGGATTGAATGAAACTAAGTGGCAATCCTTCAGTTTATTTTCAAGATTTATTAGTTTGAAAAGTTTGAAATATAGTAATTTAGACCAGAAAGATTATTTGGTTGAATTATACAAAACTATTTTTGGAATTGGATCCTTTTTATCCAAATGGAATCCTTCAGAAGACTCAGTTTACCTCATAGATGAAGGTGAAGCTTCACTAGTTGAAAGAGGTTGTGACACTTGCCATCTTTCCTGTTGTAGACACTGTGGTGGTTTGAATGACCTGTGTCCCCTGTAAGCTCATATATTTGAACACTTGGTCCCTAGTGGGTAGAGCTGCTCCCTGGTAGGGAGCTTATGGAGCCCTTATGGGGGATGGCTTGTCTTTTGAATTAATCCGTGGGTATACAGGAAAGGTTCGTCTTCATAGAGCTTTGGGTGAGAGGACTGGGATGTTGGTTGAGGATGTCAGTGAGAAGACGAGGGTGTGTTCACAGCTGCCTGCAGCCCAGAGCAAGGCAGGGACAGCACCCCTCTCTTTGCATTGGGTGCCATCTGCACCGGGGTCTTGATGCCCGGTGCAGAATGAACTGGTTCCACACCTGTAGCATGGGAAATGACAGGAGGATGTAGCTAGAGAGAAGAGTGAGGAGGAATCGTTTGTGGAAAGGGTCAATAGTTAATAGTGCAGGTCAGACAGGAGGGCAGAGGGAGAAGATGGGGGCTGAAAAAGCAACTTGAGGAGGAAACTCACATGTTTGAAAATCTGTCAGGAGAGTAGAGCAGTTTGGAGCAGCTCCTTTGAGTGAGCTTCCAGGCAGGGGGAGAAGTGCCGTTCACAAAGCTGCCTGGTAATATCTGATCACTGGTGAGGTGCCGACCCTTCACGTCCAGGCTATCAGGAAGCTCCAAAGCAGGAAGGACTGTTGGCTGGAGGCTTTGGTGGCTTGTTGCAGTTGCTCCACCTTCCTGGGTCTCCTTGCAGCACCACGTGGCTGCTCATCTCCATCTACCATAACGCATCACACTTCCACTGCCCTCACCATGACCAGCTCGCTGGGAAGCACACCAGCACCTGGGCCTTTTAGCATCTGCTGCACTCTACTGCAGAGGTTCTTGAACTGCAAAGTGCTCACGAATCATGCAGTGGTCTTCCTGAGATGCAAATTCTGACTCAGTAGGTCTAGGGTGTTGTGGGGCAGCAATCCGAAGCTGCTGGCTGTAGACAAGTGCTGTTCTGTCTTTTCATCGCTGTGAACAAACCCCAGACAGAAGGTGGGAGGATTGGTGTGCTGCGTTCACAGTCCAGGTTGGCTAGCTCCATGGCTGGGGCCTCTGGTCAGGAGTGGGAGGTGACAAGGGATGTTGCCTGCTTGCCTTATAGTGGACAGGAAAGAGGAAGAATGAGAGGGAGTGAGGGAGATGGGATATACACACATTGAGGGAAGGAGAGAGTGAGAGAGAGAGAGAGAGAGAGAGAGTATGAGAACAGAGAGACACAAACACACACCCCAACTTTCCAGCTCAGTGGCAAGCTTTTGTCACCTAAGCTCCACCCCAGTAATGCCACCATATTCTAGATCAAGAGATCAATATGCTGATGACATCAGAGCTCGCTATTGGATCCATGAGCTGGGTACCAAGCCTTCAATAGACGGACCTTTTGGGGGACCTTCATATTCAAATCACAGTGCCATGCTGGTTGACAGAGAGTGTTAAAAGTCATGGGGTCCCCCCAAGGCACAGCTGAACCCCGTCAGATGGGTGATCACCTCCTCCTGATGCTGACAGGCCAGGCTCATCTCTGTCAGTGGAGTTATCACCTGGGAATACTGCTATGGTCCCCTGTCATCCTCATGGAACTGGTTCGATCTGGATGTCTCTCCAGTGTCTTTGTTAGCCCTGGGGACACTTCAGCAGCTATCTAATATGTTACTTTTCAGACACACATCGTCCTGAATTGTACCCAAGCTGTTTGGGATGCACTGCCTCTGCATGTGCATATGCTGCTGTCAGAAGTGTCACCCCAACACACAAGTGTCCACTTGTGCATCTTTGGAGCAAGTATCTTTCCTTGTAGCTACATATTTGTGATTAGTACAAGGTAGTCACTTACTCCAGTGCTTTGTAAAGTGATCTTTAAACAATCTATTTATAACACATTAAGCACTTGCTTAATGAGGCCGTAACCCCAGGAATAGTGATTGAAGCTGGTTAAATGTACTTACCCCTTCTTATAACTCCATCAGCCACCCCAATGAGCATTTCTAATTGTTCTTGACTTAAGTCCTTTCAAGGACATGTCCCTTCTCCCAGGAGTCTCCTACTGGTCAAAATAAAGTAATAGAGAATTTCTCATGATCCATGGATCTGGTTGGTGTGATGCAGTACCCTTTACCTTCTTTGTCACCTGTAGGCTCTTTTCTATTTAAAAATTAGTCATTTACTTTTATTTACTTTTTATGTGCCTGAGTGTTTTACCTGCATGTGTGTAAGTGCACCACATGCAAGCAATGCCTATAGTGGTCAAAAGAGGATATCAGATTTCGCTGGAACTGGAGTTATTGATGGTCGTTAGTCATCTTGTGAATGTTGGGAATGGAACCCAACAGCAGCCAGTGTTCTCACCAGTTACTGAACCTCCAGCCCTGCTTTCTGTTTTTTAATAGGGAAGGGGCCTGTTTTATAGTCTCAGAGCTCTTGGTAGAGGGATCTGTACTTCAGGTCAGTGTTTATTCCTTTGCTGAGAGTTCAATAGAGACGTGTTGAATTGAATGAATTAATAACTGACCAAGTAATCTCTCCTGTCATTTGTTTGTTTGAGATAGGGTCTCCCTGTAGGCCCAGCTGACCTGTAACTCACTATTTAGACCAGGCTGGCCTCAATATCACAGAGATCCAATTGCCTCTTGAGGGCCTGGAGTCAAGGCACGTGCCCCCCCCCCCCCCAGCTTCTAATGTTTTCTGGACCTAAGTTCTCTGGTTTAATTCTTCTAAAATGTGTTGGCTGCTTTGAAGAAATTTAAGAGTTTCCTTAAAACAAATGTCAGGGATTTTTTTCCTTTAGAAAACATACATCATAGTAGTAATTTAGTCATATGTCTCAGGAAGCCATGAGATAAAGCAGAGAATGTGTGGCATGCTGATGTGTGGCTGGCTGTGAGGCGAGGCCATGTTGGTGACAGTGAGGACGACTTCCATAAGAGGGATGTCTGCCTGCCATTCATGTAAGTCCCAGTCCTGGTGTGTGACCAAGGAGTGTCCCAAGGTTGTGATTAGCCTTACACTACACTGGTGGCACAAAGAATTTCTCATGGGTCTGGAAAATACCAGAACCTTCTTAGGAAAGAAAATCCAATTGCTTGTTTCCCACTGTGAGACTCAGAAGTAGAGATTTGTGGGTGAGCAGCTCCATGTTCCATCCATCCCTGCTCATCCTCCAGAAACCGACATTCAGGTAAAACATTGTTATTTGTATAGGAAGAAGAAAAAAAAAAAAAAAAGAAAAAGACTTAACTCATCTTTTCACTGTTACAACTTACTTAAGTTCAACCCAACTTTTGTTTCTCATTAGTTCTTGAAAAAGTTTAAATGACAGTTCTAAAAGTAAACATCAATAGGTCCTTTCCACACGAATGGCCTTTTGTAGTCAAAAGAGAGAAGGTGCTGAACTGTACTTTTAAGTATTTAAGAGACACCGCTCCCAGCTTTTGCTAATTAGCTTGTGGGTCTTTGCCTGACCGCAGACCCTTTGATCTCCATGTCAGAAGCTCAGGGTGATGCACCCGCCCCCTCAGACAGCAGACAGATCGGGCTCCGGACGACACCATTGATTTCAGGTCACGGCCCTGTGTGTTGTGTTTAGCTAATTTTAGATTCCGAGAAAGCCAATAATGAGGGGATGGAACTGATGAGTTCCAGGACTCCAGAACCAAAATAAAATACACTTTGTCTTTACACCCAGCTATTTTGAACTGGAGAGCAGTGGCCTGAGGGATGAGATCCGATACCATTATATATATCGTGGGAAGCCCAGGACGGAGGCCCTGCCCTACCGCATGGCGGATGGAAAGTGGCACAAAGTCGCACTGTCTGTAAGTGCCTCTCATCTCCTGCTCCACGTGGACTGCAATAGGTATGTCTGACTTCGATCTTTGCCCTTGAAATCCTAGCCTGAAGGGGAAGGGGAAGGGGAAAGAGGCTAACCCTCTTTCTTTCTTTCTTTTTTTTTTTTATTGATGCTTTGTGTATTTCATACATCATTTTCCAATTCAGTTCAGGCATATTTCCCTTTCCCTTCCCCCCCATCCCAGATCATGCATTCTGCCATAACTGTCCTGCATCTTTCTCTGTTTTTTTCTTCATTTTTTTAGCAATAAGTGATAATTTATGAGTACAAGCATCCCTCATGTAAAACCAATTTGCAGGCTGTTGTGCCCAAACCCCTGCAGCCCCACCATCCAGCGGGGGGGGGGGGCTTGTATGTTCAATCAAGTTGATCAAATGAGTGTCCAGACTATATTGCTGTAGTTTCACCATTCACCCCAATCGCAGCCCTTACATTCTACCACACCCCCTCTTCCGCAGATTGTTCCCTAGGCTTAGAAAAGGGGCACAAGTAGACTGTTTTGCTTCTAACCCTCTTTCAAAACCTGCCAGGAAACCAGATCCAAGGGACCTTAACTGTCATGTGTCCTCCTGAATGGGCCATTAGGTATGCTGAATCATCTAACTGTAATAAGATAAGAAAACAGTTCATTAAGATGGAACTGCATCCCGTGATCAGGAACAAATGTAAGAAAGGTTGATTACAGACTGGGGACTGTAAGTGCCCCTCAGTGAGCCCTGGACACTGGCTGAACCTCCATGGAGCTGTGCTCACAGTTAACCATGATATATTGTTGCTGAGTTCCTTCCACTTGGGAGCAAGTACAGCAGTCTGCCTCAGAATGAATCCCAGAAGCCTCTGCTGTTGTGGTGGCTAATTCCATTTTATATCAAGTGCAGCTGTTTAATTATTTTTCTAGATGGAGTCTTCCTGAGGAGGTGTTCTTTGACTCTTCTGCAGTTGAGACCATCTTTTCTCTGCAGAGGAAGGGGACTGGTTGCTTGTCAACAGATGGCGAAATGATGTGGGGTGGGGTGCATGGGAGGTTGTGTATTGTGAAGAGAGGGAGGTGTCGTCTCCCATGTCTGTTTGTCTCCGCAGGCTCATTGACAGCAGAGGGAAAGACCAGTGGGCCCTCTGCCTGACCATTTGTGATGGGACAGCTGGACAGTGCTGGCCTGGGCATGCTTGGATCTCTGTAGAACCCACTGACAATCCTTATGCATGGTGACCCGAGGCTAATGATAGAGTATTTTTTTTTATTCTAAGCAGTTCCCATGCATTGTTGGCTTCACTAATGACGCCATCAAAGTTAAAGCCACTGCCCAGCTGCAGGGTGTGCTCCCTGGGGCCCAGAGTAGAGGGCAGGGATGTTGGGACAGCCTCTCTTCTAAAACCCACCAAGACAGGGCTGTTCCAAGGTCAGTCTGCAAATGCGTGTCTGATGAGACGTCGGAACGTACTCTCACCCCAACCCTCCAGCCTCTCCTAGAATGCTTGAAGGCAGGAGGACAGTGTCAGGATCCAGGCAGGTTGTCACATGAGACTTGATCCATTGTGATAGAGCTAGTTAAGGTGCTTTCCAGACAGCCAAGATCCTGCCACTTCAAGAAGATAGCATATCTATACCTGGAAAGGGTTTCCATGGGAACCACTGGTTCTTTTTACCCTGAAGACCCGGCTGGGCAGCCTGGGTGTAGCCAGCCCTTGGCTATCCTCTCCATTTCTGCCTTGAAGAGCTCATTGGTTTTTTTGAGTTCCTTAGAAACCAAGTGACATATTAGGTAACTCTGCTTCATCCGCAGTTGGCTCAGCACTCAGGGGCTGGCAGAAGGAGATTGCAGGGGGCATGAGCCCCTTGGCCCCCTAAACGATCAGCCAGTTTGGCCATTCCCAACTGAACAGCCCGAGATGCCATCGTCTGATCATGCGCCTTTGTTCCAGACCCTGTACCATTTATTTCTTGACATCATTTACTTTGGAGAAGAGGAAAAGGAAGTGTGTTTTCTGTTAGTCCTTCACACTCTCACCGATTCTGCTTCCTGTGAAATCTTCTCTTCTGCTCCTCAGCCCCTCACTGACTGTGAGGCCAGGCAGGTTAACACTTCCGTATCTCAGTGTCTTCTGTTGTGAAACGGAGAATTAAGACTCTGCACAGTTTGCAATTCTAAGTGATGCTCAGCCAATGACAGGCAGCAGACAAGATGGTGTTCCCACTAGCTAGAATACTTAGAGGAAAAGTGACCTTTGTGTCACAGGTCGCTAGGTCATGTCCCCAGAATGATGGACTTTCGTCACCACACGTTTGTCAGTGTGTGCTCCTGTGATGAGTCACCAGGCTGCACATGCTCACACACAGAAATGGTAAATATTCCGAGCAAGCCTCTTAGACCTTTTATGCTCAGCACACACTCACTCTGTTGCTGTTCCCCACTGCGCAGATCCAGGACGTCTCTTTGATCTTGCCTCCAAACTTTTTCCCTTATTCATCTTTGAGGATACACAGCCTCTCTGTCAGGAGATGGGGAAGTGGACAGGAAAGCTGTAGCTTTGAGTTGCCTCCATTTAAACAAATGAGCAAAGGGATTCTATTTAGTCCATTAAAAAATATGTTTTCGCTCTTTGGCTTGTCGCTAATATGTAAGATCTTATGGGAGAAACATATGTAGCTATTGCCAGTTAATGATTCAAGAGCCCCCAGCATAAATATATTTTTAGATAACTTGGTGGGTAACAGATCCAGAAAGAAAGACAGAGCCTTGGGATAGATACGTTTTATTTTTTTATGAAGGAAAATTCTGAAAGCACAGGCCCCCAAATTGACTGTGACATAAAATTAGCAGGGGGAACTTATTAAAGAACACAGATAACTGGGCCCATCTCTGACCTGCTGGATCAAATTCTCTGATGGTGGAACCTAAGAAAATCCATTAAAAATTTAGTGGACACATAATGTTTATACACACTTAAAGGAACTGTGTGATTCCCCGTGCATTATGAAATGTGGGTAATTAGAAATTTTATTCCCTCACAGGATCATCAGTTCTATGTGCTTCGAAACATAAACTGCTGCAAACAAAATTAGCCCACTGTACTGTGGAACACTCGCATGAATCCTCCCATCCTCTAGGGAACACCATTCCATTCTCTTATTCTGAGATCAACGATTTAGCTTCCACACATGAGTGAGAATGCAAGGTATCTGCCCTACTGTGGCTGGATTATTTCACCCAACATAACATTCTCCATTTCCATCTCCATGGTTGTTATGGATGGCAAATATCCCATTGCATAAATATTTTTAAAAAGCTTTCCCTTTAGTTTTGCACAGGAAGTCCAGCCTTGGTGCATTGCCCAGCATCTCAGAGCCATTGGTTAAGAAGCGGGGGAAGCTGGTGAGGAAGATGAGTTCTGGTGCATGAACCAGGGCTTGGCCAACCATCCCTGGGGAGGAGAGGATGAAAGAGACCATGGTGTGTAGTGCAGCAGTCGAGCCTGCTGTCTTCTCAGGCTCCTTCCCAGCTAGTGCAAGTGACCTTAGGGAAGCAGTGCTCTCCTCTGTGCACAAGATGTGGCAGCCTCTAGTTACCAAGGCTGCCCTCACTGGAGTGAGTGTCACAGAGGCTCACCCCTCCCCTCCCAGCACTGCCTTTACCCATGTGTTTTCTTCAACTCCCAAGGCCCTGGATCCCTGCTGGTTAGGTGAGGGAGCACTCCCTGAGTGCTCCCTGTGCCCGGCCTCACAGAGGCCGCTACCGTGAATTCTCAGTGAAGATTTTTATTCTTAAGATGAAGGAACCCGAGGTTGCATGCATTATGGTCAGTGCTGCTGTTGAGCAGTAACTGCACCCAGGTCTTGGCCCAGCAGTGCCTGCTTGTGACGACTCAACCCGACAGTGCTCATGGCTGCCGTTGGAGTTGGGTCATGAGGAAGAGCCACAAGTCTGCAGGTCGCTTGCTTCTAGAGTGTTCCTTTTACAGGTCCATATTGCTGATCTTGGGCATCTGGAGTGGACTGGTATGGGGGAGAGACCTGAGTTTATTGCACCTCCACTCCCAGTTAGGCAATGTGCTAGGCTTAACATTTCTTAAGATAGCCACATAATGACTATTATTAGACCCCTTAAAGTATTTTCATTTATTTATTTTTTCAGTGGGGCATGGATGGGGGAAGGGGTCTAATTTGGATTAAGAAATGTTGTATGAAATGTACAAAGGCTCAATAAAAATTAAGAAAGAAGCTGGGCATGGTGGTGCACGCCTTTAAGCCCAGCACTCGGGAGGCAGAGGCAGGTGGATCTTTGTGAGTTCAAGGCCAGGCTGGTCTACAGAGCAAGTTCCAGGACAGCTGGGGCTACAGAGAGACCCTGTCTCAAAAACACCAAAAAAATTAATATTTTATCAATTATTTTTATTTTATGTGTATGAATGTACTGCCTGCATGTAAGTGCACCTGTGTCATGCAATGCTCACAGAGGTCAGAAGAGGGCATCAGGTTCTGCTGCAACTGGAGTATGGACAATTGTTAACTGTCATGTGGGTGCTGGGAACTGAGCCCTGGTCCTCTGCAAGAACTCCTGGTGTTCTTAATTGCTGAGCCATCTTTTTAACCCCCTGGACCCATCTTATAGATTCAGAAATAATGAGGCCCCCAAAGGTAGGTAACTTTCAGTTACATGAGCATAGAAACAAACCTTGACCTGGAACTGCCTCCCAGACCTTAGTCGCACCTCCCTCTTTGCCACCTTCATATTGTGCTCGCGTTAAGTACTACCCAAGACAATGTCACAGTACCAGGGCAGAGATGCTGCAGGATTAGAAACATGTTTGAAATCAAACACACCTATAAATTGGGAGAGAATCTTTGCTATACTTCAGACAAGGAATTAATATCTAAATATATAAAGAGCCACAGAAATTAAACACCAAAAATCAATGAACAGACCAATCATCTGAACAGATAATTTTCAAAAAATGAAATCTAGGGCCAGAATGATGCTGGGCAGTTTGAGCACTGGCTGCTCTTGCAAGGTTCAGTTCCCAGCACCCACATCATGGTTAACAACTGTCTGTAACTCCAGTTTCAGGGGATCTGACACCCTTTTCTGGCCTCTGTGGGCATTGCACACATGGATGTACTTACACACCTGCAGATAAACATTTATACAAAAATAAAAATAAATTTAAAAAATTTAAAAAGGAAGGAATATGAAAGGCCAATAAAATTCTTATCCATCAGACAAATGCAAATTAAAACTATGTAGAGATTCCATTTCATGCTCGTTAGAATGGGTACTATGAAGTAAACACTTGACACTGAGTGCTGGCAAGGGTGGGGAAGGGGAACCTTTAGTCATTCTTAGTGGAGGACAAACTGGCATATCTATCCACTATGGACATCAGTGTGGAGTTTTTTAAGAAACTAAAGATAGAACTGTCAAATGACCAAGCTATTCCATTCACGGGAATATGCCTAA
Organism: Rhizomys pruinosus; assembly: GCA_009823505.1. Classification (NCBI taxonomy): domain Eukaryota; kingdom Metazoa; phylum Chordata; class Mammalia; order Rodentia; family Spalacidae; genus Rhizomys; species Rhizomys pruinosus. The sequence goes on along the minus strand of VZQC01009555.1, from coordinate 1,001,051 downwards.
AAGATGTCATGCTGAACCTGAGATACCCACAAATCTATACTTCCTGCTGCACTGTTCACAATAGCAAGGAAAAAGAATCAGCCTAGATGATCAGCTGCCAACTGGATAGTGAACATTTAATACATATACACAATGGAATTTTATTTAGCTCTAAAGAAAATAAAATCATGAAAATTTCAGAACAATAGGTAGAACAGGAAAATATATTTAGTGAAATAACTCAGGCTCATCAAACTGAAAACCACAGGTTCGTAGAGGTCAGGCCAGTGAAGGGTACCCCTGGGGGTCAAGAGGCTTTAAGGAAGCGTACGAGGAAGGCAGCAGAGCACATGCACCAAGAATATGGAAACAGAGACCACTGGGTGCAGAAGGGGGCAGCCGGGAGTGGAGCGGGAAGATGGAGGAGAGGGAGGAGCAGTGAAACCAAGTGTTCTGAAAGTGCCACTAGGAGGCGTGCTACTGTGGGAGCTAAGGAAATCATAAGACAAAAATTTAATAGATTGAACTCTGTTCACCCAGGGCTCAGGGACCACTGAGGAAGAGGGGCCAGCAAGATTCTAAGAGCCAGGCAAAGTGCACGAACACAGGGAAACAAAGTCTTTCGGGCTCCTGGGTCCTTGCTCATCGCATTTATGGCAAAGATAACAGCATGCACAAGACCCATGCTGGCTCTAGCAGACAAAACCCAGCATAGAACTGGGGAAATGGGCAGCAGGCCACAACCTAAGCTGAAGATCTATGGGCAGCTGATTACTGCTGGATGAGGAAGAGCTGATCTTTAAGGGAGAGATTCTAGACAGGGTGACTAGACCCCAGTGGGTGAACAGGGCGACATCTGGGTACATTAATTTGGCTCAGTGGGCATTAATGTATATTGCAGAATGCATGAAATCTGGTTGGGGGGAGGGTTTGGGAAGGTTCAGATGGGGAGGGAGTATAAAGATGATTAAGATGTTTTATATGAAATGCACAAAAATTCAATAAAATATACATTAAAACAGAAATAAAAATTTAAAATATGGAAAGATTCCCTCACCCATTGCATCATTTTGAAGCACTTTAGCATGGCAAGGTTTTCCAATTTTTTTTAAATGCTTAGAATTGAGAAATGGAGCTAATTGCACAAATTGTCACAAGGAAAGAACTGCTATTTTAGTCTGTAGTCAGCACTCGCTGCTGCTACTGAGACTTGTATCTGTCACTTATTCAGCAGGGACTGGTTAGCAGCTTAGACGGAGGCAGTAGGAAATGTCAAGCCAAAATTGTCAGACAACCCATCGTTTTAGATGGCTAAACTGATTATCTCTACTGCATTAGTTTTTTTTTTTTTTCTTTTTCTAGCTGTCTTTTATACTAATAATTTCCAATAAATTTGTAGATAGCTGATGTTTGCTGGGAGGAGGGGCTTATGAGGCCCAACCCTTCTTTGAGGAGCAATTAATTAATGGCTGCTGGAGTAGGGGAAGGTATTTCTTCAATGGTGTAACCCCTCGTAAGTAATCTGTGCTGCTGTAAACACCCGCTTTACCTGTGCTCATCCAAGCAACCCACTTAATTTTGTTGGGTCACCCAAACAAAAACACACAAAAAGACCTGAAAGTAGACAGGGTCTAGTTTGGAAGAGGCATGTGATCAGTAGGGGTGAGGGGGTGAGAGATGGTGTGGCTAGATGAATGTGATCAACATCCTTTATGTACATAATGGGGGTGTCATCAGGAAACCTGCTGTTATAAGTAATATGTGCTCATAGAAACAGTTGCCAGAGAGGCTGAAAACCAGATTTGAACTGACTTCCCTCCCATCTGCCCACTCTGCATTTTCAGCTCATGTGGCAGCCTGCAGCACCAATCAAAGGGCAGACTCTGGCAACAGTGGGGTTCTAATTAGTGACTCGGCCTTTCCTACTCATCACAAAGCAGATTTTCTTTCCTTTATTTGGTGACTTTTACTTTTTGCTCAGTTACTTTATTGGGGACACCATCTCTGCCAGGATATGTGGGTTTCAAAGAAACAAGAATCCTCGCTATCGGGACTGTCATCGCTTCTTTATTTAATCACCTGAAATTCATTCTGAAACAATCACTAATTCTTTCTTCACTAGCTTTTTTCCTGGATATCAGAGGCAGGCTATAGTCAGACCAAAGTCCCACGAGCTGGCTAATGTGACAGCTCTTCAGGGCATGAGTCCTGGTGAGAGCCAGAAGTAGTCACCTCTGTTCTCTTCATCTTCAGTGGCCGGCGGGGCAGTGATCAGATGGGTTTCAGGAGCTTTCCATTCAAAGGGCAGTCACTTGGCCTCCTGCCACTGTGTTTTAGGAGATGCAGACTCCCTACAGTCTATGTTCTTATCCTTAAGGTCAGTTTATTTTATTTCAGCGGAGCTCTGAATTCCTTATATTCTAAATTTGAACTACATTTATTTGTGCGTGTGTGTGTGTGTGTGTGTGTGTGTGTGTGTGTGTAGGTGTGTAGGTGGTGCCCTGTATGGAGATCAGAGGACAACCATGGGAGTTGAATCAGTTCTTTTCTTCCTCCATAAGGGTCCCAGGAATTGGACTCAGGTGGTCCGGCTTGGCAGCAGGATTCTTTACCTGGTGCCCCTTCTTGCCAGCCCTCAGAGCTCTGTATTCTTGTTCTGACTTTCCGAGCAAGTGTGGCATATGTGCACATACAGAGAACCCAACTACCACCATGAAGAAGAGTTAGCTCGATGGTTATACTCTAGATGATAAACATATTTAGACTTAGTATCAGAGCATATCCAACTTTTGCATTTAGCTGATTTTGCAATGCATGTAAAATTGGAAACTAAACGTACTATAAATCACAGAACAAGTCAGTAATCCAAGGTTTTTGTCCAACATTTCAGAGTGCTCTCAGGATACGAGCATCTGTTTTTATATGTAGATTTTTTTCGTGATGAAATATGTTGATATGCATCTTCCTTCCAGATAGCTGCTGAAATATCTACAAATGTTGTCTTATTAGACTGCACTTTCCTCCAGGAAGTTAAGCCATTTGTGTAATGCACTACGTGAGTTTTATGCAAACACTGTTGCACCGTGATGGCGAGATGAAGAGATTACTAGTAAAGGTCAGGTGTCCCCGGAGAGCAGCTAAGACTGGGTGTCTCTGGACTCTGTTTGATACATTGTTCACATAACACCCAGAAATGCATGCCAGCACTCATTAGCAAAACTCATTAAAATGAAACCAGGTGGCTGGCATAAGCCTCCCTGTAGCTACCACAACAGCTCTAGATTTCTGTCTAGGAAGAGATCAGGAGAGGGGTGGTAGGAGAGGACATAGCCGTGCTTACATTTGAGGGTCAATACTAGGCAAAAGAAGACGTGTCCTAAAACACCTGGACGACTGCTGAACTCCTGGTGCAGACCCCAGGAGAGAGGGGTCCTGACCTCCGCAGCGGCCTCTCCGTTTGTCACCACTCTTGACGAGATGCATGACAGTTTCTGCAGCTGAGGTTAAACCACTGTGTGACCCGCTCATCATGCTGGAGTCAGTCATGGAACACCGCTCATGTTGTAGACATGTGAAGCCATGTGGGAGGAGAGTGTGTTTCAGGGAGGGAAGTTCTGCAGGGAGAGGCAGGGAAGGAAGAATCCTTTTCTCTGCTCCCTATTCCAGACACTGTGGTTTATCACAGGCAAATGAATTTTAAACCCCTGTCTTGACTTTGCCATTTGTAAAATGTGATTTTCATGTAGTTTTGCAGGAGTCTGAAAGGCAATGAAGACTTAGCTTTCCATTCATCCATCCATTCACCAGGAACAGTGCTTGCATTTGTAAAATAGGAGCCATTGGGACTCTTTAACCATAGAGTTGTTGTAGAAATGTAGCTAGAGGGTGTGTGTTAAAATTGAATATTTCAAGCTACTGTCATTAAGTTCAGTGGTATAGAGACGAGTTTAAAGTATTATGTGGGAACAGTACAATTTAATACAACTTTCACCTCTGTAAAAGCAGTGGCCTAGGCTGTGTGTTTCCAGGTGCAGCCTAAGGCTCGAGGCCACTCAAGTCCTCGGTTATTTTGATTGGCAGCCTCCAGGCATGGCTCTCCAATAGTTTTCCTTGTTTCCTGGTCTCAGTACATACAGCACAGCAGTGCCTGGTATTTATGACAAAAGAATCACTTTTTAATAATGCTTTTATTGATGTTTTGTGTATTTCAGACATTATTTCTTGGTTCGGTTTAGACATATTTCCCTTTCTCTCCCCCCTACCCCACTTCATCTCAGATCATGCACTTTGTCATAACTGTCCACCTTTCTCTCAGTCTTTTTTTTTTTAAATTTCTTTTATTAATTAATTTTATTTATTTCTGTATGTGTATGAATGTACTGTCTGCATGCAAGTTTGTGCACCCGTGTCGTGCAATGCCGCGGAGGTCAGAAGAGGATGTCGGATTCCCCTGGAACTGGAGTTCTCCTGGAATTGGAGTTTCAGATGGTTCTCGGCCGCCATGTGGGTGCTGGGGATCGAACCCGGGTCCTCTGCAAGAGCGGTCGGCGCTCTTAACTGCTAGGCCATCTCTCCAGCCCCCACTCTCTCAGTCTTTTTTATGTTTAGGAATTCACATTTTCCTCCTTTAATTTTATATTGCTCTAAAATATGAATACATACTTTCCACCCATATAAAGTAATTACAGAGTCTGAAAGTAAGTGGTGGATCAATTCTAGAGCCTGTTAAGAGATTTTCATTATAACAACATAGTTGCTTTCAGATAAACAGAAATATAACAATAATGTTGTTCAGCTTGCCTTTCATCTGGGGATTTGGTGTTAGCATCCACAAATGAGAGAAACCATTCACCATTTGTTTTTCTGGAACTGTGTTACTTCCTTAGCATAATGGCTTCGAGTTCCATCCATTTGCCTGCAAAGTTCATGATGTCATATTTCTTCACCACTGAATAGTACTCCATTGTGTACATGTACCACATTTTTGTCATCCACTCATCAGTTGAGGGGCATTTGGGTTGGTTCCAGCTCCTTGCTATTGTGAAGAGAGCTGCAATAAACATGGATGTGCATGTATCTTTGTGATAGGGTGAGTCTTGTGAATCATACCAGGAGTGGTATGATTGGGTCAGGTGGTAGGCTCATTTTGTGTCTTTTTTCTTTTCTTTTCTTTTGGTGTTTTTGAGATAGGGTCTCCTTATAGCCCCAGCTGGCCTGGAACTCACTCTGTAGACCAGGCTGGCCTTGAACTCACAGAGATCCACCTGCCTCTGCCTCCCAAGTGCTAGGATTAAAGGAGTGCACCACCATGCCAGGCTCATTTTGAGTCCTTTAAGGGTTCTCCACACTGCTTTCCACAGTGGTTGTACAAGTTTACATTCCCGCCAGCAGTGGATGAGTGTTCCCTTTTCCCCACAACCTCTCCAGCATTTGGTGTCTTTTGTGTTCTTGATCTTAGCCATTTGTATCAGAGTGAGATGATATCTGGTTTTAATTTGCATTTCCTTAATTATTAATGATGTTGAACACTTTTTAAGATGTTTCTCAGCCATCTTTACTTCCTCACTGGTAAAGTCTCTGTTCAACTCTTTATTCCATCTTTTGAATAGGTCATTTGTTTTCTTCTTTGTTTTTTGAGTAGTCTATATATTCTTGACATTAATGCTCTGTCAGATGTATCACTGGTGAAGATTTCCTTCTACTCTGTGGGTTTTCTCTTCACTTCCTTGATTGTTTCTTTTGATGGAAGCTTTTGAGTTTGATGAGGTCCCACTTGTTAGCTGTTGTCCTTATTTCCTGTGTAGCTGCTGTCTGATTTAGAAAGTCTTTTCCTATGCCTATGTCTTGTAGGTCGTTGCCAACTTTTTCTTCTATTACCTTCAGGGTTTCAGAGATCTTTGATCCACTTGGAGTTGCTTTTTGTACCGGGTGAGAGGCAGGGGCTTAATTTTGTTCTACTACAAATGGTGATCCAATTTTGCCAGCACCATTTGCTGAAGATGTCCATTGAGGTTTTTTTTTCCCCTTTGTCAAATATGAGGTGGCTGAAATTGTATGAGCTCAAGTTTGGATATTCAATTTTGTTCCATTGGTCAATGGGTCTGTTTTTATGCCAGTACCAGGCTGTCTTTATGACCATGGCCCTGTAATATATCTTGAAGTCTGGTAGAGCAATCCCCCCTTTATTGCATTTTTCACTCAGGGTTGCTTTAGCTATTTGGGGTCTTTTGTTTTTCCATATGAATTTAAGGATTTTTTTCTAAGCCTGTGAAGAAGCTTATGGGGATTTTGATTGGGATTGTGTTGAATCTGTCTATTGATTTGGGTAAAATGGACATTTTTGCTATATTAATTTTTCCAATCCATGAGCATGGATTTTAAAAGAATCACTTTTAAAATGTGGAACTAACCAGAGCATGGTGGCCCTTTAATCGCAGTACTTGGCAGGTAGACACAGGTGGATTTCTGCTAGTTCCTGGCCAGCCCAGTCTGTGTAGTGAGATCTTGTTTCATCAAAACAAAACAAAGCAAAGCAGTGTAACCAAGGCCAAGTGGAGAAGGAGACATCAACGAGAGAGGATGTTTTGCTGGTCCTCACAGGACTTTGAAAATATAGCATGTTGTCTTTTCATCCCCACCTCCCCCAGCCCTGTGTTAGAGGGGAGATGAGTAGGCAAAGCTGTGTCACATAATGGAATAGGAAGCAGAGAAGAGAATTCTTCCTTCCCTCCCTTCCGTTTCTCAGGCTTTCTTCCCTGCCTCTCTACCTTTCTATGTCCTTCAAATGCCCCATGGGTTAGCAAAACAGTGTTAAAACTTGCTTCCTTGTTCTGAAAACCTGGCTCATTAGCCCCTAGATGCTCCAGCCTGAGCTTAACCTGAAAGGAATGATTAAATTTGCATGACACCCAGCAAGTTATTTACTATCTGTAGGCTTTAGCTTTCTTTTTTTTTTTTTAAGATTTACATTTATTTATTTATTATTTAATTATTTATTTATGTGCCTGTGTGTCTGCGTCTGTGTGAGCATATGTCACACATGTTCAGGTGCACAGGGAGGCCAGCAGAGGGTGTAGGAGGCACAGAAGCTTGATTTACAGTGGTTGTGAGCTTCCTGCTGTGGGTGTTGGGGAACTGAACTCACTTCCTGTACAAGAGCAGGAAGTGCTGGGAACCATGGCCGCCTTTCTCCAGCCCCTGGGCTTTACCTCTCTAACTATGTAAGGCGGGATTCCTTTCTCCAGCCCCTGGGCTTTCCCTCTGTAACTATGTAAGGTGGGGTTAGAATGCCATGGCGTTGAACTCTTCTACAACTCAGCTTTGGCTTTCTGGGCATCTCAGATAGGATCTCATCACATTTCAAGGCTTATGGTTCCGGTTCAGGTCTCTGGAGAGTCCCCCAGCCTTTTCTCTTCCCCAGAGAACTTCCTTATTGGCTCCTCCTGTGTTCTACAGGCCTCTGAGGTTGCACGTGTGTACACAGACAGACCAGAGCTTGCTTCACATAAAGCCCTGCTCTTTCTTTCTAATCGATCGCCTCCCTCTTTGTTGAAGTAGATGCTAAATATGCATTTTGGAATTCCAAAGGATGTTGGCTTCTTTGCCTTTCAGAAGGTTCTGTGCCACATGTGACAGTGGGCGGCCTTGGCGGTGTGGTTGAAGGCTGCTCTGAGCATGGAGACCTTGGTAGTGTGCTGATCTACAAGACTAGCTTTGTGCTGTAGTAAGCAGATGACAGACAGTTGTGGTGCTGAAATAACCTAACACTTTCTGAATACTGAAAAGGGAGAAAAGCCTTTTCGCTCTGTCCTTCCCCAGACTTGAATAGTAATGAGAGGTGATGATCTAGGTGGCCAATGGGAGGCATTCGAGTTTATAGCAGAATAGCAGGTGGCCTCTTAATTGTGAAGGCTCCAACCCTGGGCTTGCGGGGTTGGGTGCCTGTTTCCCGTGGGCTCCCTGTACTTCTCCCGCTGGACCCTGTAGCTTTACTCATTTCAGGCTCATTAGGTGGACTCCAGGCTCGAGTTTTCCCTATGTTCCTTGACATCAGTAGGAGACCCATTCTAGCTGTGTCTGTTCAAGTTCCTTCTTGTTCTCCTCTTGTTCCCTGGTGGGTTTACATATGAATTTAGTTAACTGTGGACCAATCGGCAAAGAGAGATAGGAGGTGAATGGATTAATGGAAGCAGATGATCAGAGTGACTTCTCTTTCCTCATCAGCCTCCATTTTTGGGCTTCCAAAGGAGCAAATGATAAAAAACACACAGGACACAATAGGATCTGTCCTTTCTTTAATGATTTGTTGGCTGAGGCCACTGGTAGATTATTTTACTATATACATGAGGCTCAAAAAATATTAGACTGGAGAGAAAAACAAGCTTCATTTTGAACTCACAGTGATTTCACATCCCCACCCTCAGACACATCTTGTGTTGGTACTGTAGTACACAGAGATAGGTCTGCATAGGGCTCACGGAGGGGGAAACAGGCTACAAGAAAGAGAAACAAATGTTTTCTTACACAAGACTATTGATGCTTACATCTTTATCATTATAATATCCTAGTGCTTTTGATGGATATGTGTGGGTTCTTTTAAAAAGGAAAGAATTTCATTTGGAAAAACAAAAGACCCTGAATAGCCAAAACAACCCTGAGTGAAAAGAGCAACACAGGGGGATCTGTATATCAGACTTCAAACTATACTACAGGGCTATTGTCATAAAAACAGCTTGGGACTGGTACAAAAACAGACCTGATGACCAATGGAACAAAACTGAAGATCCAAACTTGAGCACATACAATTTCAGCACCTCATATTTGACAAGGGAGCCAAGAAGACACAATGGAGAAAAGACAGCATCTTCAGCAACTGGTGTTGGCAAAACTGGATCACCACTTGTAGAAGAATGAAATTAAACCCCTACCTCTCGCCCTGTACAAAAGTCAACTCCAGTTGGATTAAAGACCTCAATTTTAAATCCTAAACTCTGAAGTTTATTGAAGAAAAAGTTGGCAGCAGATTACAAGACATAGTTTTAGGAAAAGACTTCCTAAATCAGACAGCAGCTGCGCAAGAATTAAGGTCGACAATTGACAAATGGGACCTCATTAAACTCAAAAGCTTCTGTACATCAAAAGAAACAATCAAGGAAGTGAAGAGAAATCCCACAGAGTGGGAGGAAACCTTCACTGCAGATACATCTGACAAAGCATTGATTTCCAGAATATATAAACTACTCAAAAAACAAAGGAGAAAGAAAACAAATGACCCACTCAATAGATGGAGCAAAGAGCTAAACAGAGACTTCATAAGTGAGGAATTAGAGATGGCTGAGAAACATCTTAAGAAGTGTTCAAAATTGCTAATAATTAAGGAAATGCAAATTAAAACCACTTTAAGATATCATCTCACTCCAATAAGACTGGCTAGGATCAAGAAAACAAATGATACCGAGTGCTGGAGAGGTTGTGCGGAAAGGGGAACACTCATCCACTGCTGGTGGGAATGTAAACTAGTACAGCCACTATGGAAAGCAGTGTGGAGAACCCTTGGAAGACTTGGAATGAACTTGCTGCCTGACCCAGCCATACCACTCCTGGGTATGTACCCACAAGACTCATCTTCCTGCAGAGATGCATGCACAGCCATGTTTATTGCAGCTCTCTTCACAATAGCTAGGAGCTGGAACCAACCCAAGTGCCCCTCAACTGACGAGTGGATAGAGAAAATGTGGTACATCTACACAATGGAGTTCTATGCAGCAGTAAAGAAGGTGACATCATGAACTTTGCAGGAAAATGGCTGGAGCTAGAAGATATCATGCTGAGTGAAGTAACACAGTCCCAGATAAAACAAACGATGAATGGTATCCCTCATCTGTGGATTCTAACACCAGTTACCTAATTGTATGGCAAACTGAGCAACGTCAATGTGATCTGAAAACAACTGTGCTCTTATATTGTAGAATCCCTTAAAAATAAACAAAGGAGGCCGGGTGTGGTGGTGCACGCCTTTAATCCTAGCACTTGGGAGGCAGAGGCAGGTGGATCTTTGTGAGTTCAAGGCCAGCCTGGTCTCTACAGAGTAGGTTCCAGGACAGCTGGAGCAACAGGGAGACCCTGTCTCAAAAAGACCAAAAAAATAAATAAATAAATAAATAAATAAAATAAAATAAACAAAGAAAAAAAAAACAGTGAAAAACTCAAACGAGAACACATGTGATGGAACTTTCTATATTCTTTCCTTCTGCTCCTTTTATGCTTGCATGTTTTGTAAAAAGAGTATTGGAAAATAAAAAATGCATGTGCCATGCAGACTTTTTAATTGAAAAAGAAAGTTCCAATTGCTGCATTAATTTTCCAGTTAGACCAGGGGTGCTGATGTTGTCATTGAGAAGAACTGATTTTCCACACTAAGAAATTAATCTATCTCCCTGGAAGCTTTAATTAAACTAATGTTATAAATACTATCAAGCAGGGCTGCTGGGTACTAGAGAACAGATCCATGGCTGTTGTGGCTTAAGTGCTGCTCCAGGGGTGTTCTGAGGTGGGTGTGAGGACGAGGGTGCTTGCAAGAAAAACTTCTCACACACATGTCCCTGCTGGACCTGAAAGACAGCTGCCCAGTCCTTCCAGCTCATGCCTTTAAGCTGTGCAGTGTTCCCTCCCAACAGGGGTTATAGAGTCACATAGCCAGGTCATGTACCTCAGCCTTCACCTGAGAGTTTTCCTTGGCAATTAGAGTGGAAATAATTCCTCTTCTCCTTAAAGTGTCTGCCTGGTGCTGTTTCTGACTTTTCCTCAGGAAAGTCAAGTTGCATTCCTGCTCATTAGCTCAAGTGTGTCAGTTTCCTGACAGTAAATTCCACATATGTACTTACAGGCTTTGAGTGGGGAACCATTAGAAAGTTGTTCTGGGACACATAGAATGCCTCTATTACTCAGAGTGGAATTTCACTTGATTGGAGGTGAACAGCTACAGGCACTTGGCTGAGTCACTCAGTTCACTTTTGCTAATACCTGTGTTCCAGGTCAGATGCTGTCTTTTGCTGGAGGAGAAAAGAGGAAGGGGCTGGGAAATGCGTAATTAAAGCTTCTTGAATTCTTAACATTTTAGGCTCAGAAGCCCAGTGCCATTCTGGGGGAAACCTAGGTTTTTTTTGCTCAGCCACTACTGAGTTGAGTGTTTGAAGCTTCTTTAGAGATGGTTCTGCCTTCAGTTGATATTCATTGTAGCTGGTGAGACAGATTTTCTTGCAGCATACAAATGGGGACTTGTGAGATTCTGGGGAAAGAAGTGACTTGTTTAAGGGTACATGGAAAGTACACAAAAGACGAGAGCCAGCACCCAGGGGTTCCTCTTATTCCTTCCTTACAAGGTGTGTTCTCTGCCACTCCTTGTAGCCTTTGTCCTAGTCTGCGGCCATTCAAGAGAGCCCTAAAGCTTTCTCTGGGCTAGAAGTCTGAAGTTCCATCTCTTCATCGTCCTCCTCCTCTTCTTCTCCACTGCCACTCCTTGTACCCCTTGTCCTAGTCTGTGGCCATTCAAGAGAGCCCTAAAGCTTTCTCTGGGCTAGAACTCAAGAGTTTTTTCTCTTCATCCTCCTCCTCCTCTTCTTCTCCATCTCTTCCTTGTCCTCTTCCACCTCCTTCTCTTTCTTCCTGTTTCTCCTCTTCATGTGACAAGACAGCACTTCTAAATTCTCATAGAAGAGGTACTCTGTATAGACATCACACTTATGAACTGGAAGAAAGGCCAAGTTTTAGTATTTCCCTGTTAGAAGACCTGCCATGATCTGCCTTTGTGGAAGTTCAACTATTTCAGGTCAGTAGGCCTTCAGACCCTAGGAAGCTTTTGTGCCGCTGCCTTCCAATCTAAGAACACCTCTCTTCTTGGGATTGGAAGTGTGAAGTTCACAATTTCAGCACCACAGTGATGTGGGCCTTTTTGTCCTTGTGAGATCTGTATGCCTCATTGTGGCTCAGCTGCTGTGTAATGGCCAAGGGTCTAGTCTATAATTATGATCACTGCCAATGAGCCATTTGGCCATTTCTTTGAAAGTGGAGTGGGTGCATTAGCCGGCCTCCAAGGCTGCATGTGCGATTTTATATTCTTCCAATATAAATTTTGATGTTCTCAATTTCAAGGTGATAAACTATTTTTTAAGGTGACTTTGTAATCAGCAGGTCTCATTAAAAACTGCTGACAGTAAAATAATGTGTTGGGCAGTGGAAGATCTCCATTAGGAGGACATTAGTCATTATTGCTTCTTTTATTGGTAGTCGATTAGACATGTGCTAGAACCTGCAGGAACTCACCAAAGAGCACAGGAGGCAGGCGAGCACACAGAATGCTGAGTGGTTTTCATCGGTGGCATAGGGAGACTCTGCAAACTGGGTCACCATGTTCCTTTCCTAACAGAAACACGCTGGAGTGACATCCTAAAGGTCTTGGGTCCTTAGTAAACTTCCACAGACTTGGAAACTCTGACTTGTACCCTCTCTTTTGTTTCATCTGGGTATACCTCTTCTAACCTCAAGATTTATTTTTTTACTTCTTTGGATGCCACATAATGGGTTAAGCCACTGGCCTTCTGCATATGACATTTCTAGAATACCAAGTTCATTCCTGTTTATCTTTAATTCTCAAGATAAAGAAAAGGGTCTCTTTTGTTTTATACCCTATAGTGCTCATTTTATACCAAGTATTTTTTACTTATTTATTTGTTATTAATTTGTTATTTTAGTGTGTGTGTTGGGGGGAGGGGGCTGGAGACAACTTATAGAGGTCAATTTTGGTCTTTTACCATGTAGGATTGAGCTCAGGTCACCAGCTGTGGTGTGACGGCTCAGTGACAGGCACTGGTAGTATGCGTGAGCGCTCTGGTGTTTACTGGCTGGACAAAGGCAAACATCAATCAAACGACCAAAACAGTTCCTGGAAGATCAGTGAGATGCCTCAGAAGATAAGGGAGCTTGCCAAAACTGCAGAGCAGGGCACAGCAGGGCGATCCTGGTCTTTCTGTGCTGACACTGGGGATTGTCCTCTTCTGGAGGAAGCTGTAATTTACATACAGGCTTTCCTGGCTTGATTCATAACACAAGGTGGGCTGTGCCCTGCTCTGCAGTTGAATTTACATGTGGTCCGTGTCAATGGGAGCACAGGCAGGCATGAAGGAGTGACTGGAAAGGTAATTTAGAGATGGAGGACAAACATAAACCGATCACAGGTGAGATTAAGGGATACATGCCCACCCTGAATGGCCTTGGCATGCCTGATTTGTGTACGAGGTGGACACATCACCGCTGGAGATCCTGATCTGTTAGAACTGCAGCTGTAGCTCGCAGGCAGAGTTTTGCATGAAGAACATGAGATTAGCTTTTAGACATGGCTCATGAGTGTCCCATGCTCCCAGGTATAACATCATTGTGAAAACTGGCGGATATGTTCTTTCATTTTTAAATGATGGAAGAGGTAAAGGCTTCAACTGCCTTTAAGAAAACCACCATCTGCCTTTAATCTCATTGTGCAGAAGTGGTTATTTTTTTAATAGTTTTGGGGTTGTTTCTTTTTCCAGACTTTCTTTTCCCTTTGAATATGAAAACACATTTTTAAAATGGCAAGATAACATCTTACTGTTCTTCAAGTGGCCTTTTCATTTAGTAGCAAGCACATGTGGCTGATGCACTGTGGATCTGCAGCAGGAGCTCATTAGGGAGGAGTAAGTGGTGCAGGTTCTCACGGGACAGCCTGGGCAGCTTGTGGAGCAGCATCCATACCAGGCTTGCCACTTCCTGTCATAAGCTTCACACATCTGCCTTGCCTGTTTCAAACAGCAGTGACTGCGGAAGCAGGATGAGCACCAGGAGTCCCTGCTCTGGGAACAGAATGCCCTGTCTTAAGCTGTGCACTATGTGAGACCTTGGTGGGGAGCTGGGGAAGAACACAACAGGAGTGGGTTTGTGCTGATGGCCAGATACTTTGCACAGGCCTTCTGCCCGAGCTTATCCATGTGGCAGGATTTGACAGGGCTCTGTCCATGGTGAGACATCAGGTGAACAGGAAAATCTAGTTTAAAAACGTTCAGTGGTTAAGAATATGCACATTTAGAGTTGGACACAAATAGGTTTTGACTCTGACTGTGACAGGAGCTGCAGGATCAGTGGCAAATTCCTTCCCTTGGTGAACTGCAGTCATGGGAGATGGGTGGATAATAACAGTCTCTCCTTTAAGGAATTACAAGAGTTAGAGTGACAGTTCACGTGATCAGAAAGACCAGTTTTAGTTGCAAATAATAGTGGCCTGAATGAAAAGCATGTGCAACAAACACTAGGTTTAGGGGAAGCTGTGCCTCAGATGTTTGCACGGGATGTGGTGGCTGGGGCGATCTCCTTGGTGCCCTTGTACTTTACTGACCCCGGGATTTGCCTCTAATGTTCTTCTGGCAGAGAGGACATGGGTTACTACAGTGTTGTCATAGACCAGTTATGCAGATGCTGGCAATACCCCCTTCTCAGCAGAACTGAGGGTTTTTTGAACAAAAAGGATGAGTGCACACGCTCGTGTGTGTGCGTGCGTGTGTGCGTGCGTGTGTGTGTGTGTGTGTGTGTGTGTGTGTGTGTGGTGTGTTTCTTGGTGAGGGCCTTATAGTTTATACACATTCTACCCAGATGCTAATGCTTAGTCTGATTGTGGGGATTCGTGCATGTCTGAGCAAGCAGAGGTGAGCAAGCAGACCACAGGACAACTTCCTGCTGCCTGTGAGTCCATCAACCCCCTGCCAAGGTACCATTTCTTAGGCCTTCTTTATGGAAACCTGCTCTTGGCTTGTCTGCTTGTCAAGACTGTGTTCTTAACTGGGCCACTGGGACACTGCTGTGCATTCTGTGTAAAGTACCATGGCGGGACCATCTGGGGCAGGACCCACCTGCATCTCCTACCCAGGTTTGCCTCTATGTTTATTCTCATCCTTGATACAGATTTTCTCTTCTTGGTCCTTCTGACTTTCAAGCATTTTTTTAATTTATTATCTTTATTTTATGTGTATAAACGTGTTCCCTATATGTATGTAATACATTTGTATCATGCAATGTCTGTGGAGATCAGAAGAGGCCATTGGATCCTCTGGAACTGAAGTTACAGACCGTTGTTGGTTGCCATGTAGGTGTGGGGAATTGAACCTAGGTCCTCTGCAAGAGCAGGCAGTGCTCTTAACTGCTGAGCCATCTCTCCAGTGCAGAATCTCTGACTTTCCATTTACCTGCCCAGCTTGTTTGGGTTGCTTCTGTTTTCTGACTCCAGAGTTCCCCTGCCACCTGCCTGCCATAGCATCCTGGTGAACAGGACAGAGGCGACCTCTCTCATGGTGACTCCTTGCCACACTGCAGTGTTTTGAATTTCTTATCCTACTTTCCGTGCATCCTGGCAGCGTGTTGGGGTCCTGCTCTGACAGTCTTTTGAGGGAAGCCTGCAGCAGTGGAATTCAGCATCTCACATGAATTTTACAGCTTCACTCAGCTGAAATCTGGAGAAGTAAATGAATGCAACGTTCACCATTTCCACAAAGCTGTTAAACATGCAAATGACACGGCAGAGCTTTGCTCTGAACTTCATTCTTGCTAAACACCTCATGGGAAAGGTGACCCTATATTTGTAAGATGAATAGTCACTCACTGGGATTAACCAAAATGTCACGTCTTTCAAAGAAGAGCTTGCTTAAGTCTTAACTGCAGGGGAAGGTAGGGTAGGAGGGAGTGGAAGTCTGGGTAGCTTACACGTGCTTCTCCAGAAGCCATCCCTCCTTTCCGTGTTCCCTTTGTTGTGCTCCAGCAGGCCATCTGGATTCCGTGTGAACTGTTTCTTCTTTTAGCTTTGTCTCTTCTCCACATCACCTTGGCATCCTGTGTCATTTGGTTAAGAGCCACAGATGCTTATCTAGTGCCCTGACCTTTTGTTCCCAGGAAGACACTAGGTGCTCCAGGACCCTTGGCTGCTATGAATGTCTGTCATTTCTCTACCCCTTAAACAGAGTTATGTAAACAATCCCTTCATTAAGTGATTGGCTGTTTTATTGGCAAATGTTCTTCATATGTAGTACTGAGTTTCGTGAAGACTCCTACTGGGTATTTACTCAAAGACTCTTAAGCCAACATTATCACAGAGATATTTGCACATCAGTGTTTAATGGGGCACTCACTGTTCACAATAGCTAAAGTTATGGAATAAGCTTAGGGGTAGATATTATTGTCTTTTCTTTCTTTTTTTTTAACTGGCCAACACAAAAGTTCTGGTGGAAATCACGAATGGTTTTGGAATCTATCATCACAGCAAGATATTATTGTCTTTTCAAATCTACAAATTTCAGTCTATAACTTTCCAATGGGATACTCAGATCTCCCTCTGGCTTCTTGGCCTTCTAATTGTGTGTCTTGTGGTGTGTTTCTTAACCCTGTTGAGTATTGGATTTCTCACCAGTAAAGCAGGTGCCCACAACCCTTGCTTGTGCTTACCTCACCAGGAGAAAGCAGCATGCAACTCCTGCAGGAATGGTAACACATTATGCACAGAGGAGGGCCTTATATCACTCTGGAGCTCAGGAAGGAGACACTGGGGAGGGGACAGGGAGCATAAGAGGGCTCTACACCCTCTGCACTCCCTCAGCACTGTGAAGGAGAAGCCCCTTTGACAGGAGTGTGTCCCAACAGAGTCCCTTCCAAAGCTGAGTACACAGGGTCTCCTCTTTCGGTTACCCACAGGGCCACTCTGTGGAAGGAGAGACAAATGATGCTGTGATGAAATGACCCCCTGTAAGGATGGATTCTATGAGAAGGCCTTTGGGAAACAGCTGCATGACCAGAGTAGAGCGGGAAACTGGCGAAGTAGTCCCGAGAAGAGGGAGCTGAAAGTAGTCCCTAGAAGAGGGAGCTGAAAGTCCGACTCTTGAGCTTCCGTTTGCCCCTGTTCAGGGAGTAGCACAAGTGGTCAGAACAAGCCATGTTACTTGTGGCTGTGGTCACCTGGGACTTGTTTCTAGAAGGAAAGGGCAGTGGTATTTACACCAGGTGGCCCAATTCCTGGTCTGCTGGAGGGCTGTGGGAACCTCCCAGGGAGCTCCTTCTCACACCCATTGTGCTAGATGGAATGATCTTCCCCACCTGCTTATCTGCTTGCAGTTGTGGCGTGTCCCCTTCTCTCTTACTCATGTCCTTACCAAAGAACGCCAGGCCCTTGAACTTGTTTTGTTTAGTGCTGAGTACCGGCCACTGGCACATGCTTAGCAGACTGGATAAATGAATTAATAAAAGTAGTTTTTGATGAGATAGGTATAAACTCATAATTCCAAGACTCGAAGTACTCAGGACCCTAACGGAAGCAAAGGTACTGATCACATGTTGTTAGATTTGAAAATGGGGGAACAGGTTTCCAGTGGAAATCAGGAAAACATAAAATTAACAGTGATTAAAGAGAAAGGCTTTTTAGGTTAAATTTCTCATTTGGATTTTTAGTGTTTTTCTTTTGCCTGAATTACTTAGACTATTTATTTATTTATTTATTTATTTATTTATTTATTATCTTAAAGAGGGCTAGAGTTATAGCTCAATGGCAGAGTTATTTTTACCCAACACATGCAGGGCCTGGGTTTGATTCCCAGCACCTATATGGTGTCTAACAACTGTCTAACCCCACCTCCAGAGGCTCCAATGATACCCTCTTCTGACTTCCAGGGGCACTGTGTGACAAGGGTGCCTGTTGAGTGTTGTTGTCTTTGCTCAGTGTCTTTGAGTCACGTGTGACCACATTCCACATGCTATCCTTCCCTTCTCGGCTCAGCTCCAGGACTTGCCTCCTGCCTGCAGGTGGGCAGTCTCTAGGCCTTGCTTCCACAAGAAGGGTGGAAGGAAAACCGCTGGAGATCACTGGTAGGAGAAATAAGCAGACTCACACAAGGAGAGCCTGGAGGAAGAAACTCCATTTATTTTCTGTCAGTGAGGTCTATATATTTAAATCTACTGTTCTCTGGGCAAGAAAGTGGGGAGCAGGTGGAAGGGAGGGGTGAGCCAACTTGGTTCTAATGGGGGGGCACTGCAGAGCTCTGGTTTGTGCAACAGGTAACTAGAGGTGTGACATTTTGCTCAATGCCTCAAGGGAAGGGGCCTGGAACTTTGCAGAGATAGGGCAAAGCAAGATTCATTGTAATATTACAAATCTTCCTGCTACAGATAAATCTGAAAGCCCACAGAGGTATTGGATAACTGGAGATCTCCTGGGACAGGTCTTATAAGTTCTCACTTCAAGCCACACACAAAGTTTCATTCCCACATCCCATCCTTTGTTTTTTAATTAAAATGGAGCAGTAATGTCAAGGTCCTCTAGGGAGTCCCCTGGGATGCCCTGGTATTGGACTAGAACAGTCTTGGCTGCAACCTCAGTGAGTGTATTGATTTGGTTTTTGAGAAACCGGAGAGCACAGGGTGCAATGGTCAGAAGAATTCCTAGGGTGAAAATGGGTCCCAGCAAAGGGAGCAACCAGGAAACTAGGGGGTTGGAAAACCACAGGACAGAAACTTGTGGGGAGTATATATCACAGAGTTCTTTCCTGAGAGTTTTTAGGGTAACATTTTGCTTGACAATCCCAGACTCGTTTAAATAAAAAACAGCATTCCTCCCCAAGGAACATGCAGGTTCCCCTGTTTTCTGCAGTCAGTAAGTCCAAGGCTTGCCGTTTCTGCATCACCGCCTCAGCCAGACAAGTTATCTGCCTCTGGAGTGATTCAAGGCTGTTTGTTGTGGATGCCATTGCCTCATCAAGCTTAGTTTGGAAGTCCGCTTCCATGCTGTAAATCTTCGCTAGGGCTTTGCCCACAGTTCCCATCGCTGCCGTGGAGAGAGCGATGCCTATGCTGACCAGAACTGGGATGAAACTCTCTCTCTTTTGATGATCTGGGTCTGGTTGCAGCATCCAAGGGACTTCCTCCTTCTGATAAAGGAAGAGCTGAGGGGTGATAATTACAGGCAGACAAATTACAGAACCAGTAGCATTTGCACAGAGGGGGGATGTGGTGCCATCACACCAGAGAAAGAATGGGGATTTGACACACAGCGTCCTGTCGAGAGGGACACTTTGGAGGCACCCAGGGTCTGGGGCTGCTGCAGCTCTCACTAAACAAATAGGAAGTGTAGTGAGTTGTTCAAAGAGAGAAATGCTGAGAATCACCAGCTCTGTTTCCAAGGGGACAGATTCCTGTAAAGAGGTGTTAGAAGGAATGGCAGTGAAAAGAGGGCATGTGAGTGATGCACAGAAAAAACATTGGGAGACATTAGGGTGGGTAGTGTAATTGAGGAGATCTCTGGCGTATTCAATGTACTGAGACCATGTTACAGTGGACTGCAGCTTTCCTTCCATTTTGGATTCCTGTAACAGAATGTGGGATTGAGTGAGGATGGGTTGAGGAGCTAGAACAAACTGGCGAGAGATATGGATATCTGCCACAGGGTACCAGGCGTTTCTGTAAGGGTACAGTTTTTCCTGTACTCCAGCTCTCCAGTACTTACTCCAGGGGTCCTGTATTTTAATTTTAAACTGGTTATTTTGGATTTGGTACAGGCTTCTTGGGCTGCAAACACTCTCCAGCTTGGAAGACCAGAATCTGCAACCACCATAAGTATCAGCTTCCTGCAACCATTGTCCTGTCCTTTGTTAAGATGGGGGAAACAGATAAAGGGTGCCCGAGAGATAGTGGTGGAAATGGGATACACAGTGATTGTGATTGCCTTGTTGCAGCCTTGCAAAGGACAGTCGCTGGTTTCAATTACCGATTTCTTCCTTCCCAAGTTTCTCTGACAAAAATCACCAGACATGGGTCCAAGTCAGTGGTCCATTCACAGGCTGGGCAGAGACAGAGTTACCTTGAACTATTATGAGAGCAGCTAAAGGGATGGCAGACAGCGGTGCAGAGGGGGGACACATGGATTTTGCAGAAGTGAGGAGTTCAAGTTTCTTCCAGAGTGACAGGCATGCCATCTTTTTGGTTGGTGGGGATGAATCTGACATTTCTGGCCGGAATCCAAATGGGTCTCAGACAATCCAGTGGGAAGATGCAAGCAAAGCCCCCCCCATTGTTAAAAGTGGATCCGGTCCTTTTCACTGATTGTCTAGGGGGTCTTTCAATCTGACAAGTATTTGAGGAACAGTGCTGGGTGTCTGCCAATGTTTGACTATGGCTGGACACTTTGAATCTCTGTAAATGTTAAAGAGGTCTAGAGTTGCCAATGTCATGGCCAGCTGGATGTTAGGAGGGTATTTCCCCACCTTTTGTTTTAATAACTGATTTTTTTAGGACCTGATGGGTCCATTCTATGATTCCTTATCCCTGTGGGTTATGAGGGATACCTGTATGATGTGCAATATTCATAATTGACAAAATGATTTAATGCAAGAGCTAGCAAATGCTGGCCCATTGCCCATTTTAATCTGTTTGGGGATGCCCATGGTAGCAAAGGTAGAAAGTAGGTGAGCAGTGAGGTCCTTGGCTTTCTCTCCTGTATGGGGAGTAAGCCCAGATGAATTTGGAATAAGTGTCTATGGTGACAAATACATATTTTTGTCTCCCAAAAGAAGCTATGTGTGTAATGTCAGTTTGCCAGAGTGCATTGGCTTTCAATCCCCTGGGGTTAATTCCCAAAACCTGTAGTGCAGGTGTTTTAACTAGAGCAGAACAGGAAGAGCAGGTTTGAAGGATTCACTGAAGTTGGGTGGAAGGAATTTTAGTAAAGCGAGCTTGGAGGCCTTTTAGGTTAACATGGGTGATGGAATGGAATATTTCTGCTTCAGAGAGGGACAAGACATAGACCCCTGTAGAGGAGACTCGGTCTGTAATAGAGTTGCCTTCAGAGAGAGGTCCTGGCAGGAGGCTGTGGGCATGAATGCTGTATGAAGAGGGGGTGGCTCCTATTCTGTAAGAGAGATGAAACTGCAATGAGAAGTGGGGAGAGGGGATTTTTGTCTAATCGGACAAAGGATCTGGATAGTCAGGGCAGCAGATTGATCACATAGATACTGTATTAGTCACTTTTCTGTTGCTGTGATTAAAACACCATGACCAAGGGAACTTATCAAAGGAAGAGTTTATTTGAGCTTGTGATTGACGGTTCCAGGGAATCAGAGTCCATTGTGGTGGGAAGCATGGTGGCAGGGGCTGGAGCAGCAGGCCGAGGGTCACATCTCGCAATGAGCACAGGAAGCACAGAGAGGGACTGGAGACTGCAAGGCTTGTTAAACTCACTAAGCCTGCCCTCAATGACGTACTTCCTCCAGCACAGCCACACCTTCTAAGACCTACAAGAACAGTGCCACCAACTGGAGACAAAATGTCTGAATATTTAAAGCCTATGGGGGACACTATCATTCAAACCACCACAGATACTGTCTGAGAAGAGATTAAGAGGCCTATTGGTTTCTTTGAGAGCTAGATAAACAGCATAGAGTTCTTTGTACTGTGAGGAATGGTCAGGGTCTGGGGGGCTTGATCCAGGTTGTCATAAATGATGGCTGCAGCCCCTCGCTTCCCTCCATTTGTGGAAACAGATGTGGCCTGCCTTATAGGCGCATCTTGGAAAAGATGGGGAGGGAGCCAGTTTAGCAATGGGAGAGTGGAGACCCACCTGTCTTTAGGGTAGTGATTTTCTATCTGTCCTGGAAATCCCATGAGGCTTATGGCTATATGAACGTGATTTTGCATCAGCCACTGGATATCTGGGAGGGAGAAGGGTGTCACTATGACATCAGGCTCCTTCCCCAGTGTTTGCAGGGAATGTTCCCTCCCATTTCTTATCATAGCAGCTAAAGAATCCATTTCAGTTAACAGTTGGGGAGTTCCCCCTATGGGCATGTGCAACCACTCTAGTACTCCCCTGGATTGGTAAAGAGCCCCTATGAGCATGGGGGTAGTGTTAAAAATAAGCAATTGCACAGGAAGGGAGTGTGTGAAACGTGCTAAAGCCATGCTCTGGAGAGCTCGGTTGACTTCAGCCAGAGCTTCTGAGGCTTCTGCTATGAGCTTTCAACTGGAAGCTGGGTCCCTGTCACCTCGAAGAAGGTCAAAGAGGGGCTGTAGTGTTGTGGTGGGGATGGACAACCATGGGCGGAGCCTGTTAAGTTTTCCTAGGAAGGACTGAAGGGATGCTAGCATGAGCTTGGGAGGAAGGGAGAGTACAGGTTTGAGTGGTCTCACTGCTGTGAGAGAAATTTCAGTGCCTTGTAAACGAATTGGGGCAATCATTTGAACCTTAGTATGGGCTATTTTAAATCCAAAAGCTTCTAAGGATGGTACAAGCCTGTCCTTTAAAGTTGCTGGGTTAGTTGATAATTTGTCCCAAATTAAAATGTCGTTCATATACTGGAAGACTTGCAGACCTTGATCCATATGAGGTTTAAGAGCCGCTGCTACCGCCTCTTGGCAGAGCATTGGTCTGTTGGCCATGCCTTGTGGCAGGACAGTCCACTCATAATGAGTTGCTGAACCTGAGTTGTTAATTGTAGGAACCGAGAAAGCAAACCACTTGCAATCCTCAGCGTGGAGGGGGATTGAAAAGAAGCAGTCTTTGATATCTAAGGCTAGCAGAGTGGTGTTAGCAGGGATAGCCGAGGCAAGGGGGAGACCCCTCTGCGGAGATCCCCATATATGCGTAGTTCTGTTAATGGCTTGCAGGTCTTGTAAGAGACGCCAACCTCCTGTTGCCTTTTTTATGACAAACACAGGGGTGTTCCAGGGACTGCAAGATGGACGGATGTGTCCCAATGAAAATTGTTCCTTGACTAAGTCTTGGAGAGCTTGTAATTTCTCCCCTGGTAAGGGCCACTGCTCAATCCAGACTGGATCATCTGACTTCCAGTCCAGATAATGGGGAGAATACTCTGCAGTGACCCTCAGGATTGGGGGAGCTTTTTGCTAAGATGGCAGAGGCATTTCCTCCCAGTTAAATGGTCTATCTGGGCATGGTTGTTCTCATTTGGAGTGGCAATAACCACATCCAAGGCCTCCAAAATATCTCACCCTAGCAGATTGATGTTGGTGGGTGCTATTAATGGGAGAATCTGACCCGTGTTTCCATCAGGGTCTTCCCAGCTGTAAACATTTTAGTTATGTAAGACTGTGTGGGCCCTCCTATTCCTAGAAGTTTAGGTCCTGGGAGCAAGGGCCAGTCAGGGGGTATTTCTTGCTGTTTTATCATGGTTCTATCTGAACCTGTATCTATCAAACATTTAAAAGACTTTCTCCCCAATTTTAATCGTCAGTGCAGGATGCGAGCCTTCTGAAATAGGTGCTGCCCAGAGGGCATGCACTGACTCTTTTTCCCCCTTTTTTTCCCTGGGCTAGGGGCTGCCCATCTAGGAGTTTAAAGGTGGCAGTTTTTGCCCATCTTTATCATAGTTTGAGTGGCAATCTTTCCTCCAATGATATCCTTTTTTACACCAGGGTCAGAGAATGCATGGGGGGTGTTCAGAAGGCCCTCTGGGAGAGACTGGTGCTTTTAGGCACTGTCTTTTCCAATGACCTCTGTATCCACAGTTAAACCAATTTTCATTTGTGGTGACAGCAGCCGCAAAGGCTTGAGCTAGGTAATTAGCCTTGTGGGAGACTGTGCCCATGTCCTGAGTTGCCACTATCCATCTGTCATAATGGTTATCTTTTAAGCCCTGGCACGCTTGTTTGCAATCCGAATTCATTCCCTCCCAAACAATATTTTTGAGGAGTATCTCTCTGGCTGCAAAGTTGGGGATCTTCCTCTCTAGGCTGCTTTTAGTTCTTAAGATAAAGTCAGACAGGTGTTCCTCAGGTTTTTGCCTAGGAAATAATAAGGAGGAACTGGCCTAGGATTTAGCGGGTGGCATAATTCAATCCCAGGCCTGTAGGGCTCAAAGGCGGACCTGGTCAAAGTGCCCTGGGGCCAGTCTGGCCTGTTGCATCCCTGTGCTAAAATCTCCTCCAAAGAGCTGTTCATAACTCCAGTCTATGTTAGGTTGTCCTTGATTTCTCCGAACCTGTTGGAGACATTCGTCTCTGTACAGTGCTTCCCATTGTAAAAATAGTGGACCTGGAAGTGAAAATCTACAGATATCTCTCCAGTCCTGGGGAGTGTTAAGAGACATGCAAAAGCTCTGGAGAATGCACTTTGTCCATGGTGCCTGGACACCATCCTCTGACTGCTTGCCTGAGTTCTTTCAACCCACTTGCCTGGTATGGGTGCCAGTTTAGAGGGCGATGCCGAGTCAGAGCTAAATTAACAGGGAACTCCTGTAATTGAAGATCTGGGTTATCCCAAATTTGGCACAGTTTTTCTGTAGCAGAGAGGGAAGAGGTTCAGGGTGAAGGTGCTTTTGGCCCCTTGACAGGGAGTGGCTGATAATTAGGGGAAAGGTTAAGCCTAGCAGCTTTGATGTTTTTATTATCCTGTTCTATTTTTACTGGGTCTGAAGCTTGGGGGCTTTCAGAGGGAATTTTATTGGGATTCCCAAGGGGAGTTTTAGCAGGATTTTGGGAGGAGGGGGTTTGCAATTTAATTTTGTTGTTTTCCTTTCCTGGCGTGGTTTGGTGAGAAGGCCCTAAGCATTGTCTCACGGCAGCTAGCAGTGGCAAGAAAGTGAGAGATGCCAGAGCATTTTCTCGCTGTCTAGCATTCTGTGCCACACGTGTCCAGGATTCTGAACTCCATAGTCTGCAGGGGACATCCACGGGGCAATATTAAAGGTCTCATTCCAAAAGGAGGCAGCTTCCCGCATGGAAATTTTAACTCCTCGACTTTTTAGGAGTGCTTTTATTTTCTTAGCCTGTGGGTCTTTTTGGCGTGTCTGTTTGTTACCCATGATAAAGAGAGATAGGAAATGCTAGTGGTTAGGGAAAGAGACAGTTCAAAAGACTAAACTCATGGGAAGAGAGAATTCCATGGAGATGTACCACAGCTGGCTGTATAGAGGACAGAGACTTAAAGCAGATTCAAAGATTAATGTCTCATGGGAAAAGAGTTAAATTCCATGGAGATATACCATAGCTGGCTGTGACTACCCTAGTTAAGGGGGTATCTCCTTGTCTCTACAGTAAAACCCTCTGAGATTTCCCTCGAGTGGGGGAAATCAGAGGTTAAGAGAGAGCCCAAGAAATACCTTGTTTCCTTCTTCCTTTGGTGGAAAGTCGAGCCGCATGTTCTGGGTGCCAGTTGTCACGTGTTGTTGTCTTTGCTCAATGTCTTTTAGTCACGCACGATCACATTCCACACGCTGTCCTTCCCTTCTCTGCTCAGCTCCAGGACTTGCCTCCTGCCTGCAGGTGGGCAGTCTCTAGGCCTTGATCCCGCAAGAAGGGGGGAGGGAAAACTGCTGGAGATCACCCTTAGGAGAAATAAGCAGACTCACACAAGGGGAGCCGGGAGGAAGAAACTCCATTTATTTTCTGTCAGTGAGGTCTATATATTTAAGTCTACTGTGCTCTGGGAAAGGAAGTGGGGAGCAGAAGGAAGGGAGGGGTGAGCCAACTTGCTTCTAATGGGGGGGTTTGCAGAGCTCTGGTTTGTGCAACAGGTAACTAGAGGTGTGACATTTTGCTCAATGCCTCAAGGGAAGGGGCCTGGAACTTTGCAGAGATAGGGCGAAGCAAGAATCATTGTAATATCCTGAATCTTCCTGCTACAGATAACTCTGAAAGCCCACAGAGATATTGGATAACTGGAGATCTCCCGGTACAGGTCTTACAAGTTCTTGCTTCAGGCCACACACAAAGTTTCATTCCCACAGGTGCCCTGACATACATGTAGGCAATACACTCATGCACATAAAAATCAATAATATATTTTAAGATAAGGAGACTTGGGTGCCCATTGGTTGATTAGTTGACTGATTTGGTTGGATGCTAGAACTGGAAAGAGTCCCATGAAGAGAGGGAAGGTTAAAAAAAAGGGCAGCTCCACTGAAAGGATTTTAAATGGTCCCTGACGTATGTATTTGTTCTTACCCATGTCTATTTCAGGAAAGATATTGGAAAAATGGGTGGAGAATAGTTCAAGTCCAAGTACTTATGATGGAGCATAAGTACCTGAATTTGCTGCCCAGAACCTCCCGCACAATAAGCTGGGTGCCCCAGAACACACTTACAGCTCCAGTGCTGAGGAGGTGGAGACGGGAGGTCCTGGGGTCCACTGCACAGTCAGGCTAGCTTGCTCAGAGAGGCCTAGGCTAGTGAGAACCTGTCCCCAAGTAAGGGGCAGCACCAGAAACAACACCCAAGGTTGTCCTCTGACCCCATGCATACACATACGTGCACAAACACACCTGTACGTGATTTGCATCTGTGTGTGCACACTTGGAAGGAAAAAGGGAAGGTGGAAGATAATGGAGAGAAACAAGAAAGGGATGAATACCCTCCAGGGGCTCTGCACCCTCTGCCAGAGGCACCTGTTTATCCGTGTTCATTGCCGTCCTTTTCATAACAGCAGGAAATGGAAACAATGTAGAGGCCCATCAACTCCTGAGTGGATGATGAAAGCGTGGTACATTTCCCCAATGGAATAGTCATAAGGTGTTAAAAATGAAATTATGAAAATTTCAGGGGCTGGAGAGATGGCCTAGTGGTTTAGAGTGCCGACTGCTCTTGCAGAGGATCCGGGTTCTATCCCCAACACTCACGTGGCGGCTGAGAACGATCTGTAACTCCAATTCCAGGAGAACTCTAGTTCCAGGGGAATCTGACACCCTCTTCTGACCTCTGCAGCATTGCACAACACGGGTGCACAAACCTACATGCAGGCAGTACATTCATACACATAAATAAATAAATTAATTAAAAAAAATTTGGACATAGATACTTGCAAAATGCACCAATTACCTAATTGTATGGCAAACTGAGTAACATCAGTGTTATCTGAAAACAACTGTGTTATTATATTGTAGAATCCCTTAAAAATAAACAAATAATAATAATTATAAAAAAAACAAAAAAAAATAAAAAAGAAAAAAAGAAAATTTCAGATAAATGGACAGAACTGGAAACAATTATTGTGAGTGAGGTGGGTCAGAAGCCCAGCTCCATCTGTGGAAGTATTGGCAGCTGCTGGCTGCTGGGAGGGGAGTTGGTCTCACTTAAGGGTGGGACTCAGTGGGGTGACCAGGCTCCAGTGGACGGCCCACACCGAAGGGCATTTGGGGTCCTAATTTTGACTCTGTAGGCCTTAATATATATTAAATGGAGCACATGAAATGTATAATATCATACATGAAGCAGAGCACGTGAAATGGAGGGGATGTAATACACGAAGATGGGGAGGGGGTCTAAATTTGATGAAAATATATTAAATCCACAAAAATTCAGTTAAAAATACAGGGACGAATAAGGTCTATTAAGGCTCTGCTGTGTCAGGGGTATACATACAGCTTTCCATTTAACCTTGGGACACTCTGAGATCTGTGGGAGAATATTTTTTAAAATATTTATTATTTTTATTTTATGTGTATGAGTGTATTGCCTGCATGTAAGTGCACCAGTGTTGTGCATTGCCCATGGAGGTTAGAAGAGGGCATTGGATCCCCTGGAACTGGTGTGATGGACAATTGTTATCCACCTTATAGGTGCTGAGAATCGAACCCAGGCCCTCTGTAAAAGCTGACAGCACTCTTAACTGCTGAGTCATCTCTCCAGTCCCAAGATTTCCACTTTGCAAAGTGGTAGGATCAGAAGGGGAACATGGTTAATGTCCCAGAAGTAGGTAGCAGGCTGAGGAGGGGAGGTAACCTAGGCCTGTGTGACTCTAAGCTGTCTGTCATCTGTTCCTTTGCAAGGTCATTTTCCTGCATTTCCATTCACACCCTCAACCTTCATCCTCTCTCCTCACACCCCACTGAGAAACTCGCTTCACCCAGAAAACAGAAACGGCCAGAAGCTGCCTAGTCCTGTGCTGTGGGCTGAGTTTCCTGTATTCCCTCGCCCTGTGTAGAAGCTGCCTGGTCCTGTGCTGTCGGCTGAGTTATTCCCTTGCTCCTGTGTAGAGCTACCAGCTGCCCTTGGACAGAAGTCTCCTGCGTGGACCTGCTCCAGCTAGCCTCTCTCCTCCCGAACCCTGTCACAGGTCCATCTCAGCTGTGTCTTTTCATTCTGCATGGATTGTATGTGACTCAGAACCTCTCAATTTTGTCTCTCTCTCTAACCAGTGGCCCCCATTTCTCTGCTTCTGTGTATAGAGAAGATCTCCAAAAGAGCTGTGGATATTGTTTTTACTTCTTCCATCTATTTACTCTTGAGTTTATCCTCCTTGGATTTTTCTATTAGTATACCAGAGCAATTTTTATTAAGATCACCAAAGACCCCACAGTACCAATTCCAAGTGCTAATTCTCCATTTTCACCTTATTGGAGCTGTGTTTATTACAACTGGTCACCTCTTTTGTTGTTGTTTTTGTTTTTCCTGAGTCAGAGTCTCCTGTAGCCTCTGCTGGCCAGGAGCTCGCTATGTAGACTAGGCTGGCCTCAATCTCATGGAGATCCCCCTGCCTCTGGCTCCCAAGTGCTGGGATTAAAGGTTCGTGCCACCGTGTCTGTCCCACTCATTCCCCATACACTGCAAATGCAAGCTTGAGCCAATTCTATGACTTTTGTCTTTAGAGTGTATTGAGCATATCATTACTTTCTCCGCTTCTGCAGCTGCCAGCCTGCTTCCAAGCATCACCGTCTCCCCACTGCGTTGCTTCAGTAGTCTGTGGCGGACTTCCCTGATTCTGTTTGCTCTATCCCAGTCTCAGTTTATTCTTGCCCCAGCAACCAGAGTCATCTATTTGAATTAGGTAACATCCACTCTCTACTCAAAATTCCCCATAGCGTCCTAAGTCCCTTCAAGTAAAAGCTTTAGGCAGAGGCTAGTTTGTCAATCTAAGGTGTTGTAACCCTTCTGCTCTACCCTGAGGTTGGACATGCCCCAAGCTCTTCCCCTCTACCCTTCTCGCTCTTCTCCAGACTTGTCTGGGGCCTGGAGTCCCTTGAGCAGCCCCCACACTCCTGCCGTGGGTCCTTTAAGTGTGCTGTTTGTTCTGCCTGTCACATATAACTTGTTTCTTCACTTCCTTTTAATCTTTATTCAAATGACATCTCATCCACGGAATTACCTACTGTAGAACCACTCATCAACCACTGTTCTGCCCTTTCAGAACTTTTTTTATTTCCGTCTCTTAATTTTTCTATAATATTTTTATCTCCCCTCATTAATTCCTTCTTCTAAGAGGTGGGGAATTCTTCAGAATTTATGACTATGTCCAAACCATCATAGATAATAAATACTTGTAGAAGGGAAGAAGGACTCTGTGTGTTACATTGTGAAACTTCCTTTGTCTCTTACATTAGTAAATATAAGCACTTGGAATTTATTCGCTATAGGTAAAACCAGACCAAACCAAACCAAAAGTAAAGAAGATGGCCTTGGGTTGGAGAGATGGCTCAGCAGTTAAGAGCACCGACTGCTCTTGGAGAGGACCTGGGTTCAATTCCCAGCACCCACATGGTGGCTAAGAACCATCTTTAACTCTAGTTCCAGGGGAATCCGATACCCTCTTCTGACCTCTGCAGCATTGCATGACACGGGTGCACCTACCTACATGCAGACAGTACACTCATACACATAAAATAACAAAATAAAAAATATTAAAAAGAGAAGATGGCCTTGATTTTTCTGAGAGCCACTAAATGGTAAAGTTGGGGAGTGTTCTGTGCAGATTGGCTTGCAGGGACAGCCAGGTGGGGGCTTAAAGCCCAGTCAGTGTGAGGGAACTCATGTGTGGTACTGTAAATATAGCCAAATACACATGTCTGAAGAGGGCACAGATTCTAGGAAAACCCTACATCTGTTGCATCCCTAGGAAAATGTAATTTCTTACAGTATGCTAAACATGTATCATTATATTTACAGACAAGCATATCTGTCACCACCATAAAAAACTTCTTTTTTGCAACACATGGAGATGATTACAGAGTTTCACAACTGGTCACACACAGATAATAATAGTCTATGAGATGCCCAGCCCTAAGTGACACATCTACAATGGAACTTGTACCTAAGGATCATGGAACATAGTGTAACAGGGTGTAGAGAGGATGTTGGTGCTTCTCTGGACTCTCACCAGGGAAGATTCCTAACACAACAGAGGATATTTCACACAGCAGGCCACAATGCCCCAAAGGATAGAGAATAAGAGACTGCAGAGTGTGTGTCCCTGGAGAGGACTCCTCTATTAAACTTCACCCTCCCAGGGCTCAGGGACCATTGCAGAAGAGGTGGATGGTAAGGCTGTAAGAGCCAGGGGTAGTTCACGACTGCAAGGAAGCAGTTTCCAGGAATCTTGGGAATTGGCTCAGGTGAGTTCACAGCAGTGGCGACATCTGACAAGACCCAGGCAAATGCAAACCAGACACAAACCCAGCACGGAACTGCGGAAATGGGCAAGAAGCCCCAACCTTAGCCAAGGGACTACTGGCAGCTGCTTGTCACTACTGGGTGAGGGAGAGCGGGTCTTCTTTAAGAGACACTAGATAGGCTGGCCAGGCTCCAGTGGGTGAACTCACACTGAAGGTAGTCTAAAGTTTCATCTTATATAATAATTCTTTTTCAGAATCATTTCTCTTACCACTAAGCATTTCTCTTTTTTTAAAAATTCGCTCACCTTAATTT
Organism: Rhizomys pruinosus; assembly: GCA_009823505.1. Classification (NCBI taxonomy): domain Eukaryota; kingdom Metazoa; phylum Chordata; class Mammalia; order Rodentia; family Spalacidae; genus Rhizomys; species Rhizomys pruinosus. The sequence goes on along the minus strand of VZQC01009555.1, from coordinate 970,373 downwards.
TTCTTTTACCACTCATCTTGGTCTCTGGAACTAAAGGAGTTGCTGTGTGTCCTTAATGATAGGCTTATTTGAGACATGTCTGAAAATTTTAATTTTACCCTGTAACCTGAACATGATAGGCTCACCAAGAAAAGGGGGAACTAGAGAGATGAAGAGATCTTGTCCCAGTGGCTTCCTTCTTATCCTCCGTGGAATGCCTTATCAGAAGTGGGCATTTGGGCTGGAGAGCTGGCGCAGCCGTTAAAGGCTCAGGCTCACAACCAAAAAGACAAGAAATGGACCATTCTAGTTTAAATGGTGAGACAGAATTTGAAAGAGGTTTGAAACTTCATCAGACAGTTTCTTAGCTTCAAGTTGTAGCCCATTGTTTTCCAAATTCCAATTTTTCCCTCCACAATGAACAATAACTTTTTGATTAAACAGCTGACAGTTACTATTGAATGCTTCACATTTAATAACAAAAGTCTTCCTTCAGAACAGGAAATTTTATCTAAATTGCTTTGCTTCTCTCCTTCAGTGATTGTGAACTTTTAAAGTCTGACAGGACTGATAGGAAAAACAAAAAATTTCTTTCAGGAAGGCAATGATTATTTTTTAAAAGAAACAGCCCCAAACTAAATGAATAATTCAGAGTACATGCTACAAAGCAGAAGTCAAGGCACACGCGTTGTCCTCTCTGTAAACATTATTAAAAAACAATCAAGTTTGTATTGACACTTTTGTATTGGGAAGACCACAGACAGCAGCGGAGAGATAGGGGGAAAAGGCAACTACCATTATCTAGTTAGCACATGCTAAGCCCTTTGCCTATTTGCCTGTAGGCCCACCCCACCCCACCTCAGCTACTTCCTGTTCTCCCGCTGGTTGAAGTCAAGAGGGACCAGGAGAGAAAACTGATAGAGACTCAAAGGTCAGTCTCTTGTGGCACAGAGCAAAGCCAGGAAGAGTCAAGAAAGTATCTGGGCTAGCACAGGGAGAATAGCCAGTGTTCTCCCATTCCAATCTTTTCATAGCAATAGTATTGGCAGTGAATTATAGCTGTCTATTTTTTATGATTTGTGCTGTATTGAAGGTTTTAAGATCAGGAATGTATTCTTGTCAAAGTAAATTAACAAGTATTCTACCTATCTATCATCAATTTATCACTAATCAATCCATAAATTTATCTATCTATCTATATCTATCTATCTATCTATCATCTATCATGTATCAATCCTCTCTCTGGCTATCGTCTATCTATCTATCTATCTATCTATCTATCTATCTATCTATTTATCTATCTATCTATCTACCATCTATCTATTGTCTCTGTGAGCCATCAGTCAGTGAGTCAGTCTATCTATCTATCTATCTATCTATCTATCTATCTATCTATCTATCATCTATCATGAATCAATCCTCTCTGGCTATCTATCTATCTATCTATCTATCAATAATCTATCAATCCTCTCTCTCTGGCTACCTATCTATCTATTATCTATCTATCTATCTATCTATCTACCAACCATCTATCAATCCTCTCTCTCTGTCTGGCTACCTATCTATCTATTATCTATCTATCTATCTATCTATCTATCTATCTATCTATCTATCTATCATCTATCAATCCTCTCTGTCTGGCTACCTATTTATCTATCTATCTATCTATCTATCTATCTATCTATCTATCTATCTGTCTATCTATCTATCTACCATCTATCAATCCTCTATCTGGCTACCTATCTATTATCTATCTATCTTATCTATCTATCTACCAACCATCTATCAATCCTCTCTCTCTGGATACCTATCTATTATCTATCTATCTATCTATCTATCTATCTATCTATCTATCTATCTACCTACCTACCTACCATCTATCAATCCTCCTGTCTGGCTACCTATCTATCTATTATCTATCTATCTATCTATCTATCTATCTATCTATCTATCTACCATCTATCAATCCTCTCTCTCTGTCTGGCTACCTATCTATCTATGATCTGTTCCTTCATTCACCATCTATGTAACACTTACTAATGGTGTACAGTTAAGGGAACTCTTTCATTCTTTGTATACTTCAGAAAAGATAGAGTATGGAAAGTTTTTTTCTTTGTACTACTTTCTTATTCTTTTTTCCTTCATTCAAGTAGAAGAATGTTAGAGTGTCTGGCAGTGGGGAATACCTGCTTCCATGCCTCAGATCCTACGTTGGAGATTCACTTAAATAGCTTTCGAGCTATTGTGTTCCAGGCTTTCTTGGCTGTAGTGAAGCTGTACTTATGACAGGGTAGGAGCTCTTGTCGAAGCTCAACTGCTGTGTGGGGACAGACAGGCCAGACATCCATCTTGTCTGCCTAAGACTAGGGAGGCACCTGTAAGTCTGATTTGTGAGAATCCTAGAAATTTGTATTTTTTAAGAACTCGTGGGGACTGGAGAGATGGCTCAGCTATTAAGAACACTTGCTGTTCTTGCAGAGGATCCAGATTCAATTCCCAGCACCCACATGATGACTAACAGCAGCAGTCCATAAGTCCAGTTCTAGGGGATCCAACGCCCTCTTCTGACCTCTGTGCACATTGCATGACATAGGTGCACTTACATACATACAAACAATACACTCATAAGCATAAAATAAAAAAAATAAAAAAAGAACTCATGAAGTTCTCCCATTCCCTAGCCAAGTTTAGGCATTGCCAAGAGACTTTATTTACATTCAAAGGACAGTGAGAGTCATCTAATGCAGCCCCCATTAACAGTCCTGGAAAAGGAATAGGGATCTTGGCTTGAGTTTTAGAAATGTTAACATTCAGGTCAGGTATGTAGGCTGTAGGCTGTGGCTGTATAAAGACCTAGAAGAGAGAGGAGAGAGGAGAGAGGAAAGAGGAAGAGAGGAAGAGAGGGAGAGAGGGAGAGAGGGAGAGAGGGAGAGAGGGAGAGAGGGAGAGAGGGAGAGAGGAGAGAGAGAGAACAACTTTCTTTGTTCCTCACCATAGCTGCCAGACCCTGACATATTCCTCCTGGGTTCGGAAATGTCAGTCATCAGGCCTTTGGGGAACTATCCATTGCTCTGGGAACCTTCAAGCTGTTACATGAACATGTCATATATGCTCGCTGCTGACAGATGGCTTTGGGATGCTTGTACATTAACATAACACGTAGCAGATGGAGATGGGATTAGAAGACTATCAGTGTCCCTTCTGACCCCAGAGCCCTTACTGCCCAAGTGTGTCCTATATGACAGGCAGTTTTTGATTTATCATAGGGAGAGCCTAGCATTTAAATCTTCATGTGAGTGGATAACAGGAGAGGTGTATCCCAAACCATTGCCTCTCATGAGCATCTGCACGTGCTTTGGAGGCAGCTAGCCTGGGGTATTGTTAAGCACATTGTGTCTGGACACCTGGCAAAGATGGTTTAGATATTGATAGCTTCAAAGCTCCACTAGTGGCAGCATTGATGGGAGGGGGGTTGGTTTGGGAATTCAGATTGTTTTCCTTCACATTGTGATTTCTAAGCTCCTCATTCATAGAAATTGAGGACTGAAATGGGAAATTGGTTTTATCCCGGTTAAGCCAAGCGGGTTCTCTGAAGCTTTGGTATTTTGTCTGAGAATATTTCAAACTAAAGTATCTTTAAATTATTCAGAAAAGAACATCAATTTTTCCTAATAATGCTAATAATGTTCCACTTGTAAAAAGCATTTTAGACTTCATGGAGTACTTTACAGAATATATTATCTTCATGTTTACAGAAAATCTGTGTAAGAGGTGTTGCTATTAAAAGCACACAGATTAGCCGGACGTGGTGATGCATGCCTTTAATCCCAGCACTTGGGAGGCAGAGGCAGGTGGATCTCTGTGAGTTCAAGGCCAGTCTGGTCTACATAGTGAGTTCCAAGACAGCTGGGGCTACACAGAGAGACCCTGTCTCAAAAAGACCCCCCCCAAAAAAAAAAAACCATACAGATGACATTTGGCATGGCAGTGTGTACCTGTAATACCAGAACCTAGAAGATGGACGCAGGAGGACCAGAAGTTCAAGGTCATCCTCAGCCACATTGTTTTGGTTTCCTTTCAATCGCTGTGACAAAACACTCTGACCAATTCCAACTTGGGGAAGAAAGGGTTTATTTGGCTCACAGGAGCTGAAGCACAGGCCTTGGAGGAATGCTGCTTACTGGTTTGCTCTCCTGGCCCATGCCCAGCCTGCTTTCTGTACATAACAACCTGCCCAGCGTGGCATCGCCCACAGTGGGCTGGGCCCTCCCACGTAACTCAACAATCAAGACAATACTCCACAGATATGGCCATAGGTCAGTCCAATGGAGCCAATTCTCCAGCTGAGGCTCCTCAACCCAGGTGTGTCAAGTTGACTCTAAAGCTATCCAGCACACACATAATGAGTTTGAGGTTATCCTGGGCTATGTGGAGTGAAGTGTGGCCTGACAGCAGTGAACTTCCCTCTCTGCAAAGCTTTGCAGCTGCTGGTGGAAGAGCACTTCAAACTTCAAGCTCACAGGCAGAGAGCTCTGTCACAAGTCACTGGAGCTGCCGGTACAGACCCCCGACTGCGAGAACAATCTTCCTATCTGGAGCCACAGATCTCTCATTCCGGCTTCTTCCAGTGGAAAAATGCCAGACCAGAGCTGAATGAAAGGAGGGTTTGCCTGGGCCACAGTTTGAGGTGCAGTCTGCCGTGCTGGAGAAGGCGTGGTGGCAGGGCGAGGCAGCTGGTCTCGTGGCATCCACGGTCAGGAAGCTGAGCAAGGTGACTGTGTGGTCTCCCTTTTATTTGGTCAGTCCAATGCCCTGGAGAGGAGCTGCGCACGGTGGGGCGGGGCTTCTCCCCACAGTTAACACAAGTTTGGAACTCCCATGCAGAGGTGCCTAGAAGCTTGTCTTCCAGGAAACTGTAGACTTGTCTGGCCCCCAACGTTAACCATCCCCACTTCACCCCTTTGAGCCACAGGAGCGAGTTTAACCCTTCACCGAGACAGCCTTCCTCACATTTACAGACGAGGTCATGGCAGCCCTCAACCTTTCCTTAGTGCTTCAGGCTGCATATCTTTGTTCCTTCAGCCACTTATAAAAAGGTTTTGGTCCCCTGCGATGTGGCAGGCAGACCTTTAATCCCAGCACTTAGGAGGCAGAGGCAGGCAGATCTCTGTGAGCTCAAGGCCAGCCTGATCTACATAGAGAGTTCCAGGACAGCTGGGGCTGCAGGGAGACCCTGTCTCAAAAAGACCAAAGGGGAAAAAAAAGTTTTGGTTTACAGATCCCTCCTAGTCTTGTCCAATTCCTTCTGTTTACCGAAACTCCTAGAATTACATGTGAATATTTCTGGGCAGATTGACTCAGAGCAAAATAATTTCCTTCTTTTCATGGTCCAGTTTAAAATCAAAATCTTTTTTTAACAGTCTTATTGTTTTTCTTGTTTATTATTTTATTTACTGTGTCTGAGTGTATTGCCTACAGGTGTGTAAGTGCACCCATGTTGTGCAGCCCTTTGGGAGGTCAGAAGAGGACATCGGATTCCCCTGAAACTGGGGTTACAGATGGTTGTTAGCCACCATGTGGGTTCTGGGAATAGAACCTGGATCCTCTGCAAGAGAGCCAGTGCTCTTAACTGCTGGGCCATCTCTCCAGCTTCTTATTTATATTTACTTTTAATGAAAACAACCCAAGATTTTTCCCCCAGAATTCATTGCTAGTGACTCTTACATCTCACATTTTGTGTTTGAGAAACATCTTCCCCTAAGCGTGGGAGCTTCATTGTCTTCAGTCATAAGTTTCATCTTGATTTGACCCGGATTCTATTAATGTCTCTATTAATTCTGATAGTGTTATGCCAAGTCTGCTGTGATTAAAACCATCGGCTTCAGATTTCCTTCAGATTCAAGAAGCCTGCTTCTCTATTTGACTGCCAAGCCACAGATAAATTTCTAAACAGGACAGATATACACAAGTTTATTATTTAACATTGACCCACAAATATGAAGCATTTTGGATCAATTCTTTATTTTGAACTCAAGCAGAGAGGAAGCTTTAGTAAGAAGCAGTGGGACATGGTCTGGTGAAAGGGCTCTGTTGGTAAAGTGCTTTCTTTGCAATTATGAGGGCCTGACTTCAGTTCCTACAACCTACAGTAAGAAAAGCTGGGTGCATGGGGCTGGAGAGATGGCTCAGTAGTTGAGAGCACTGGCTGCTCCTATAGAGGACCAGGTTCAGTTCCCAGCACCTGCATGCTGGCTAACAACTATCGGTAACTCCAGTTCCAGGGAATTCAGCACTCCTTTCTGGCCTCCACAGACACTGCACACACAGGTGCATTTACATACATGCAAGTGAAACACTCTTATACATAAAAGAAAAGAAAAGCCAGTTCCAGTGGCGTGATCCCAGTGCTGGGGAGGCAGAGGCAGAGGCAGAAGAATCTTGGGCTTACTGGGTAATCACGCAAGTAAGGAGGATGGAGGACAAGAAGAGCTGCACTCGTTGTCTTCTGGCCTTTACACACACATACACGAAAGTGCTGGGGGAGAATTAGAGGCATAAAAATGGTTAAGAATGGGCAACACCTTTGACGTGGGGGTCAGGTGAGCTAAGGAAAAGGGAACAGTAAAATTTGGTTGGTTGGCAGGAAAAGCGCAGGGGTGACGGGGTTGACAAGTATAGTGCCTGGAGTCCTGCTTGGTTGTCTCTGAGACCTCTGCCTCTTTGGAGGTGTTCACACCCTGCTCTGCAGTCTTGTCTGATCTCACGTGGACCCTGCTGCCGCCTTCCCATGCACACCAACAAAGACACCTCACAGATTTCAGCTGTGGCTTGTCTGGGTTTGTGTTCCAGGGACTCTGCAGCCACTGGGAAGAGAAGCAATTTGGAACTTGCCAGGCTTCTCAGTCTGCTATGGCTCTTCGTCTTGTGTCCTGAGTGCATGTGCCTGGGAATTGTACAGTGTCATCTACATAGCAACTGTCCCCATGGCATTCTCTTTTTCTCCTGTATAATGCCAGAAGTGCATTTTTAAATCATATTATTTGAGTGTCACTTAGATTTGTTAAGCAGTTTGGGGGGAGTGGGGCACAGACCTTTTCTCTGGGGTCATCCTTTTATATTCTGGTACAGCATCTGTGGGCCCTGCATTCAGTGTCAGCAAATAATCAGCAGCAGCCAGGCGATCCCGATATGGAAACTCAACAGACTGCTTACCTGTGCACTGCTGGCAATACACCCTGTCAGTGCAAGCTTCGAAGGGCCTATGGGTGCAGTGCAGGACTCCGGACTGAATACTCAACATTTGTGGGTGTCTAGAATAATGCCAAGGACAGCAGATGTCCGTCTTTTGCTTTTATAGTGCAACTAGAACACTTTTCTATTCTCACATTGCTCTCAAGGCCAATGGGAGAGAGTTATGTTCCCCCTGTTGTAACATTAGGCCAGAGGAGGGCTTAGTGTGTGCAAGTTCACCTGTCCCTACATCGGTGAGGGCCTTGAGGGAGGAAATGATCTTGTGTTCTGCAGGGAAACCTCTCCAGGGAGCACCTTGACATTCTCTAGGAAGAGGGGGGCCTGGCAGCTCTGCCTGTCATTGCAACTTCCATCCTTGGGGAGCTCATGAGAGCTTTTCTTCAATACGAGGCAAAGCCCAAGACAAACTTCTTCATTTAGTGTCTTATAGGAGTTCATGCTGTCTTACTGAACAGAGTGTAATACATGCCAGTCCATGTGATTTACATTGGAAATTCATTCCTCTATGTAATTAGGAGAGGTGCTGGGAATCCCTTCAGAGGTCTTTTTTTCGTTTGGGTAAATGAAAATCCAATATTCCCTCATAAGTAGGATTGTTGAGCCAATACGTTGCTTTGTGATGAACCTGAGAGCTTGATCTTTTAACAGGAAAATCAAGTTTTTCTGAGAATATCGACTGGTCTTTTAAGCAGATGGGATACCTGCTTGAAGGGTGTTCTTATCCATAGCTAAATGTGGAAAATTCCTAAAGCCAGCCTTCCAGTCAGTGGCTGATTTGCATATGGGCTGTGTTGATTACCCTGCCTGGTTCCTTCTTCTCGGGCAGGTTTTCTGTTCGGCTGGGTGTTTAATTTTGCATGCTATTGTATTAGAAATGAAGTGGTTATAGTTTAAATTCCTGATACATGCTAATGGTATGCCAAATTCCCATAACTCCCCCCCAGACCACTTCATAGTCAGAACCATGTTTAATGGCTCAAGTGAGCTCAAAGCCTCAGATACAGGACTAAGTGGGAACTAGGTTTTCTGCAATCAAAAGAAGGGATAGGTTTTAGACAGCTGTAGAGTAAATGCGTTATTTGTGTTGGGCAGACTAGAGGAGTGTGATAAATTTGGTAAGAGCAGTAAGATTTACACAATCTGAAGGAAAACCAGAGTATTGTTTGGGATGAGGATAATGTAGCCAACGTAAGCTGTAAGTCACCTGCTTATCAGAAAGGTTGCTCTTGATCTAATTAATTTTCAAGTTGCTGACTGGTTCACCTTCTTTCTGAAATACAGCTACCTGGCTTCCCCGGTAGAGACCTGTCGGCCTGACAGATGCAAGCTTGCTTTTCCTTTCCCTTTTCTAGGTGGAAAGCAATGAAAAGCATTTGTCTTGCTTCCTTCTAGATTCTTCTGTAAATCTCATGAGGTACAGATGGGGAAGAGGCTAGAAAAGAGATCTCTTTTCACTCATTTTGTTGACTTTATTTCTCTAAGGATTATTCACATAATGTAAAGTACCAATTCTTTCTCAGTCTGAATTATTCAGTTTTAGGAATTGTTTATTATGAAATTTTGCCCTTGTAGGCTTTTATAACTAGCTGATTACAGACCTTCAATTAGAAGATTCAGGAAGCATCCATCCATCTGTGCATTCATTCGTTCATGCATTCTTTCAGGGTAGAATCTGCTTTGGTGAGGCACTCTTCCAGATGCTGAAAATGCTGACTTGAAAGTGACAAGGTTTCTGCTTCAAGGTGTCCAGTGGGAGAAGAGAGTCAGTCAGCAAAGAGTTAATTTTGGAGTTATTTGCTTTGATAAGAGCAAGACAAGCTAAGTGCTAGAGAGTGGCCAAGTGGCTGGATGTGGGTCCCAGAATGCTTGGTAAATGAGACAGAAGAGCAGACACTGGGATAGGGGCTGAGATGAAGTCTCCGCTTCGTCTACGCCCAGCAGATGGTGACAGTGGCAGTTAGGAAGCTCAGTCAGTCACAGCCTGAGGGTGAAAGTGCTGGGCCAATGTCACCAGCACAACCATGTTTTCCTCTGGAAAGGCAGGCCTAGCTGTGACCAGGATCTCGGACACACAGAGTTCTGCAGAGGGCACAGGTCATACATGGAAGTGCTGAAGGGGCCTCAAATGAGGCCTCCTAGGGTAGACTCCCAGAGATCAGAGAGGAACTAGTGAATAGGGCAGTTAGAAGACATAAAACAATACATAGGAAGACGTGTAAAAGAACAAGGAATAAAAGGCCCTGCCCACTGCGGACACTTTCTTCTTCCGAGCTGCCTCTGAATTGTCTTTTTCTCGAGACTGTCCTGATGGTGCTGGGGAAGGAGAGTGAGCCTCTCTTTGTCACATGAGCTTGTTTCCCCATTTCCTTCCAAATAGACACGGGTGCACAGACTTGCATGCAGACAGTACATTCATACACATACAGAAATAAATAAAATTAATAAAAAAAATCAACTAAGAATGTAATTTACTTGAGTGAGTCGAGTTTTCATATTGCTTTTATAGAAAGTCCTGTGTGATGTGTGTATGTGCCCGGATATGCAGACCACATCCTCTTCTGTTCTGAACCTCAGGAACTTTATGAGCCATCCAAGGGAGAATGCAGTGCACTCTTTTGTTTGCAAACATTTACTGGCTCTATTTGTTTTTGAGACAGGGTCTTACTATATGGCCGTGGCTGGCCTGGGACTCACTATGTAGAGCAGACTGGCTTTAAAATCCTAAAGATCCGTCTGCCTCTGCCTCCTGAGTGCAGGGATTAAAGGTGTACACCACCACACAGCTGGCTCTGTTTTACCATACTTTAGCTTGTTAGGAAACAATAGCTTAGACATGATATCTGTGGCTGGAACTCTTTTGAATATCTGGATAGGTGGTGCAGGATAGTGGTCATGGCACAGGTCACAGGGCCTGAGTTGAAATTCCTGCTTTGGCACTTACAGGCTATTGAATCATGTCCATGCTGCTTACCTTGCAGATTCCTTTGGTCTCTGTTTGTTTCTGCGATTGAGTCTCCCCATAGCCCCAGCTAGCCTGGAATACTCCGTGTAGGCCAAACTGACCTCTAACTCACAGAGATCTGCCTGCCTTTGCCTCCCCAGTGCTGGTATTAAAAGCATGTGTTTTATTTTTTATTTTTTTATGATTTATGGAAAACGTTTAATAACAATAAAAAAATTAAAAAATCTTGCACAAAGAAATAATGAGTATAACAAAGATGCAAATTTTCAATATAGCATTTTGACTTGATTTGAATAAAGGAAAGAAAAAAAACTAAAAAAAAAAGAAAGTTCTTTCCTATGTCTGCATCTTGGAGGGTATTGCGTATGTATTTCTTCTATCAGTTTCAGCATTTCAGATTTTATATTGAGGTCTTTGATCCACTTGGATTTGACTTTTGTGCAGGGAGAAAAATAAGGATCCAATTTCATTCTTCTACAGGTTGAGATCCAGTTCTGCCAGCACCATTTGTTGAAGATGCTGTTTTTCCCCTATTGTGTGTTCTTGTCACCTTTGTCAAATATCATGTAGCTTAAATTCTATGTACTCAGGTCTGGGTCTTCTATTCTGTTCCATTGATCTATGTATCTATTTTTGTGCTAAGACCATGCTGTTTTTTAAATTTATTATTATTTTTTTCACATAAATTTATTTTTATTTTTTTGACAAATCTAGACCCGTGTTCCCACCCATTCCCCCACCCCGCCAGAGCTCATGCATTCTGCCAAACATGCTTTTCATCTCTTAGTCTTTCTCAATATTCTCCATGAGGAAGTTGACTGTTTTGAGCAGAAGTTCACTGTTTCAGTCATTTCTTTGATGCAGTCCTTTCTGTTGTTGTTGTTGTTGTTGTTGTTTCCAATATGCATTAAGCCCAACTGCTTTGGACAAAAGCTCAGGGGGCCCTACACAAGAAATACTTACAACTAGGTAAAAGCATGTGTTTTAAAACCCCTTGTGTTGCTTTGTATGAATCCAATTTGTTCATTCTACCTGCTGCATGAGTTCCGGAGGGATAGGCCTGGTTATCAGGAAGGCAGCATCCAGCGCATTTTTCTTAGCCTGAAGGGGAGAACTTGGTAGGGGCTGGATGGACTTAGGACATCAGAGCCTCAGAGTGGCACTAGTGGATGGTGGGGGACCTCCAATGTTTGCTTCCTCTACTGTTCTGAAGGCTCAGGCGATGGGGCAGGGTGGGAGTAGGGTCTTCGATCGTAGTGTCCTTCATTCACTCATGCACTTATAAGCATTGATTGGCGTTCACTCTGCTCACTGGGGCCCGTCTCATAGTATATTGAGCATCAGGAGAAGTTCTGTGCTGGGAGCTCCTCTTGCTCTGATAGAGGCAAATGCTTGAAAGCAGAGGCTAAGGTAAATGGTTTGACAACGTTTTCAATTTATTAGTAAAACAGCCTTATAGAAAATTATGCTTCTGCCTTTTACCCAGATGCAGTGATTTCCACTTTCTCTGACCTTCCTCATATCCACCAACGCTGGATGTAATTTTTGCATCGTTATTCCCACAGTGCATAAATAACTTCTTTCCTCCAGTGAAAATTGTCTCGTCTATACGTTCCCATTTTTCTTTTTTGGTTCCCATTTTTCATAACCTGCATATTTATCACTCTTAATGACTGCAGTAAACTCTTTGAAGCTGATCTATTATAACTTAATGCCTTTCTCTTTTGTTGTAAATTTGGCTTGTTTCTAGTTTTTCCATTAATATTAGAGAAAAATCCTCTTTAAGAGGAAATGTATAGTAGATTGTAGCGTTAAAGCAGTTTTGACAAACTTTTTTGTCCAAAAGGGGTCATTATAGCATGCAAAAGGTTCAGCTCCTGTAAAGAAAACTTCTTAAGGAAAGCTTACTCTTCCTTAATTATGGTTTGAGTTTCTATTTATAAAGGAAAGATAGTTGTAGGAAAAGTCCTGATAGTTTTCATGTTCCTCACAACGCTTAGCCTGTGTTCTTTGGAACTGTACCAGGAAGCCCTGGGAATGTGAAGTCATGGGCCGGAGTTCAAGGCTGTGGCGGGACAACCCCTAAATCTCTATTCCTTCATCTTCTGCATACAACATCTTAGGTCTGCCACCTTCCTTCTGATAACTGCTGGAGGACCACATCACCTCCCCAGCAGGGGGCCCTCTGCCTTGCAGCAGGGAGGTCCCTACCCACCCCATAGTGCTCTGGTGTGCAATCGAAATGTACAGATCTCTCCATTTCCCACTGAGTCCTGAGCTTCAGGTGCTAAGAGGGACTCGCCCATGGAGAAGTGGATGTATGTTCAGCTGCTCTCTTTAGAGAGCATAGCTTTAAAGATCTCTTATGATTAACGGGTAAGGCTGAGCACCGAGGCAGCCAATTGTTCCCCAGGCGCCACCTTCTGTACAAGTGCCTGTCGGATGTTCCAGGATGCCGTTTACTTCTGCTCCATGGGGACAGAACCGAATGGATCTGATTTTTCGCTTTATTTTCCTAGTACCTGTTGAGGAGCTTGGGGCATGAGAATGTTTAATAAACACTTTGTGGTGGTGGTGACTTTGGTTCCTAGGTTCTGTAGACAAAGGATCATGAGGGGTCCTCTTGGTTATTGTAGAAATGAGAAGCAACCAAGTTCCCACAGCTGGGGGCAGCAGAAAACCATATGGCTCCAGGGAGACGTGGGTTTGATCACTGCTCAGAGCAGAAACTCCACTTGCTGCCCTCGTATTCCCTGCCCTTATGTAAGGGAGATGAGAAGGTCAGGAGGGGCCTAGAGAGCATGCCCAGTGCTGCCGGGCGGCAGAGTTCTGTGCCATGTTATAATAAAACTTCCACATCTTGGCCTCTTCATGCTAGCAGCTATGTACAAGTGTGCCAAGGGCACATTTGCTGTGCGTGGGTTCTGCTTTGAGACTCTCTATTAGTAACCATGTTCTTTGCTTCTACAGGATCTATGAGCGTGTGATAGACCCACCAGAGACCAACCTTCCTCCAGGAAGCAATTTATGGCTTGGTCAGCGCAACCAAAAGCATGGCTTCTTCAAAGTAAGCTTTGACTTTCTCGTATATTGAGCTGTGCTCAGTTTTCAAGGCTGGGTAGGCATGCAGGCAGACAAACCAGCAGAAGCACTCACAACGGATGCTTGCCGAATGCTCACTGTATACCGTGGCCTCTTCTGTGTTTACCAAAGATTAACTCACTTCATGCCACAATAACTCTATAAATGCAACAGAGAGCTTAGTGGTTTACCCAAGGGTCACATAGCCCACTGTGTTGTGTGAGCCTTGAGTAAGGCACTCCCTCTTCGTCCTGCTAGTCATGGGTGGTCCAGGATGTAATCGATTGTTAATGGTACATCTTACTGAACTCTAACTACCAGGAGACTTAATCAAATACTCTTCAAATTGGGTTCTGTCCTCATGCACAGTTAATTCAGTCTGGGTCAGATGTCTACACACACAGGAAGCAGACTGCAGCTTCCTTTAGTTTGGTTCTGTCATTTATGAAGAGGCGGAGTACCCCCATTATTGTAGTTCTTCAGAACATGAAGTTACTGTGATAAAATGAACAGAAAACTCAATACCATGAAATTTTAAGTTAATCTTGTTCTCTAAAGAATGATAGATTTTTGCCTTGGGCAATAGGGCAGACTGGATACTCTAAAAATCCCCCTGATTCAAAATGCCTATAAATGCTGGATAAACTACAAGTGAAATCTTTTAAAATTCATCATCATACCTGTAAGAAGAAAAATCTTGAGGGACCAAAGATGCAGAGAAGAGGAAACCCTAGAATGGTATATTCTGATTCAGGAACACAGGGTGGTAAATTTTTCCCTTTGAAGAAATTAAGATGTAATTTGCACACAGTAAATGCTGTTCTCTCAATGTACAGCTTTGCAGGTTTTTGGAATTTTAATCCTGCCTTGTTGCTGCTTTAGGAGGAAGACTCGCTCCAACACCTCCTAAAATATATCCTTGTGGCCTCTGCTTGTGCTTTCTCCATATCCCAATCTGCTCAAGCGCTCATCTAGTCTTGGCTCTTAAGTTTTGCTTTTCCAGAGTGTTCCATAAATGGAATCACATGTGCACATGGATGTTTGTATTATACACCATCTGTGCACTGGGACCTTCCTATGTTCTTTTGTTTCAGGGAGTTGACATTTTCTGTTACTGAAGAGTGCTCCAGTTTTATGATACGAATGAATCATCGTGTATTAGATTCCTTTCTGTTGCCGCAACAAATACTATGACCAAAAGCAGCTTTGGGGAGCACAGGGTTTATTTGGCTTATGCCTCCTGGTCACAGTCCATCAGTGAGGGAAGTCATACAGGAACTTAAGCAGGAACTTGAAACACAAACTACGGGAGAATTCTGCTTGCTGGCTTGTTCTCAGGCCTACACCTGGCTGGCCTTTTAATATAGCCCAGGACTACTTACCTAGGGATGGTGCAGCCCACAGAGGGCTAGATCCTCCTCCAGCATCAATTAACAATTGAGGTAGTCCCTGGTAGACACACTCACAGGCCAATCTGACCCTGCACTCACTCAACAGACCCTGCCTTTTAGGTGACTCTAGGTGTGTCAAATTAAGAATTAAAACTACCCAGGACACACAGTTTGTTTATCCATTCCTCAATTGATGAATATTTGAATATTTTTCAATTTTCAACATACCACTAAATCTACTAGAAACAATTGCACATAAGTTTTTGTGTGAGCAGAAGTTTTTGTTTCATTTATGTTAATACATAGGTGTGGGATCACTGAGTCAGAAATCAGCTTTCACATTCATAGAAACTTTCCAAATTGCTTTATAAACTATGTAAGTAATATTTCATCACCAAAGGAAATTAAAGGAGTACTAATTGGAAAAGAGGAAGTCAAGCTATCCCTATTTGCTGATGATATGATTGTTTACTTAAGAGATGCTAAAAACTCCACCAGAAAACTCCTAGAAACAATTAACAGCTTTAGCAAAGTGGCAGGATACAAAATTAACCTTAAAAAAATCAATGGCCTTTCTTTACACCAAGAACAAGCAACTGGAGAAAGAATTCAAAGAGACCTTCCCACTCACAATAGCCTCAAAAACAATAAAATACCTAGGAACAAACCTAA
>VZQC01009555.1:865692-953742 GCA_009823505.1 Rhizomys pruinosus | reverse complement strand
GGCCATGTTTATTTCAGCTCTCTTCACAATAGCAAGGAGCTGGAACCAACCCAAATGCCCCTCAACTGATGAGTGGATAGAGAAAATGTGGTACATCTACACAATGGAGTTCTATGCAGCAGTAAAGAAAGACGACATCATGAGCTTTGCAGGAAAATGGCTGGAGCTAGAGGACATCATGCTGAGTGAAGTAACACAGTCCCAGAAAAACAAACGAAGAATGGTATCCCTCATCTGTGGAGGCTAGTGCCAATTACCTAGTTGTAAGTACTTCTTGTGCATGGCCCCCTTGAGCTTTTGTCCAAAGCAGTTGGGAGTGATGCATATTGGAAACAACAACAACAACAGAAAGGACTGCATCAAAGAACTGACTGAAACAGTGAACTTCTGCTCAAACAGTCAACTTCCTCATGGAGAATGTTGAGAAAGACCACCAAAGAGATGAAAAGCATGTTTGGCAGAATGCATGAGCTCTGGTGGGGTGGGGGAATGGGGGGCACACGGGTCTAGATTTGATTAAAAAAATAAACTTATGTGAAAAAAATATTTCATCACCATTAGCAATATACAAAACCTCTAGTTGGAACCTTGACTATCAACAGTCTGTGTAGACTGTGAGAAGTTTCTTAGATCCCATGCATGCTTGGGAGTTGAAATGGAAATGTATGAACTAAAGCTAGGGCCTGGGAGAGTCCATAACCTCAGTGAAGGGTGGAGGCAGAGGAAGTGTAGCACCCAGCGAAATGAGGTGGTCTAAAAACTGGCTTGCCCCCCTCTCCTCTCCAGATGTGAAAAAGAATGCTTTCTGAGCATTGAAGCTCAGTGCTGCCATCATGTACACTGCACCTTAGGCTTAATGCATCTTCAAAGCTTAACAAACTATCTTCAGGTAGACCTGGTGGGTACCTCGGGATTCCTGATGAAGACTATGGATTATCTTTGGCGAAGTCACCTTTGATGCTGCCTCCATTGGATACTTACAGATGAACTTGCTAAGAAGAGTTTATAGAGGGGTTGGTCACTCTCATAACTTTTGCAATACCGTTGCACCAGTGAACATATCTGGACCTTGGTATCTTGGTATCACGCCTAGAAACCCAGGCTACAGGGGAGAGCCTGCTAACATTATTCTGCTAAATAGAAACATATGAAGCCAAGTTCTAATGGCTTATTGCTATCTTCACAGATTGATTCATTTCTTGATTCTTAGAGAAGCATCTGTGTGCATCAGAAGGTGATTAACACAGAGACCCACGCCTGGCCAACATGTGGAGAATGAGAAAGCAGAGTCCTTATTCCTGATTAGGAAACTCGTTTAAAACCTCTGCCTCCCAAGGCTCAGGGACCATTGTGAGGAGGAGACAGAAAGATTGCAAGAGCCGGAAGAGGTGGTTGACCACAAAGAATCAGTTTCTAGCCAGCTGGTCAGTTACTCATATGAACTCACAAGCAAATGTGACAGATGCACAAATCCCATGCAAGCTCAAACCAGACAAAATCCCAGCATAGAAGTGGGAAGTGGGTAGGAAACCCGAAACCAGCCCCCGGGAGTTGTGGCAACTGACGGCTGCCAGGAGGGGAGAGACAATCTCTTCCTCTTTACAAAACTGAAGATCCAAACCTGAGCTCATATGATTTCAGCCACCTCAGAGTCAACAAAGGGCCAAGAAGACTCAATGGAGGAAAGACAGCATCTTCAGCAAATGGTGTTGGCAAAACTGCATCACCATTTGTAGAAGAATAAAATTAAATCCCACCTTTAACCCTGTACAAAATCAACTCCAAATGGATCAAAGACCTCAAAGTGAAATCCGAAACTCTGAAGGTGATAGAAGAAAAAGTTGGCAGTAATCTACGCATAGTGGTAGGAAAAGATTTTCTAAGTCAAACAGCAGCTGTGCAAAAAATAAGATCAACAATTGACAAGTGGGACCTCGTTAAACTCAAAAGCTTCTGTACAGTAAAAGACACAATCAATGAAGTAAAGAAGGAGAAGAGAAAACCCACAGAGTGGGAAGAAACCTTCACCAGTGATACATCTGACAGAGCATTAACATCTAAAGTATATAGACTACCCAAAAAACAAAGAAGAAAACAAATGACCCACTCAAGAGATGGAGTAAAGAGCTGAATAGAGACTTCACAAGTGAGGAAATAAAGATGGTTGAGAAACATCTTAAAAAGTGTTCAACATCATTAATAATTAAGGAAATGCAAATTAAAACCACTCTCAGATATCATCTCACTCCGATAAGACTGGCTAAGATAAAGAAAACAAAAGACATCAAATGCTGGAGAGGATGTGGGGAAAGGGGAACACTCATCCACTGCTGGTGGGAATGTAAACTCCTACAACCACTATGGAATGCAGTGTGGAGAACCCTTAAAAGACATAGAAAGTAGACTGTTTTGCTTCTCATCCACCTGTGCCCCTTTTCTAAGCCTAGGGAACAATCTGCGGAAGAGGGGGCGTGGTAGAATGTAAGGGCTGCGATTGGGGTTAATGGTGAAACTACAACAATATAGACTGGACACTCATTTGATCAACTTGATTGAACATACAAGCCCCCCCTGCTGGATGGTGGGACCCATGAGCTGTGTGGGTTTGGGCACAACTGCTTGCAAATTGGTTTTACATGAAGGATGCTTGTACTCACAAATTATCACTTATTTTAAAAAAATGGAAAACAAATACAAAACAAAAAAGCAGAGAAAGATCAGAACACTACGGCAGAATGCATGATGTGGGATGGGTAGGGGTGGGGTGGGGGGAAGGGAAGGGGATATATGCCTGAACTGAATTGGAAAATGATGTATGAAATACACAAAGCATCAATAAAAAAAAGACTGAAAATGAACCTACCACATGACACAGTCATATCATTCCTGGGTATATACACACAAAACTCATTCTACTGCAAAGATACATGCACATCTATGATTATTGCAGCTCTTTTCACAATAGTGAAGAGCTGGAACCAACCTGAGTGCCCCTCAACCAATGAGTGGATAGAGAAAAAAATGTGGTCCATCTATACAGTAGAGTTCTATGCAGCAGTAAAGAAAGAAGATATCATGAACTTTGCAGGTAAATGGATGGAACTAGAAGACATTATGCTAAGTGAAGTAACACAGTCCCAGAAAAACAAATGATGAATGGCATCCCTCATTTGTGGATGCTAGCACCAAATACTAGTAGTAAGGCAAACTGATATATATATATACATTATATGTATATTTTTCCCTAAAAGCAACTGTGCCATTATAATGTGAATACCTTAATGGGATCTAGAATTAACCTACCACTAATTTTCAGACTTTGTAATTGTGGTATATGGGGCGAGGGTAAGTATGCATACTTGAGAGTAATATAAAATTAAAGGGAAAATCTGAATTCCTAAACATGTTTTAGAATTAATATACAGTTTACTTTCAGATGTCATAATTTTGGTATATATGTAAAGAACATATATGCATATTTTGGAGCAATACAAATTGGAAGGAGTCAGGTTCGGTGGTGCACGCCTTTAATCCCAGCAGACGGGAAGCAGAGGCAGGCGGATCTCTGTGAGTTCAAGGCCAGCCTGGTCTACAGAGTGAGCTCCAGGACATGTGGGGCTACAGGGAGACACTGGCTCAAAAAGACAAAAAAAAAAAAACCCACCCAAACAAGCAAACAAACAAACAAACAAACAAAAAGATCAGAAAAATGGAAGGGCTTTGGGACTAAGGTGGCATCACAAATCGGAAGGAACAACAACAAAAGTACTGGGTCAAAGAACTGACTGACACAGTAAACTTCATCCCCAAACTATAAACCTCTGCATAGAAAAACTTTAAAAAGACTGAAAAAAAATATCCAAGACATGTATGGCAAAATGCATGAACTCAGGTGGGGTGGGGCATGGAAAGGGGAATGAGTCTAAAATTGGACGAGAAATGTTGTATGAATTGCACAAAACTTCAATAAAAAAAAGTTAAAGAAAAGAAAAAAGAATTTTCTAAACTGTCAGACATAGTGATTTTCATGACATAAAGTAGAATGAAGTCACGGTGTGTGTTACCCGGTGCTGCCCAGATGTCACCCAGGAAACCTAGAGGTTTAAAGAACAGCAGTGTTACTTAGCTCCCAGTTCTGGCTGTGTTTCTGTATTGACTGGTTCAGCTTGCAGCTGCTGGCATCCCCGGAGTGCCTGGGACGGTCAGCTTGCCCCTCAGCAGGTGGCAAGCTGAGCCTAGATGCCTCTCCCTTCTCTGGCCATAGGGAAGGTGCCCTTTTGCCTGGCATTTCTCCACTCTCCCCACGCTGGCCTCTCACATTCTATTGGCCTTTCTCAGAAATATTCTGGCAAGTCTTTTAAAATTCCAAAGGTAAAGAGAAAGTAAAGCCAAGCTCCTTGTCCTTTGGGAGGCTCATTTGCTTGATCGAATGTGCTAAGAGTTCATTGTCCAAAGCAAATCAAAACCATGGACTCTGGAGTCAAGAAGTCGAAAATAGAGTTAATCTCTCGAAGGGCTGCTTTGTAACTTTACATCAAAAACTTTGAATGCAACGAGGAAAACACTCTTCTGACCATTTAAATATCATCTCAGAGAAGCCAAGACAGGCACATCTAGAAATGGGGCCAGAAGAGCAGAATTGCAAAGACAGATCATAAAAGTAACTAATGAAATAGTTTTGTGTATTTTTATTAAATCTTCGTGCATGTCATGCAGTACATTTTCGTCATAATTAGACACCTCCCCTCTGTGTATCCCCCAGCCTGCCTACCAGATTTCATGCATTCTTTCATATATTAAGGCTTATCAAGTGAAGTTTGTATACCCAGATGTCCTTTGGTGTGAGTTTATCCAAAGAAGCCTGGTCAGCCTATTTAGCATCACTCACTTAAAGAAGATCGACTCCCCCATCACCCAGCAGAGATCAGCTGCCAATAGTTCCCCAGCTAAGGTTGGGGCCTCCTGCCCATCTCCCCAGCTCTATGCTGGTGTCTGTCTTTGCATGAATCTTTCTTGTGCGTGCTGACACCATTGCTGTCATTCATGTGAGCAAGTTCCCAGCAGCCTAGAGGACTCTCTTTCTTTATGCTCCTGCACCACCCCTGGCTCTTATAAGTTTTTTGCCACTTTTCAAAAACAAAAGAACAACATAGGTCAAGTAGTGAGTTTTTTAAACAGATTTTTAAATTTTGTATTATGTGTCAACACCTTTATGTGCATGCGAGTACAGGTGCATGCGTTCAGCAGCCAGAGGCATTTGATTCACCTGGAGGTAGAACTGAAGGCAGTTGTGAGCTGCCTGACATGGGTGCTGAGCATATGAACCCAGCTCCTCTGCAAGAACAATTCCTGCTAAGCCATCTCTCCAACCACTTAACCAGCTAGGTTTTAAGTAGCAAAGGCAGAAGCTGAAAGACAGCAGGGATATATTTTCAAACCTTTGGGAGAAAATAGCTCTCTAAGCAGTGGTGCAGGAACAGGTAATACGTAGCTAAGGATGATGGTAAGATAAAAATGAACTGATTTAGAAAGAATGGAGCTATCAAGTAACTTTACACTGTAAGTTTACATGTTAAAAATTCAAACCAAAACAAAATTCAAACCAAGGCCTAAATAAAAGAAACCATTTTTAAAGCCTAAATTTAAGAGAAAGAAGGGATGTATCCAAAATTCCTTCTGGAGGCATAAACAGTGTCTGCCCCTCCTTCATTGGGTTTACTTACAGAGCAGTGAGTGAGGATTTACTTCAGGGAGTGCGGGCGCTCCTCCCCTGAAGGCCGCACTGGAAAGTCTTCATCCAGGTATGGATAGTGACTTCTCTGCAGCTGCATAAAATGGCAAGAGACCCTCCCTTAGATGTCCGCAGCTTATATACCCTTAGTGCAGGGAGGGCCCACTTGTTGGCAGGGTGCTTCTCATGATGCTCATTGCCACTCCTTCTTGCAGAGCATGGCAGTTAACAAGCTTAGCTGCGATGATCCCAGGCAAGTGGGTGCAACTGTGCTTGGGAAGATGGCATCTGTCCATGGTCAATGTTGGAGGACAGCCCTGTGCAGCAAGGGATTCAAACAAACAAACAAACAAACAAACAAACAAACAAACAAACAAACAAAAACTTCTGTGCTAGTTACTCTTCTGTTGCTCCGATCAGCATGGGCACCATGACCAAGAAAACTTATGGAAGGAGATTTTATTTGGCTTATGATTCCACAGGGTTTAAGAGTCCATAATGCTGGGGGAGGCGTGGGAGAAGAGGAGGCCCAAGCAGAAAGCGGAAAGGGTTATATTGTCAAGCAGGCACAGGAAGCAAGATTGAATGGCAATCTGTCAAGGCTTAAGAACTCTCAAAGAGCAAGCACCCTGTGGCAGCAAGGCTGCACCTTCCACAACCTCCCCAAACAGCACATCAGCTGGGAGCAAAATGTCCCAATACTTGAAGCCTATGGGGGACACTGTCCTTCAAAGACAACCCCCCACACACTAAAATATCCCTCTATCCCACTGGCTGCAGTGATATGCTTTTGAGGTAAAAACATAAGTTGAGCCCATGAGTTTGAGACCAGCCTGGGCAGCAAAATGAGGTCCGGGCTCAAAGCCTCCATTGGCCAAGACTAAGAGATGAAGGGTAGAAAATGTTCAATGTAGTTACAGTTCACAAAATGCATAGTTGAAAGTGTTTGGCAGTTACCACCATCTATTGATAACCACTGATGAGCCCACCAGGCTCCCATGGAAAGTTCCCAACCCACTGTCACACAGATGTCTTGGTTAAACCCACTGCATCTCAAAACAGAACAAAGACATGTGAATATGGAAAGGGACTTGTAGGGAGGAGAGGGGTTTGTGGGTGTGGGAGGAAGGGTGAGAGTAAGCGGACTGCATTGATTACAGATATGCAAGTATCAAGGAACACAGGCTGGAGAGAAGTTCAACAGTGAGAAACACTGGCTGCTCTTGCAGAGGACCCAGGTTTGGTTCCCAGCACTGACATGGCAGTTCATAACTACCTGTAGCTTCAGTTCCAGAGGATCTGACACCCCCTTCTGGCCTCTATGTACATTGCATCCATGCAATACACACACACATGCGAACAAAACACTTCAGGCATAAAACAAATAAATGATACTATCAAAGAGCAAATTTAGTGAAACGATTTTAAGAATATGGAAAAAAGTATCAGTACTCAAAGTCAGAAGCAAGGCCATACAGTGGACTCCTAAGATCCAATTCATGCCATGTCTTGTTAATACAGCAGCAATAAAAACTATTTTTAAATGCTAATCCCAGCACTTGGGAGGCAGAGGAAGGCAGATTTCTGTGAGTTCAAGGCCAGCCTGATCTACAGAGTGAGCTCCAGGCCAGCTGGGACTAAATGGAGACCCTGTCTCAAAAATACACACACACACACACACACACACACACACACAAATTCAAAAATACAAAAAAAAGAAAGAAAAGGGAAAATGAAGCTTGGGGAGCCCGAAGAGCACTATTGATAACGGAGTCAAAGCCCCAGTGATAAACCATTTTAAAGACACAAAGAAGGAAACATCAAAATGGACATTGCGGCAGAGCCAACCTGAGGGGAAGGATGGCGGCAGAACAGAGAGCTGCATCACACGAGGTTCCCACGGAAGAGCTGTGAACCGACTCCAGGTGTAGTTGAGGGCAACAGAAGGCAAACACTGCTGAAAGCAGCACAGAAGAATAGCCATCATGTTGAAAAGTCTTTAAAAAAATTTTTATTTTTATCTTTTACTCTGTGTGTGTGTGTGTGGTGTGTGTGTTTGTGTGTTTGTGTATGTGGTGTGTATGTGGTTGTGTGTTTGTGTGTGTGTTTGTGTGTGCATGTGTGGTGTGTGTGCATGTGTGGTGTGTGTGTGCATGTATGTGTTTGTGTGTGCATGTGTGTTTGTGTGTGCATGTGTATGTTTGTGTGTGTGTGTGCATGTGCGTGTGCGTGTGTGTGCGTTGTGCATACCTGTGGCCTGTGGCCGTGCTCATGAGGAGGGCCAGAAAACAACGAGTTCCAGCATCCCTGGAGTGAGAGTTGGAGGCTTGTTGTTGAGCACATCTTAACAGGGTGCTTGTGGAACCAAAAAACCCAGGTCCTCAAAAGAGCAGTATGAGTTTTTGCCCACAGAAACCATCTCTCCACCCCCAGGGAAAGTTGTTTTTAGGCAGAAGTGTTAATAAACTATAAGCGGGAGAGGCCAGCTAGCTCATAATTTGTTAAAAAATATGGGACGATTTTTTTTTCCACCCAAACACCCATGACAAAGAGTAAAAAGTCATATTGTGGACTAGGAGAGGCTGTTTTGAGTGGTGATGGCTTCTCACTATCCTTGATCCACATGTACAAATAAGCCCTTCAAATCATAATAAAACATTGTCTGATAACAAAAAATAGGCAAACACCATACAAACAGGCACCTCACATGAAGGGAATATCCAAAAGGCCAGTAAATACAGGAGAAGTTATCCATCTGATAATTAGAGGAAGAAAAGCCAAACCCAGAAGCTGTGAGATCTGATCAGAAGCTAACATCAACAAGATCGATGGTACCAGGCTTCCAGCAGGATACGGAGCCACTGGAGTCTCCAGTCTCTGTAGGAGTGAGTGCAGCAGGCTTAAAAATGTGGGGAAAGCTGTTAGTCTATTATTTTCTTAAAGCCAAAATACACAGACATTCTGTCCCGTGTCCAAGCAAGGAATTTCAGTTGCCAAACCATATATATATTATATTTATATAGTAATATATATATATATACTGTGTCTGTGTGTGTTGTGTGTGTGAATGTGTGTGTGTGTGTGTTTGTGAGCCTTCTGGCATATGTCGTGTGTGTTAAACCCGCAAGGGCATCGCCACAGACAGAGTATTTTAATAGCAATATTCATAATAGAAAAATATAAACAATCAAATAGCCATCAAAAGAATAAGAGTAGTGATGTGGAACCACGACAATATTGTTTTAGTTAAGGTATCATTCTACAGCAGAAGGATTAAACACAAACAAACTGCACACACCCAGTTGGCTGAACCTCATAGCAGGCTGAGTCAAATAGAGAGGGGTAGGATGATTATTGTTTTGTTAACAATGAATGTTTGGGAACAAGAAGAAACAAACGCTGTATGTGTGAATGTTCAGAATTGCCTTGTGAACCAAGGGGACATAATTATTGATATTATAGTAGCAATTTTATCCACAACATATTCTGGTAAAGTTAGCACATTAATGGTACTTTATACATGTTATTCTTTGATGAATGTATTTACTAAATACATGCACATATATGCATAGTAAGTAACAAGGAACATAGATATGTCTACTATCTGTTGAGTGGCTTGTAGCATAACTTTCAGTCACTTTTATAGATAAACAGCCAGAAATTGATGAAGTATATGAACTGAAAGCAACTAGGCTTACCATGTTTTATCTCAGTAGCCTTCTATTTAAAACCTATAATCAGGCAAAACTGATCATATGTGAAAAACGGATGAACCAAAAAAGCCACACAAAACATGAATGTCACTGATCTATTGGTCACATTGCACCCATTTAGAAAAGTTCTGTTTACCATCTTTGTTTGGGGAAGGGCTTTGTAAACCTGAACTATTTCCCCTTTTCTCTCTGTCGATGTTTAAAACCTACAATCATGCAGGAATGCCCGAAAGTAAAGTTTCCCCCAGAAACATATGCCTCTGTGTTGACAAACTTTGGACCAAGACTCAGAAAAAGATTTTCCACGGGCCAGGAATGGGGCAGGGTTGCATGAACTCGGGTAGGGTAGGGCGCGGGGGGGCATGGAAGGGGAGATGAGTCTAGATTGGAATGAGAAATGATGTATGAAATGCACAAAACTTCAATAAAAGGTGTTAAAAATATCTACAAATTTGGGGCTGGAGAGAAGGCTTAGAGGCTCACAACTGTTTGTAACTCCAGCTCAGGGGATCCTGGATCTACTCTCCACTGGCCTCTGCAGGCACCTGCATGCATACACACCCACGAGTGTGTGCACTGGCACACACGCACACATTAAGAAAATAGGAGCTGGAGAGATGGCCTATCAGTTAAAAGTGCTCACTGCTTCTTGGGAGGACCAGGGTTCAATTCCCAGCATCCATAATAGGGGGCTCACAACCACCTGCCTGTGACTCCAGTTCCTGAGGATCTGACAGTATGCTCTGGCCTCTGCTAGCACCTGCCCACTCAGGGCACACATAAACTCCTGCAGTCATGCATACACACACACGCACACATCCACCTTAATAAAAATAAAGAAGAAAAGCATATTAAGTAATTCTATTGTAAGGTTATTTAGTATGTGTATTATATTGCCATAACTAAAATAAAATATGTTTAAGCCATAGAAAATGAATCTTAATGAAATTCAAGGATATGTGGATTATGGTCTGTGATGACAGTGGAATTTTATTACATTAGTAGCGAAATGCAAGGAGTTAACTGACATCTCACTTTCATACATGTAGGGATGTGGAGATACCCTTAAAGGTCACAGGCTGTTTTAAGGAAAAATAAATATAAAAATTAGAATTAAAGGTGGACAAGAAAGAGATCAACGTCAAAGTTTGTCAGCCATGAAGTAATCCTCACATGAAAGAGATTAGGGAAGATAGAGATGCAAGGAGTCCAAACTGATGTCAGCAGAGGTGCACTAAAGCCAATTCAAAGATGGCAAAAGGCGCAGGATGAGATGCAGATCAGTGGAAACTGATTCAGGGGTTAGGCATTATAAAACACCCCAAATTTGGTGTTTTAAAAGGATCAATCTAGAAGTGGGGCTGGAGAGATGGCCTAGTGGGTAAGAGCACCGACTGCTCTTGCAGAGGACCCGGGTTCAATTCCCAGCACCCACATGGCAGCTGAGAACTGTCTTTAACTCCAGTTCCAGGGGAATCCGACGCTCTCTTCTGACCTCCGAGGCATTGCACAACACGTGTGTACAAACCTACATGCAGTACATTCATGCACATAAAACAAAAGATAAATCTAGAAGTTCAAGTAGGAAAAAAAATGGGAGAAAGGCATGAAAATGATAGTGAAAAGGCAGAGAGCAAGTGGTCTAAAAAATAAAACAGTAACAACCATGTATCACCAAGTGGTTTTAAAGTCCCCCATGGGCCCCAAGCATTTGGGCTCTTGTTCCCAGTGGAGCACTGTTTGTGGTGGGTCAGAACCTTTAGGAGATGTGGCCAGGCTGAGGAAGCAGGACACTGGGGGCTGGCGTTGAGAGTCAAGCCCTCCCAGATTTCCAGTTGTTCTGCTTCCTGTACCTGCTTGAAGATGTGATCTTTCAGCTTTCTGCCCCAGGCCTCCCCTGCTATGACGGACGCGGCTAGAATCATCAGCCAAATAAACTCCCCTTTTTCTAATTTGCCTTGGTCATAGAGTTTTATCACAGCAACAGAAAAGTAACTACTGAAATTAACTTTATGGTAATATAAAATAATTGAGAAATATAAAATAATGAATAAATTGAGAAAAATGTTACATTTTAAAAACACATATAAACTACTCAAATGAGCACAAGTAGTCTTACTAGAATAACCGAATTAATGATTCCATATCAGTGGCGTCAGGTTTTGATGGCCGGCAACATGGACACAGCTCCACCACGGGAAGCACTGGCTTTTTGCAGCCCAGTTTGTGGGTCTGCAAATGTGGCTGTACCCAGCCTGTGGTTCTTTTATTGTAAGAGGGTTCGCTGCCGCACTCCCCACACTCCCGCCAGATGCAAGGTTTTCTGGCTGTACTAGAATCTGGAGAATGTGGGAGGGCTCATCTCTCTTTGGTGTGGTCTCTCATTTTCTGGAGTCTGGTTCAAGCTATTGGATCTGATGGCTGAGAAGTTTCCAGAGTTAAGCAGAAATGGGCTGGAGGCCTGGGCTGGAAACTTGTGTGTTGTTCCTTGTGCAGCATCACAACAGCCAGGGCAATCACAAGGCTGGAATGTGCATGTGTATGTGTGTAAGAGAGAGAGAGAGAGAAAGAGAGAGAGAGAGAAAGAGAGAGAGACAGAGACAGAGAGAGACATAGAGTTGATTATTTTGATAATGAAAATTTTATCACCAGAAATCTATCATGGTATTAAAGTGATCCTCCACATTAAACACAGGGAAGCATGGAAAAAATACAGGGGCCATTTCAAGAGGCAGAGAGAACACTAAATAAAATTCAATACTGACTCATGGTAAAGGGATTCCTACCTCAGTTCTTTTTGATTATATAGTAGAGGTCTCTGTTAGCAAAACAAGAGGGCTTTAGGATCATAGGAAAAAGAGAAGAAGGACATTCACACATTTTACAATTATCCACGTAAAAAGAAGATTCTCTAATTATTACTATTGTCAAGAGAGTTCAGGAAGAGTGTTAGGTTCAAAACCAAAGACCTGATTAGTTGTGTTGTACAATAACAAAATATGGCCAAGTGGAATGTTTCATTTATAATGTCCAAAGGTGAACAAAATCAAAGACATGATGAACGAGATATTTAGGAAGCAAATTTAAAATTTTATTTAAAAAAACTGTTAAAGAAGGCCTATAGAGGAAGAGACATGATATAGATATCTATATATCTATATATATCTTGGAGAAGAAGTCTGAGTGTAGTTAAAATGTCAAAAATTTCCAAATTGATCTCTAGCTTCAGTGAACTTGAAGTGATTTCACAACAGGATCCTTTGTGTATGTGATGGAATCTGTAATTTGCTTCTAGAATTCTAATGGAAGTCCAGGAGGCAAAAATAGTGAAGACATTTTCTGAAGAAGGAAAAAGGAAGGACTTGTTCTTTCTGATCTAAAAGCTCATTACAAAGCTTTAGCACTCCACAGAGCATGGTGTCAGTGCAAGGATCAGCCCATAACCCTGGAAGTCAGAAAGAATGGGCTGCAAAAGGCTGTTCCATAATAAGTGGGAGCTTGGGGACCTTGATGCCTACCTGAATTGGTGTTTCTGACCAAGAAAGAAAGGCGGTTAGGGACTGCAGTTATTTAAAATGTTGTCTATATGTATTACACACAGATGATCCACATAAACTGAAAAATGTAAGTGATTTTGTTTCTGGTAATAGGAAAAACTTCCAATATACCCTGAATCCTATGTTCAAAAATCAATTATAATAAAATTAAATAAACACGAAGCCAAAACTTTGTAAGTTTTAGAAAACCACAAAGGAGCATATCTGTGTGATCTCAGGTAAAAAGTATTTTTATATTTAATTAACATAGTAATCTTACATACTTAGATGTAAGATAAAATAAAGAATTATTAAAGAAAATATTGATAGATATTCTATATAAAATTTAAAACTCATTAAAGAAGGTCTTGACAATGAGGTCAAATGTCAAAAAGGAGCGTCCATTAGAGTTGTGCCTTAAGTGCCTTGACAACATATGCAGGACCTTCAAAGGTCCAGGCCAGACAAAACCCACATGGAGAGGAAAGTGGGCAAGGAGGCTCAGGGCCAGCTGAGGAGCTATTTTTTTTTTAATTTTTTTATTTCTGTATGTGTATCAATTGTACTGTGCTGCATGCAGTGTGTGCACTCCGTCGTCGTGCAATGCCGCGCGGAGGTCCTAGAAGAGGTGCTCGGATTACTCTGGAACTGGAGTTCTACCTGGAATGATGAGTTTCAGACGGTTCTCGGCCCGCCATGTATGTGGGTGCTGGTGGACGAACGCTGGTCCTCTGTACACGTGGGTCGGCGGCTCTCTAACCGCTTAGGCCATCTCCCAAGCTTTTCCTGAGGAGTCTTTTTTACTCGGCACTTTTTACAGGATGATTGTAAAGATACAGAAACAGTATCACTTTAATTGGATCAGTTTGCATTTCCAACACACATAGTGAAGCTGAAACCTTTTTCCTGTGTTCATTAGCGGCTTACGTTTCCACTCACATGGTATCTGTGTTTCCGTTGACCTATGCGAGTCTTTCTTATTGACTTGCCACATTTTTTTTAAAACTGTATTTTTATTGATGGAGGACGAACATTCATGTATTGTAGGTTGAGATCTCATAGACCCGTCCCTGCCCTTACGCCCCATATCTACCTCTCATTTCTCCCGCACCTGTCCCCCTCCCCTGCCTCCCTGCCCTCCCAGCTCCCCACTGCCCTCCCTGCTCTGTCTTCCATTATTATTGTGTCCTGTTTTTTAAGGCGCTGGTCACATTATTATGTCACTATGGTTTTTAATCATTTAAATGATGGACCCATTGATAAAACTTCAATAGAGCCAGAAAGGATTTGGATTTTTTGTAATATGTACACCTTAAAGTACAGGAATTCAACTAAACATAAATATCAAGAAGACCTTGGGTTCATTACATGTGGATGAATCATCAATATGGGAGTTCTGGGTTCGTTGTATTGCCCAAATCTGACAAATATAAAACCTAATTGTTCCATCAATAGGAGAAAGTTTACAGTGAACTATATTCGACACCTTACAAAGAAATTATAGTCAGTGATGCAACTGCTTAATATGTACTGATGACTGAAGAAGAAAAAATAGCATCACAATACAACATTAAATAATTTCTTATATTTATATAGGCTCAAAGATAAAACCGTCCATCTTTTGACCTTTGCCAGTATTGACGTTCACACACTAGCACACCACACACACACACACACACACCCACCACTTATATATTATGTATCTATAATGGTGTACACACTTTAAGCAATTGACCCAATTTTCTTTTTTTTTATTATTATTTTTCTGGTGTATGAAGTTTTGTTCTGCATGTAACGTAGGTGTACCGGCCATGGCACGTGCTAGCATGTGGAGGTCGAAAGGTGTGTCAGCTTCCCTGGAACTGGAGTTAAAGATGGTTCTTAGCCACCTCATGGGTGCTGGGAACTCTGCCGTTCCGGGGTCCTCTGCAAGATCCAGTCGGTGGTCTTCAACGCACTGAGCCCATCTTTTCGACCCCAGTCCTCCCCACACAATCTTTTTCTCATTAATCAGTTTCCTCATTTATCAAATCATGGTGGATACGTAATTTTAAAATTGCTTTAACAGTCATTTCATATATTTAAAAATGTAATACCATAACAATATATTGCCTTATTGATTCAGTCTCATATAAAAGACAAATTACATGGGAATTATAAACACCGATATGAATAGATACCTTTTAGGGAAGATTTTTATCAAATTTATTTCTATCTGTATGTGTATGAATGTTACTGTCTGCATGCAGGTTTGTGTCACCCGTGTCGTGCAATGCCGCGGAGGGGTCTCAGAAGACCGTTGGGTCCCCAGTAAGTATTACCCTGGACGCTCGGAGTTTATCATGAATTGGAGTCTCAGATGGTTCTCGGCCGCCATGTGGGTGCTGGGGATCGAACCCGGGTCCTCTGTAAGAGCAGTCGGCGCTCTTAACCGCTAGGCCATCTCTCCAGCCCTGGAATAGATACTTCTGAGGGGAAGGAGCGGAAATTTATTGGTGATGTACATACAGAAAATTTTAGCTATCTTGATAACATGTTCTCTTTTAAGCTGAGTAGTGGCCTTTAAAAGTTATCCTTGTGTTTTATTTTCAACTAATTTTTAAAATTTTTTTAATTTTTTTTCTTTTTTTCTCAACTAATTTTAAAAAATATTTTATTTATTAGTTTTTTATTTTATGTGTATGAGTGTATTGCCTGCATGTGTGTTAAGTGCATACGTGTTGTGCAGTACCCACAAAGTCAGAAGAGGGCATCAGATCTCCTGGAACTAGAGTTATGGACAGTTGTTAGTCTCTATGTGGGTGCTGGGAACGGAACCTGGGTTCTCTGCAAGAACAGCCAGTGCTATTAACCAGCAAGCCATCTCTCCAGTCTCTGAACTCCTTTGTACATCACAGATATTCAAGATGAGACAATTTCAGGGGTACTAATCCCTATATTTCAGTGGGTACGTATGAGTGTGTGTGTGTGTGTGTGTGTGTGTGTGTGTTTAAATAGAACCCTCCTGTATTTCCAAGAGTCCATGTCTAATGTGTCTAGGTGTCTCAGTTCCCATCTGACTCTTGCTTAAGGCAGTGTTGTTTCTTGTGTAGAGAGTGAATTTCTGGTGAAGCCGGGGTTTTCTTTGGAGTCTTGATTCTGTATTGAAGGGCTGTTTCTGGTGTCCAGTGCTGGAAAGTATAAACATCCAGGGGAAGACTTAAACTCAAATTCCTGAGCACACCTAGATGAACTCATTGAGAATCTGAACTATGAAATTTAGGAATTTACATTGTTTTAAACTTACCAATTTTGACTAAATAGGTTTGAAGTCTTGAGCTTTAAGGCACTGACAGAGTGGGTCTATATGCTGATTAGAGTTTTGGCTTGGCTTCTAGAAACAACTCACAGTGTGTAAGATGTCTGCAGCTAACTTCTGATAATTACTGGGATCAACCTCTTGAAGTGCAGGTAGTTGGAAGTCAGCAGTAGGGGTGGACAGCTCTAGGCATTTGCCACTGCAAAGAAACATTGACAAGCAAGCAGAAAAGAATGGGACAAACGTCGAAAATTTTAAAACAAAGGTTTATAGCAATTCATTGCTTCAAGACAAAGATGACATGGACAGTGTGGGAGAGGCTGGAGGCATGCTGAGCAGGGGTGCCTCATGCTATCCACAGTGCATTGGCTTTCTGGAAGGGCACGTTCTCAGCTTGGGAAAATGACTCCAGATTATGGAGGGGGTGAAGACCTTGCTCATGAGTTGCTTCTGGGTCTGTTAAAAGTGTCAGGGATGGCGGGCAAGATGGGCACTAGCCACAGGTTTCTATTCCACCTTAGCTCAGAACTCTTCACCCTGAGAAAAGTGGCAGGTGTTGGTCTGAAACTCAGCAAGGCTAATTACCTGCCACTGCATAGGGCAGAGAGTGGAGGTCACACACAGCGGGCTGCCCCAGGCAGAGCTGACAAGCTTCTGAGAGCATTTCTTTGGGTAATTTTGGCACTCAAAAGTACTTGTATATTTAGGGCCTGCAGAAAGTCTCCTCATAGCTAGGATTAAATGCATGGGCAGAACTTACCTGAAACCATCTAAGCTTTTGCCTCAGGATAATTTACCCTAGGATCAGTGTAAGCCAACTTGCAAGATGTGGTATGCTGAAATAGAACAGGCTGTCTTTCTGTCTCTCTCTCCTTTTGGTGTTCAAGGTGTTCAAGGAAATATCTGGCAAAACTTAAAAAAGTTGGGGGGCTTATTTTAATTTTATGTGTATGAGTGTTTTGCATGCATGTATGTAAGTGGTCCCATGTTCTGTTCACAGAGGCCAGAAGAGGGTGTTGGATTCCCTGGAACTGGAGTTTTATATGGTTGGGGGATAGAAAATGAACTCCGGTCCTCTGCAAAAGCAGCCAAACCTCTCTTAACTGCTGAACCATGTCTCTAGCCCCTCAACACATTTTTTTTAAACACAAGAACAGGATAGGGTTTCCAGTGAGTGCTCATGGCAAAGAATTCAGTATTGGCAAATATTTTGATTAAACCATAAAACAAACAGACAAGACACAGCATTCAGCCATAAGAAACAGGATCCTGCTAACCCAGAGGGACTTGGGGATCCTGATTTCCACAGTTCCTATATTATAATCACATATCTTATAAAACATTCAAATAAAAAACATAAAGCCAAAAAGAATCAGGAATGTATTATCATTCAACAAAGCAAAAATCACCTCTAAAGAAGCTCAAACAAAGGAAGAACTAAAAATAAAGAAGACAAAAGGAAAAGGTCTCGAACATTTTCCAAGAGTTCAGGAACCTAAGGAAGTCCAGAAAATGTATTAGTCACTTTTCTGTTGCTGTGGTAAAACCCCCATGACCAATGGAACTTATAAGAAGAAGAGTTTATTTGAGCTTATGATTGAGGGTTCTAGGGAATTAGAGTCCATTGTGGTGGGAGGCATGGTGGCAGGAGCTGGAGCAGAAAGCTGAGGTTCACATCTTCCAGTGAGCACAGGAAACTGAGAGAAAGCAACTGGAGACTGGCAAGGCTTGTTGAACTCTCTAAGCCCACCCCCAGTGACACTTCCTCCAGCATGGTTGGTCACACCTTCTAAGACTGGCCTAATCAGCGCCACCAACTGGGGGCAGCATGTCGGAATACTTGAAGCCTATGGAGGACGTTCTCATTCAAACCAGCACAGTGATGTATGAAGAAAATGAGAACATTAACAGAGCTAGAAGTGATAAAAATGAAGCAGATTCCACAGCTGAAAATGACTAAAATAAAAAAAAAAAACACTAGAGGGATTCAACGACTTATTTAAACAGGCTAGAGAAAGACTTACTGAGGTTGAAAATGAGATAATTCAAATGAACAAGTCTGGGAAGCCAAAGGAAAAAATAAATGAGAAAAACCAGAGCCCTGGGGACTACAGTTTATCATGAAATAGATGAATTTATAACTAGGAAATCTCAGAAGGCGATGAGAAAGGGAGAACAGGAATGTTGAAGAAAGTGTCTGAAGCTTTAGACTCCATGAGATGCATGAATCGTCATCTGAGAGATTCAATACCAAGTACGACAAACACACAGATGTCCACACTGTGATACTAACAGAAGATAAAAGGGGGCTGGGGCCATGGCTCATGTGGTAAAGTGTGTGCCATGAAGCCCAAGGACCTGACACTGACGCCAGCACCCACATATGACAGCCTGGAGTGGTGTCAAGTCCTGGTAATACAGTGCTAGGGAGGCTGAGGCAGGAGGGTCTTGGGGCTTGCTGGCCAGCCTAGCCTACTTCTAAGCTCCAGGCCATGACAGACTTTGCCTTGAAAGACACAGTGCATAACTCCTGAGGAATGAATGTAAGGTTGAACTCTGTCTTCTACATGTATATACATGGAGAGAGCACTTTCTTCCATGAGACCAGATAACCTGTGTTTCCAAACCTACCTAAAGATGTCAAAGGAAAGAAATTATAGACCATTGTTTCTTAATATAGATGCAACATTCCTCAACAAAACGCAAGGAAACTGAACCCAAAGCATATTAAAAGACTATGTACAAGATGGATTAGATGTAGGTCACATTTGAAAAAAATCAGCATAATTGATCACATTTATAATATGGAAGAAAAAAAAATGACCAAACGTACAGGCCCATCCTAATCCATACAGAGGATGCATTTGGCAAAATCTGATGCCTTTTTCTAACAGTGTTATTAGTCAGCTGTGTGGGGTCCTTCTGAATAGGAATTGACATATTGAGTAGGCAGAGCATTCTGTAGTATTCCAGCATAGGACATCCTGGGTACCTGTCTGCCAAAGGCCTATGAGCTAGTCTTAGACTTAGAGGTTCATAGCCCTAGTCTGAGAACTAGAAGCTTATAACTCCATGCTTTAGAAAGTAGAGACTCACAGCTCCAGGTCAGAGGCTTATTGCTGTGAGTTCTGGTTGCTGCAGCCTCGCATTGATGGCTGGTGTGGCCTGCTGTGATTCTGGACTACTGGGAGAAAAGAGTACACAGACTCTGTTTTCCAGTCAGCCAAATTAGGTTTTTAATTTGAGCTGGTCAAGTCTGGATTTGGAGGGTACAGCCCCAATTCAGGGGCTAATTACACTTATAAAGGCAAATGCCATATCCTGGTGAATTTTTTTTTTTTTTTGAGAAATTCCAGTCAGACAATAAAACCTCAGTTCCTTCCTGTTGCAGGATTACAAAAGCTAAAATAAGAAGTAGGTGGGCTGTAGGCAATTGTAAAACTTTGACAAAAGATAAGATAGATAGTTAGGTGGTCACAAGGCAGCCTGGAGAAGGGATACCACAGGTTATGATAACCACCAGCTCTTCCTGGACTTGTTTTTCTAGGCCAGGGTTTGATCCTTAAGATGGAGTTACTAAAACAGAATGCAGTTACTAGTTGTGAACACCTTCACATAGTTAGTTACCTAGGTTGTGAACAGATTCACATAGTCAGTTACCTAGGTTGTAAACAGTTTCACATAGTCAGTTACCTAGGTTGTGAACAGCTTCACATAGTCAGCTACCTAGGTTGTGAACAGATTCACATAGTTACCTAGGCTGTGAACACCTTCACGTAGTCAGTTACCTAGGTTGTGAACACCTTCACGTAGTCAGTTACCTAGGCTGTGAACACCTTCACATAGTCAGTTACCTAGGTTGTGAACAGCTTCACATAGTCAGTTACCTAGGTTGTGAACAGCTTCACATAGTTACCTAGGTTGTGAACAGCTTCACAGTCAGTTACCTAGGTTGTGAACAGCTTCATATAGTCAGTTACCTAGGTTGTGAACACCTTCACATAGTTACCTAGGTTGTGAACAGCTTCACGTAGTCAGTTACCTAGATCGTGAACAGATTTACATAGTCAGTTACCTAGGTTGTGAACACCTTGTGAACACCTTCATGTAGTCAGTTACCTAGGTTGTGAACACCTTCACATAGTCAGTTACCTAGGTTGTGAACAGCTTCACATAGTCAGTTACCTAGGTTGTGAACAGCTTAATGTAGTCAGTTACCTAGATTGTGAACAGATTTACATAGTCAGTTACCTAGGTTGTGAACACCTTCACATAGTCAGTTACCTAGGTTGTGAACAGATTCTTCACATAGGTGAAGGTGTTCACACCTAGGTAACTATGTGAAGGTGTTCACCCCTAGGTAACTATGTGAGGTGTTCACACCTAGGTAACTGACTATGTAAAGCTGTTCACAACCTAGTAACTGACTATGTGAAGGTTTCACAACCTAGGTAACTGACTATGTGAAGGTATTCACAACCTAGGTGACTGACTATGTGAAGGTGTTCACAACCTAGGTGACTGACTATGTGAAGTGTTCACAACTAGGTAACTGACTATGTGAACTGTTACAACCTAGGTAACTGACTATGTAATCTGTTCACATCTAGGTAACTGACTACGTGAAGGTGTTCATAACCTAGGTAACTGACTACATGAAGGTGTTCACAAGGTGTTCACAACCTAGGTAACTATGTTCACAAATAGGTAACTGACTAATGAAGGTGTTCACAACCTAGGTAACTGACTATGTGAAGTGTTCACAACCTAGGTAAATGACTGTGAAGGTGTTCACAACCTAGGTGACTATATGTGAAGGTGTTCACAACCTAGGTGAATATGTGAAGGTGTTCACAACCTAGGTGAATATGTGAAGGTGTTCACAACCTAGGTAACTACTACGTGAAGGTGTTCACAACCTAGGTGACTACTATGTGAAGGTGTTCACAACCTAGGTGAATATGTGAAGGTTTCACAACCTAGGTGACTGACTATGTGAAGGTGTTCACAACCTAGGTAACTGACATGTGAAACTCTTCAAAACCTAGGTAACTGACTATATGAATCTGTTCACAATCTAGGTAACTGACTATGTGAGGTGTTCACAACCTAGGTAACTGACTATGTGAATGTTCACAACCTAGGTAACTGACTACGTGAAGCTGTTCACAACCTATGTGTACTGACTACGTGAAGCTGTTCACAACCTAGGTAACTGACTATGTGAAACTCTTCACAAACTCTAGGTAACTGACTATGAATGAATCTGTTCACAATCTAGGTGACTATGTGAAGGTGTTCACAACTAGGTAACTGACTATGTGAACTGTTCACAACCTAGGTACTGACTATGTGAAGCTGTTCACAACCTATGGTGACTGACTACTGTGAAGCTGTTCACAACTAGGTTAACTGACTATGTGAAGAATCTGTTCACAACCTAGGTAACTGACTATGTGAAGGTATTCACAACCTAGGTAACTGACTATGTAAATCTCTTCACAATCTAGGTAACTGACTACGTGAAGCTGTTCACAACCTAGGTAACTGACTATATGAATCTGTTCACAATCTAGGTGACTATGTGAAGGTGTTCACAACCTAGGTAACTGACTATGTGAAGGTGTTCACAACCTAGGTGACTATGTGAAGGTGTTCACAACCTAGGTAACTGACTACGTGAAGGTGTTCACAACCTAGGTACACTATGTGAAGGTGTTCACAACCTAGGTACTGACTATGTGAAGGTGTTCACAACCTAGGTAACTGACTATGTGAAGAATCTGTTCACAACCTAGGTAACTGACTATGTGAAGGTGTTCACAACCTAGGTAACTGACTATGTGAAACTGTTCACAACCTAGGTAACTGACTACGTGAAGGTGTTCACAACCTAGGTAACTGACTATGTGAAGGTGTTCACAACCTAGGTAACTGACTATGTGAATCTGTTCACAACCTAGGTAACTGACTATGTGAAGCTGTTCACAACCTAGGTAACTGACTATGTGAACTGTTCACAACCTAGGTAACTGACTATGATGAGACGGTGTGTCACAACCTAGGTTGACTATGTGAAGGTGTTCACAACTAGGTAACTACTATGTGAACTGTTACAACCTAGGTAACTACTATGTGAAATCTGTTCACACTAGGTAACTGACTAGTGAAGGCTGTTCACAACCTAGGTAACTGACTATGTGAATGTTACAACCTAGGTAACTACTATTGAAGTCTGTTCACAATCTAGGTGACTATGTGAAGGTGTTCACAACTCTAGGTAACTGACTACATGTAAGGCTGTTCACAACCTAGGTAACTGACTATGTGAAGCTGTTCACAACCTAGGTAACTGACTAGTGAAGACTGTTCACAACCTAGGTAACTGACTATGTGAAGCTGTTAACCTAGGTACTACACCTAGGTAACTGACTGATGTGAAGTGTTCACACACTAGGTGAATTTCCCATTAGGAACTACTAATTGAAGTGCAAGGTGTTCACAACCTAGGTAACTGACTACGTGAAGGTGTTCACAGCCTAGGTAATGTGAATCTGTTCACCCACAGTGCTGACTATGTGAACTGTTCACAACCTAGGTAACTGACTATGTGAATGTTCTACAACCTAGGTAACTGACTATGTGAATCTGTTCACAACCTAGGTAACTAACTATGTGAAGGTGTTCACAACTAGGTAACTCGCATTCTGTTTTAGTAACTCCCACTTAGGTCATAACCCTGGCCTAGAAAAACAAGTCCAGGAAGAGCTGGTGTTATCATAACCTCGTGGTATCCCTTCTCCAGGCCTCTTGTGACCACCTACATCTATCTTATCTTTTGTCAAAGTTTTACAATTGCCTACAGCCCACCTACTTCTTATTTTAGCTTTTGTAATCCTGCAACAGGAAGGAACTGAGGTTTTATTGTCTGACTGGAATTTTCTCAAAAAAAAAAAAAATTCACAGGATATGGCATTTGCCTTTATAAGTGTAATTAGCCCTGAATTGGGGCTGTACCCTCCAAATCCAGACTTGACCAGCTCAAATTAAAACCTAATTGGCTGTCTGGAAAAACAGAGTCTGTGTATTCTTTTCTCCCAGTAGTCCAGAATCACAGCAGGCCACACCAGCCATCAATGCGAGGCTGCAGCAACCAGAACTCACAGCAATAAGCCTCTGACCTGGAGCTGTGAGTCTCTACTTTCTAAAGCATGGAGTTATAAGCTTCTAGTTCTCAGACTAGGGCTATGAACCTCTAAGTCTAAGACTAGCTCATAGGCCTTTGGCAGACAGGTACCCAGGATGTCCTATGCTGGAATACTACAGAATGCTCTGCCTACTCAATATGTCAATTCCTATTCAGAAGGACCCCACACAGCTGACTAATAACATGTTAGAAAAAGGCATCAGATTTTGCAAATGCATCCTCGTTTGGATTATGGATGGGCTCTGTACGTTTGGTCATTTTTTTTTTCTTCCTTATTATAAATGTGATCAATTATGCTGATTTTTTTCAAATGTGACCTACATCTAATCCATCTTGTACATAGTCTTTTAATATGCTTTGGGTTCAGTTTCCTTGCGTTTTGTTGAGGAATGTTGCATCTATATTAAGAAACAATGGTCTATAATTTCTTTCCTTTGACATCTTTAGGTAGGTTTGGAAACACAGGTTATCTGGTCTCATGGAAGAAAGTGCTCTCTCCATGTATATACATGTAGAAGACAGAGTTCAACCTTACATTCATTCTCAGGAGTTATGCACTGTGCTTTCAAGGCAAAGTCTGTCTGGCCTGGAGCTTAGAAGTAGGCTAGGCTGGCCAGCAAGCCCAGACCCTCCTGCCTCGGCCTCCCTATCTGTATTACCAGGACTTGACACCACTCCAGGCTGTCATATGTGGGTGCTGGCGTCAGTGTCAGGTTCCTTGGGCTTCATGGCACACACTTTACCACATTGAGCCATGGCCCCAGCCCCCTTTTATCTTCTGTTAGTATCACAGTGTGGACATCTGTGTGTTTGTCGTACTTGGTATTGAATCTCTCAGATGACGATTCATGTCATCTCATGGAGTCTAAAGCTTCAGACACTTTCTTCAACATTCCTGTTCTCCCTTTCTCATCTCCTTCTGAGATTTCCTAGTTATAAATTCATCTATTTCATGATAAACTGTAGACCCCAGGGCTCTGGTTTTTCTCATTATTTTTTTTTTTTTTTTTTTTTTTTTTTTTTTTTTTTTTATTTTTTTTTTTATTTTTTTTTTTTTAATGATTTTAGTTGTTTTATTTTTTTTTATTTTAGTCATTTCTCAGCTGTGGAATCTGCTTCATTTTTATCACTTCTAGCTCTGTTAATGTTCTCATTTTCTTCATACATCACTGTGCTGGTTTGAATGAGAACGTCCTCCTAGGCTTCAAGTATTCGACATTGCGCCCCAGTTGGTGGCGCTGATTAGGCCAGTCTTAGAAGGTGTGACCAACCATGCTGGGAGGAAGTGTCCTGGGGGTGGGCTTAAGAGCTTCAACAAAGCCTTGCCAGTCTCCAGTTGCTTTCTCTCGTTTCCTGTGCTCACTGGAAGATGTGACCTCAGCTTTCTGCTCAGCTCCTGCCACCATGCCTCCCACCACAATGGACTCTAATTCCCTAGAACCTTCAATCATAAGCTCAAATAAACTCTTCTTCTTATAAGTTCCATTGGTCATGGGGTTTTACACAGCAACAGAAAAGTGACTAATACATTTTCTGGACTTCCTTAGGTTCCTGAACTCTTGGAAAATGTTCGAGACTTTTCTCTTTTGTTTTCTTTATTTTTTAGTTCTCTTCTTTGTTTGAGCTTCTTTAGAGGTGATTTTTGCTTTGTTGAATGATAATACATTCCTGATTCTTTTTGCTTTATGTTTTTATTAATGTTTTATAAGATATGTGATTATAATATAGGAACTGTGGAAATCAGGATCCCAAGTCCCTCTGGGTTAGCAGGATCCTGTTTCTTATGGCTGAATGCTGTGCTTGTCTGTTTGTTTTATTGGTTTAATCAAAATATTTGCCAATACTTGAATTCTTTGCCATGAGCATCCACTGGAACCCCTATCCTTGTCTTGTGTTTAAAAAAATAATGTGTTGAGGGGAGGACATTG
This sequence comes from Rhizomys pruinosus, assembly GCA_009823505.1. NCBI lineage: Eukaryota > Metazoa > Chordata > Mammalia > Rodentia > Spalacidae > Rhizomys > Rhizomys pruinosus. The sequence continues at coordinate 928,329 of VZQC01009555.1, read as the reverse complement.
GTCAGTCAGTAAGAGAGGTTTGGGCTGCTTTTGCAGAGGACCGAGTTCATTTTTTCTATCCCCCGATTATAAAACTCCAGTCAGGGAATCCAACACCTCTTCATGGCCTCTGTGAACAGACATGGGGACCACTTACTATCATGCATGCCAAAACACTCATAACAACATAAAATTAAAATTAGCCCCCCCTTTTTTTAGTTTGTCGCCAGATATTTCCTTGAACACCTTGAACACCAAGGAGAGAGAGACAGAAAGAACACCTGTTCTATTTCAGCATACCACATCTTGCAAGTTGGCTTACACTGATCCTAGGGTAAATTATCCTGAGGCAAAAGCTTAGATGGTTTCAGGTAAGTTCTGCCCAAGCATTTTAATCCTAGCTATGAGGAGACTTTCTGCAGGCCCTAAATATACAAGTACTTTTGAGTGCCAAAATTACCCAAAGAAACGCTCTCAGAAGCTTGTCAGCTCTGCCTGGGGCAGCCCGCTGTGTGTGACCTCCACTCTCTGCCCTATGCAGTGGCAGGTAATTAGCCTTGCTGAGTTTCAGACCAACGCCTGCCACTTTTCTCAGGGTGAAGAGTTCTGAGCTAAGGTGGAATAGAAACCTGTGGCTAGTGCCCATCTTGCCCGCCATCCCTGACACTTTTAACAGACCCAGAAGCAACTCATGAGCAAGGTCTTCACCCCCTCCATAATCTGGAGTCTTTTTCCCATGCTGAGAACGTGCCCTTCCAGAAAGCCAATGCACTGTGGATAGCATGAGGCACCCCTGCTCAGCATGCCTCCAGCCTCTCCCACACTGTCCATGTCATCTTTGTCTTGAAGCACTGAATTCTATAAACCTTTGTTTTAAAATTTTCGACGTTTGTCCCATTCTTTTCTGCTTGCTTGTCAATGTTTCTTTGCAGTGGCAAATGCCTAGAGCTGTCCACCCCTACTGCTGACTTCCAACTACCTGCACTTCAAGAGGTTGATCCCAGTAATTATCAGAAGTTAGCTGCAGACATCTTACACACTGTGAGTTGTTTCTAGAAGCCAAGCCAAAACTCTAATCAGCATATAGACCCACTCTGTCAGTGCCTTAATGCTCAAGACTTCAAACCTATTTAGTCAAAATTGGTAAGTTTAAAAACAATGTAAATTCCTAAATTTCATAGTTCAGATTCTCAATGAGTTCATCTAGGTGTGCTCAGGAATTTGAGTTTAAGTCTTCCCCTGGATGTTTATACTTTCCAGCACTGGACACCAGAAACAGCCCTTCAATACAGAATCAAGACTCCAAAGAAAACCCCGGCTTCACCAGAAATTCACTCTCTACACAAGAAACAACACTGCCTTAAGCAAGAGTCAGATGGGAACTGAGACCATAGACAAACATTAGACATGGACCTCTTGCAAATACAGGAGGGTTCTTTTAAACACACACACACACACCATTCTATACACTCACACACACACTCATACGATACACACTGAAAATATAGGGATTAGTACCCCTGAAATTGTCTCATCTTGAATTATCTGTGATGTACAAAGGAGTTCAGAGACTGGAGAGATGGCTTTGCTGGTTAATAGCACTGGCTGTTCTTGCAAGAGAACCAGGTTCCGTTCCCAGCACCCACAGAGAGACTAACAACTGTCCATAACTCTAGTTCCAGGACGATCTTTGATGCCCTTCTTCTGACTTTGTGGGTACTTGGCACAGACACGCTATGCATACTAACACACATGCAGGCAATACACTCATACCACATAAAATAAAATAAACTAATAAATAAAATATTTTTTAAAATTAGTTGAGAAAAAAAGAAAAAAAAATTAAAAAAATTAAAAATTAGGTATGAAAATAAAACACAAGGATAACTTTTAAAGGCCACTACTCAGCTTAAAAGAGAACATGTTATCAAGATAGCTAAAATTTTCTGTATGTACATCACCAATAAATTTCCGCTCCTTCCCCTCAGAAGTATCTATTCCATATCTCAGTGTTTAATTCAAGTGTCCTCATTAGCTATATTCCCCTGATCTGTTAATATATGAGACTTTTTATAGAATTGATGAGACATATAAGAATCAATTATATGCATGATATAGTTGTATGGTATTCACATTTTTAAATATAGAAATGATTTTAAACAATTTTAAAATTACTATCCACCCATTTAATAATGAGGAACTGATAATTGAGAAAAATTTGGGGTGCTGAAAGATGGGCTCAGTGGTTAAGACACCGACTGATCTTGCAGAGGACCCGGGCTAGATTCCCAGCACCCATGAGGTGGCTAAGAACCATCTTTAACTCCAGTTCCAGGGAATCTGACACCCTTTTCTGACTCCACAGCATCACGTGACATGGGTACACCTACCTTACATGCAGACAATACATTCATACACACAAAATAATAAAAAAAAGAAAAATGTCATTTGCTTAAAGTTGTCCACCATATAGATACATATATATGTGTGGTGGTGTGTGTGGTGTGTGTTGTGTGTGTGTGTGTGTGTAAGTCAATACTGGCAAGGTCAAAAGATGGAGGTTCTTATCTTTGAGCCTATAAATATAGAAATTATTTAATGTTGCATTTGTGATGCTATTTTCTTCTTCAGTCATCATTACATTTGCAGTGCATCACTGACTATAATTTCTTTGTAAGGTTCAATTATAGTTCACTTAAACATTCTCCTATTGATGGACAATTAGTTTTATAGTTTTTCAGATTTGGGCAATGACAACAACCCAGAACTCCCATGATTATGTTCATACACATGTATATGACCAAGGTCTTCTTTGATATTTATGTTTAGTTGAATTCCTGTACTTTAAGGTGTACATATTACAAAAAATCCAAATCCTTTCTGGCTCTATTGAAGTTTTATCAATGGGTCCATCATTTAAATGATTAAAAACATAGTGACATAATAATGTGCCAGGCCTTAAAAACAGGACACATAATAATGGAAGACAAGAGACAGAGGGGGCAGGGGAGGGCAGGGGAGGGCAGGGAAGGGCAGGGGAGGGCAGGGGCAGGGGGGAGAAAGATATGAATGTGGAGGGAAGGGCAGGGACGGGTCTGAATGAGATTAAAATACAATACATGAAGTTCTCTCCTCAATAAAAATACATTTACGTTTTGAAAAAGAAATGTGGCAAGTCAATAAGAAAGACTCGCATAGGTCAACGGAAACACAGATACCATGTGAGTGGAAACGTAAGCCGCTAATGAACACAGGAAAAAGGTTTCAGCTTCACTATGTGTGTTGGAAATGCAAACTGATCCAATTAAAGTGATACTGTTTCTGTATCTTTACAATCATCCTGTAAAAAGTGCCATAAAAATGGCTCCTCAGGGGCTGGAGAGATGGCCTAGCGGTTAAGAGCGCCGACCACTCTTACAGAGGACCAGAGTTCGATCCAGAGCACCCACATTGGCGGCCGAGAACCGTCTGAAACTCCAATTCCAGGAGAACTCCAGTTCCAGAGAATCCGACACCTCTCTCTGACCTCGCGCGGCATTGCACGACAACGGATGCACACACTGCATGCAGACAGTACATCGATACACATAAACAGAAATAAATAAAAATTAAAAAAAAATAGCTCCTCAGCTGGCCCTGAGCCTCCTTGCCCACTTTCCTCTCCATGTGGGTTTTGTCTGGCCTGGACCTTTGAAGGTCCTGCATATGTTGTCACGGCACTTAAGGCACAACTCTAATGGACGCTCCTTTTTGACATTTGACCTCATTGTCAAGACCTTCTTTAATGAGTTTTAAATTTTATATAGAATATCTATCAATATTTTCTTTATAATTCTTTATTTTATCTTACATCTAAGTATGTAAGATTACTATGTTAATTAAATATAAAAATACTTTTTACCTGAGATCACACAGATATGCTCCTTTGTGGTTTTCTAAAACTTACAAAGTTTTGGCTTCGTGTTTATTTAATTTTATTATAATTGATTTTTGAACATAGGATTCAGGGTATATTGGAAGTTTTTCCTATTACCAGACACAAAATCACTTACATTTTTCAGTTTATGTGGATCATCTGTGTGTAATACATATAGACAACATTTTAAATAACTGCAGTCCCTAACCGCCTTTCTTTCTTGGTCAGAAACACCATTTCAGGTAGGCATCAAGGTCCCCAAGCTCCCACTTATTATGGAACAGCCTTTTGCAGCCCATTCTTTCTGACTTCCAGGGTTATGGGCTGATCCTTGCACTGACACCATGCTCTGTGGAGTGCTAAAGCTTTGTAATGAGCTTTTAGATCAGAAAGAACAAGTCCTTCCTTTTTCCTTCTTCAGAAAATGTCTTCACTATTTTTGCCTCCTGGACTTCCATTAGAATTCTAGAAGCAAATTACAGATTCCATCACATACACAAAGGATCCTGTTGTGAATCACTTCAAGTTCACTGAAAGCTGAGATCAATTTGGAAATTTTTGACATTTTAAATACACTCAGACTTCTTCTCCAAGATTATATATAGATATATAGAATATCTATATCATGTCTCTTCCTCTATAGGCCTTCTTTAACAGTTTTTTTTAATAAAATTTTAAATTTGCTTCCTAAATATCTCGTTCATCATGTCTTTGATTTTGTTCACCTTTGGACATTATAAATGAAACATTCCACTTGGCCATATTTTGTTATTGTACAACACAACTAATCAGGTCTTTGGTTTTGAACCTAACACTCTTCCTGAACTCTCTTGACAATAGTAATAATTAGAGAATCTTCTTTTTACGTGGATAATTGTAAAATGTGTGAATGTCCTTCTTCTCTTTTTCCTATGATTCCAAACGCCCTCTTGTTTTGCTAACAGAGACCTCTATATAATAATCAAAAGAGAACTGAGGTAGGAATCCCTTTACCATGAGTCAGTATTGAATTTTATTTAGTGTTCTCTTCTGCCTCTTTGAAATGGCCCCCCCCTGTATTTTTTCCATGCTTCCCTGTGTTTAATGTGGAGGATCACTTTAATACCATGATAGATTTCTGGTGATAAAATTTTCATTATCAAAATAATCAACTCTATGTCTCTCTCTGTCTCTGTTATCTCTCTCTCTTCTCTCCTCTTCTATTTCTCTCTCTCTCTCTTACACAACAACACATGCACATTTCCAGCTTGTGATTGCCCTGGCTGTTGTGATGCTGCACAAGGAACAACACACAAGTTTCCAGCCCAGGCCTCCAGCCCATTTCTGCTTAACTCTGGAAACTTCTCAGCCATCAGATCCAATAGCTTGAGACCAGACTCCAGAAAATGAGAGACCACACCAAAGAGAGACGAGCCCTCCCACATTCTCCAGATTCTAGTACAGCCAGAAAACCTTGCATCTGGCGGGAGTGTGGGGAGTGCGGCAGCGAACCCTCTTACAATAAAAGAACCACAGGCTGGGTACAGCCACATTTGCAGACCCACAAACTGGGCTGCAAAAGGCCAGTGCTTCCCGTGGTGGAGCTGTGTCCATGTTGCCGGCCATCAAAACCTGACGCCACTGATATGGAATCATAATTCGGTTATTCTAGTAAGACTACTTGGGTGCTCATCTTGAGTAGTTTATAAGTGTTTTTAAATGTAACATTATTTCTAAATTTATTCATTATTTTTATATTTCTCATTATTTTATATTATCACATAAAGTTTAATTTCAGTAGTTACTTTTCTGTTGCCTGTGATTAAAACTCTATGACCCAAGGGAATTAGAAAGGAAGAGTTTATTTGCTGAGCAGGGTTTCTAGCGGAAGCAGTCCGATAAGCCAGGGGACTGGCACTGGCAGAAGGAAGCTGAAAGATCACATCTTCAAGCAGGTACAGGAAGCCAGAACAACTGGAAATCTGGGAGGGCTTGGACTCTCAACGCCACGCCCCCCAGTGTCCTGCTTCCTCAGCCTGCCACATCTCCTAAAGGTTCTGACCCACCACAAACAGTGCTCCACTGGGAACAAGAGCCCAAATGCTTGGGGCCCATGGGGGACTTTAAAACCACTTGGTGATACATGGTTGTTACTGTTTTATTTTTTAGACCACTTGCTCTCTGCCTTTTCACTATCGATTTTCATGCCTTTCTCCCATTTTTTTTCCTACTTGAACTTCTAGATTTATCTTATTTTTTATGTTGCAATGAATGTACTGCATGTAGGTTTGTAACCGTGTTGTGCAAATGCCTCGGCAGGTCAGAAGAGGCGTCCGGATCCCCTGACACTGGAGTTAAAGACGAGTTCTCAGCTGCCAATGTGGGTGCTGGGAATTGAAACCCGAGGTCCTCTGCAAGAGCGTCGGTTGCTCTTTACCCATAGGCCATCTCTCCAGCCCCACTTCTAGATTTGTATCACTTTTAAAACACCAAATTTGGGGTGTTTTATAATGCCTAACCCCTGAATCAGTTTCCACTGATCTGCATCTCATCCTGCGCCTTTTGCCATCTTTGAATTGGCTTTAGTGCACCTCTGCTGACATCAGTTTGGACTCCTTGCATCTCTATCTTCCCTAATCTCTTTCATGTGAGGATTACTTCACTGGCTGACAAACTTTGACGTTGATCTCTTTCTTGTCCACTTCTAATTCTAATTTTATATTTATTTTTTTCCTTAAAAAGCCTGTGACCTTTAAGGGTATCTCCACATCCCTACATGTATGAAAGTGAGATGTCAGTTAACTCATTGCATTTCGTATCTAATGTAATAAAATTTCCACTGTCATCACAGACCATAATCCACATATCCCTGAATTTCATTAAGATCATTTTTATGGCTTAAACACTATTTTATTCTTAGTTTATGGATATAATACACATACTAAATAACCTTACAATAGAATTACTTATATGCTTTTCTTACTTTATTTATTAGGTGGTGTGTGCGTGTGTGTTGTATGCATGACCTGCAGGAGTTTCTGTGTGCCCTGAGTGGGCAGGTGGCTAGGCAGAGGCCAGCAGCATACTGTCAGGCATCCTCAGAATCTGGAGGATCACAGGCACGGTCGGTTGTGAGCCACCTATTTAGGATGCTGGGAATTGAACCCTGGTCCTCCCAAGAAGCAGTGAGCACTTTTAATGATTTAGGCAATCTCTCCAGCTCTATTTTCTTTATGTGTGCTTGTGCTGCCAGTGCACACAACTCGTGGCGTGTGTACTGCATGCAGGTGCTGGCAGAGGCCAGTGGAGGGTAAGATGCAGGATCCCTGAGCTGGGCTACAAATCAGTTGTGAGCCTCTAAGCCTTCTCTCCAGCCCCGGAAACTTTTTTTTTTTAAATTTTAAAGTTTTTAATTTTTTATTGAAGTTTTGTGCATTTGGCTAATCATTTCTCATATCCCAATCTAGACTATCTCCCTTCCATGCCCCCACCCAACCCGAGTTCATGCACCCTGGCCATTCTGCCCTGTATCTTTTTCATATTCTTTTCAAAGTTTTTTCAAAACAGCGGATTATTGTTCTTGGGGGAACTTTACTGTTTCGGTCCATTCCCCATATTTGTAGTTTTAAACAGAAGAGAAAAGGGGAAATGTTCAGGTTACAAAGCCCTTCCCCCAAACAAAATTTAATCACGTTTTCTAAATGGGTCAATGTGACCAATATATTCAGTGACATTCATGTTTTGTGTGGCTTTTTTGTCATCGTTTTTCACATATGATCAGTTTTCCTGATTATAGGTTTTATAGAAGGCTATGAGATAAACATGGTAAGCATGTTGTTTAGTTCATATACTTCATAATTTCTGCCTGTTTTATCTATAAATGACTTAAAGTTATGCTACCAAAGCCATCAACGATTGTGACATCTCTAGATGTCCTTGAACTTACTATGCAATATATTGTCATGTATTTAGTAAATACATTCATCAAAGAATAACATGTATAAAGTACCATTAATGTGCTAACTTTACCAGAATATGTTGTATAATTGCTACTTAATTCAATAATGATGTCCCTGTTCAACAAAGGCAATTCTGAACATTCACACATACACGTTTGTTTCTCTTGTTCCCAAACTTCATTTTAACAAAACAATAATCATCCTACCCTCTCTATTTGACTCAGTGCTATGAGGTTCAGCCAACTGGGTGTGTGCAGTTTGTTTGTGTTAATTGCTCTGTAGAATATACTTACTAAACAATATTGTGGTTCACATATCTCTTATTCTTTTGATGGCTATTTGGATTGTTTATATTTTTCTATTATGAATATTGCTATTAAAATATTGTTGTGCATGCCCTTCAGGGTTAACACACAGAAGCTATGCAGTAGCAGGCTACAAACACACACACACAAATGACACCACACACACACACACACACATATATATATATATTATATAATATATATATTATTATATATATATGGTCTTGGAACTTGGAATATTCTTGCTTGGACACGGGACAGATGTCTGTGTATTTTGGCTTTAAGAAAATATGACCTAACAGCTTTCCACATTTTTAAGCCTGCTGCACTCACTCCTACAGAGACTGGAGACTCCAGTGGCTCCGTATCCTGGCGGAAGCCTGGTACCATCGATCTTGTTGATGTTAGCTTCTGATCAGATCTCACAGCTTCTGGGTTTGGCTTTTCTTCCTCTAATTATCAGATGGATAACTTCTCCTGTATTTACTGGCCTTTTGGATATTCCCTTCATGAGGTGAGGTGCCTGTTTGTATGTGTTTGCCTATTTTTTTTATTAGACAGATGTTTTATTGATTTGAAGGGCTTATTTGTACATGTGGATCAAGGATAGTGAGAAGCCATCACCACTCAAAACAGCCTCTCCTAGTCCACAATATGACTTTTTACTCTTTGTCATGTGTTTTGGTGGAAAAAAAAAAATTCCATATTTTAATAAATTATAGCTAGCTGCCTCTCCCCTTATAGTTATTCACTTCTCCTAAAAACACTTGTCCCTGGGGGTGGAGAGATGGTTCTGTGGGCAAAAACTCATACTGCTCTTTTGGAGGACCTGGGTTTGGTTCCCAACACCCCTGTTAAGTGGCTCACAACAGCCTCCAACTCCAGCTCCAGGGGATCTGACTCTTGTTTCTGGCCTCCATGAGCACCCACAGGCACAGAGTATGCACAACGCACACACACTAACGCACACACGCTCACATGTGCACACACAAAATAAAAAAAAAAAAAAAAAAAAAAAACACACACAAACACACCATGCACACACCAACACACAACACCACACAAACACACACACCACACACGCACACACTAACACACATGCACACAACACCACAAACATACACCATGCACACACAAACACACCATTGCATACACAAACAGATACATACACACACCAGCACATGCACAACACCACACATGCACACACAAACACACACACAAACACACCAAACCACATACATACATATACAAACAGAGTTAGCTAGCGCAAACACACATGCATCCAACACACACACACACAGAGTAAAAGATAAAAATGAAAATTTTTTTTTTTTTAAAGACTTTTCAACATGATGGCTATTCTTCTGTGCTGCTTTCAGCAGTGTTTGCCTTCTGTTGCCCTCAACTACACCTGGAGTCGGTTCACAGCTCTTCCGTGGGAACCTCGTGTGATGCAGCTCTCTGTTCTGCCGCCATCCTTCCCCTCAGGTTGGCTCTGCCGCAATGTCCATTTTGATGTTTCCTTCTTTGTGTCTTTAAAATGGTTTATCACTGGGGCTTTGACTCCGTTATCAATAGTGCTCTTCGGGCTCCCCAAGCTTCATTTTCCCTTTTTCTTTCTTTTTTTTTTTTGCTTTTTGAATTTGTGTGTGTGTGTGTGTGTGGTGTGTTGTGTGTGTATTTTTGAGACAATACAGGGTCTCATTTATTCCCAGTCTGGGCTGGCCTGTACTCTGTAGATCAGGCTGGCCCTTGAACTCACAGAAATCTTGCCTTCCTCTGCTCCCAAGTGCTGGGGATTTAGCATTTAAAAAAATAGTTTTTTATTGTGCTTGTATTAACAGACATGGCAGAATTGGATCTTGGGAGTCCACTGTAATGGCCTTGCTTCTGGGGACTTTGATACTGATACTTTTTTCCATAATTCTTAAAATCGTTTCACTAAATTTGCTCTTTGATAGTATCATTTATTTGTTATGCCTGAAGTTGTTTTGTTCGCGGATGTGTGTGTGTAATTTGCATGGATGCAATGTACCTAGAGGGCCGCAAGGGGGTGGTCAGATCCCATCTGGAACTGAAGTTACAGGTAGTTGTTTGCTGCCCTGTCAGTGCTGGGAACCAAACTGGGTCCTCTGGCAAGAGCAGCCAGTGTTTCTCACTGTTGAACTTCTCTCCAGCCTGTGTTCCTTGATACTTGCATATCTGTAATCAATGCAGTCCGCTTACTCTCACCCTTCCTCCCACACCCACAAACCCCTCTCCTCCCTACAAGTCCCTTTCCTATTCACAGTTTTGGTTTCTGGTTTTGAAGATGCCAGTGGGTTTAAACGAAGAACTGGTGGTGTGACAGTGGGTTGGGAACTTTCCATGGGAGCCTGGTGGGCTCATCAGTGGTTATCAATAGATGGTGGTAACTGCCAAACACTTTCAACTACGCATTTTGTGAACTGTAACTACATTGAACATTTTCTACCCTTCGTCTCTTAGTCTTGGCCAATGGAGGCTTTGAGCCCGGACCTCATTTTGCTGCCAGGTTGGTCTCAAACTCATGGGCTCAACTTATGTTTTTACCTCAAAAGCATATCACTGCAGCCAGTGGGATAGAGGGATATTTTAGTGTGTGGGGGGTTGTCTTTGAAGGACAGTGTCCCCCATAGGCTTCCAAGTTTTGGGACATTTTGCTCCCAGCTGATGTGCTGTTTGGGGAGGGTTGTGGAAGGTGCAGCTGGCTGCACAGGGTGCTTGCTCTTTTGAGAGTTTCTTAAGCCTTGACAGATTGCCATTCAATCTTGCTTCCTGTGCNATAGTCAGTCACCTAGGTGTGAACAGCTTCACGTAGTCAGTCACATAGGTTGTGAACAGCTTCACGTAGTCAGTCACCTAGGTGTGAACAGCTTCACGTAGTCAGTCACTGTGAACAGCTTCACATAGTCAGTCACCTAGGTGTGAACTCCTTCACATAGTCAGTCACCTAGGTGTGAACAGCTTCACGTAGTCAGTCACCTAGGTGTGAACAGCTTCAAGTAGTCAGTCACCTAGGTTGTGAACAGCTTCATGTAGTCAGTCACCTAGGTATGAACTCCTTCACGTAGTCAGTCACCTAGGTGTGAACAGCTTCATGTAGTCAGTCACCTAGGTGCGAACACTTTCATGTAGTCAGTCATCTATGTGTGAACAGCTTCATATAGTCAGTCACCTAGTTGTGAACAGCTTCACGTAGTCAGTCACCTAGGTGTGAACTCCTTCATGTAGTCTGTCACCTAGGTGTGAACAGCTTCATGTAGTCAGTCACCTAGGTTGTGAACACCTTCACATAGTCAGTCACCTAGGTTGTGAACACCTTCACATCGTCAGTTACCTAGGTTGTGAACAGCTTCACGTAGTCAGTTACCTAGGTTGTGAACACCTTCATGTAGTCAGTTACCTAGGTTATGAACACCTTCACGTAGTCAGTTACCTAGGTTGTGAACAGCTTCACATAGTCAGTTACCTAGATTGTGAACAGATTCATATAGTCAGTTACCTAGGTTTTGAACAGCTTCACATAGTCAGTTACCTAGGTTGTGAACACCTTCACATAGTCAGTCACCTAGGTTGTGAACACCTTCACATCGTCAGTTACCTAGGTTGTGAACAGCTTCACGTAGTCAGTTACCTAGGTTGTGAACACCTTCATATAGTCAGTTACCTAGGTTGTGAACAGCTTCACGTAGTCAGTTACCTAGGTTGTGAACACCTTCATGTAGTCAGTTACCTAGGTTATGAACACCTTCACGTAGTCAGTTACCTAGGTTGTGAACAGCTTCACATAGTCAGTTACCTAGATTGTGAACAGATTCATATAGTCAGTTACCTAGGTTTTGAACAGCTTCACGTAGTCAGTTACCTAGGTTGTGAACACCTTCACATAGTCAGTCACCTAGGTTGTGAATACCTTCATGTAGTCAGTTACCTAGGTTGTGAATACCTTCACATAGTCAGTTACTTAGGTGTGAACAGCTTTACATAGTCAGTTACCTAGGTGTGAACACCTCACATAGTTACCTAGGGGTGAACACCTTCACATAGTTACCTAGGTGTGAACACCTTCACGTAGTCAGTCACCTAGGTTGTGAACAGCTTCATGTAGTCAGTCACCTAGGTGCAAACAGTTTCACGTAGTGTGAACAGCTTTACATAGTCAGTTACCTAGGTGTGAACACCTCACATAGTTACCTAGGGGTGAACACCTTCACATAGTTACCTAGGTGTGAACACCTTCACATAGTCAGTCACCTAGGTTGTGAACAGCTTCACGTAGTGGTGGTGCAGGAGGTCTGGAGCTGGGCCCTTCCTTTCCTGAGCTGCCTTGATCCTTGCAAGGAAAAGTAAACACTAAGGGTGTTTATGGTAATACCCATTATTGATATTCATTACAGTACTCAAGTTAACAGAGCTCAACTTCTCAGCAAATCATTAGGGAGAATTGGGGCACTCTGTCTGTCCCAAGGATATCTGGGAATCTAACAATAGAAAGGGAATTCCTTAAGACAATAAAGAGCAACATGAAGCATTGTCCTTGACGGCAAAGAACTGAACCCTTTCCTCTCCAGATCAGGGGCAAGGCAAGGAGGCACAGCCACTGTCCACATTGTGCTGGAATTTACTTGATCATGTGACAGAAATAAACTCTTTTAAATTAGAGAGGAAGACTTAAAATCATCTGTTTGCAGAAACAGTGGAAGACGTAGAAGGTTCTAAATATTTTACAAGCAAGCTACTAGAGCTAATAGATGAATGTAGCAGAGTTACAAATTCAGCTCACAAAATTCAGTTATGATGCTATAAGCCATCTATAAATAATCTGGAAAAGAAACTAAAAGAGCATGTATAAGAACATCTAAATGAATAAAATACCTAGTGATGAACACATCGTACAAAATAGGAGACTTGCACTTTTAAAACTATAAAACTTTGTTGAAAGAAATTGAATAAATTTACTGAATTAGATAGCCATTTTCTTTTCATTATTGGAGGGATTAATAGTATCAGGATGTAAGTAATGCCGAAGCCTTATTAAAAGTCTAAAATGGAAAAGCTGGTCCTCAGGTTCATATGGAAGCCTGGGAGTCTGAGTAGACAAAAACCATCTCAGAAAAGAACAGACTTGGAGGACTCACATCTCTCAAGTTTGAAGATTCACTCAGAGCTCTAACAGTGATGCTGCTGGTACAAGGACTGGTATAGATCTGAATGGAGTGAAATCGAAAGTCTAGAAATGAATACATGCATTGGACAGCTAGTTAGCATTGACAAAAGTGCCAAGACCACTGAAGGGAAAGGACAGTTTCTTCAATAAATGTTGCTGGATTCGCACATGCAAAAGAATAAAACGACTTTTATACTTTACAATGTATATAAAAATTAACTCAACAGATTGTGGAACTAGAAAAATGGGTGCTTATGATGTTATGCTAAAAGACTTTACAGTATAGGTAATCAAGGATCTTGGAGCAGGGAGATACAATGAAGATAGACAGGGTGGTCATGCAGAAGAGAAGTCTTTGTTCCTCCAGGTTGGGACAGTCCTGTAATTCTAAGTTATCTGTAAACCACTTACTTGAATACTACTTATGTGGTATCTGCCCTTTTGTCTCCTGGGTATAAGAAGCCCCTTAAAACTCTGTTGGGGACTGAGTTCAACAGAATTTCCCCAAACCATCAAGAAAGTTCTACAAGCAATACTAATTTAATTATTCTAAAAAATAGAAACACAGGGAAAACTCCCATACTCCTTTATGAAGCTGTATTAATCTAATTCCAAAATCAGTAAAAGACATACAATAAAGAAAATTATAGGCCCATATCCTCAAAGAACATAGATACAAACATTGTCAAGAAAATATTCTGAAATTGCATATGGACACACATCAAAAAGATCATCCACCATGATCAAAGTGGCTTTATTCCAGAGATGCAGGGATGGTTTAATGTCAATAAGCCAATAAACATTGCAAACAATATAAATGGACTTACAGACGAAATTCCTTTCCATATACCAATAATGAACAATGAGAGAAAGAGTTCAGGGAAGCTCTGCCATTCACAATAGTCTCAAAAAGTCTAGAAATAAACCTAACCAAAGACATTAAAGAGAAATTCAATGAAAACTTTAAATCTTTAAGGAAATGGAAAGACCTCCCATGCTCGTGGATTGGTAGAATCAGTATTGTGAAAGTGATCACCCTACCAATAGTAACTTACAGATTCAGTGCATGCTAAATCAAAATACCCATGACATTCCTTCAAAGAAATAGAAAAATGCATCCTACAGTTCATATGGAAACACAGAAGACCCTGGATAGCCAAAGCAACCCTGAGCACGGAAAGCAACGCTGGGGATTACCATACCAGATCTCAAAATATATCACAGAGCTACAGCCATAAAACAGAATGGTAATAGCACAAAAACAGACATGTAGATCAGTGGCACACAGTAGAAGACCCAAACAAGAGCACACACAATCACAGCCAAATGATATTTGATGAAGGTACCAAGAACACTCACTGGAGCAAAGATATCATCCTCAGCAAACGGTGTTGGCAAAATTGGACCTCCGCATAGATTCTGGAGATAAGCCTACATTTGCCACATTCCTGGACTGCCGTAATTTCCTACTGTTTCTAAAATACACATTCTCATATTTATAGACAAGTTTACCTCTCACTCCTCATCAAAAAAGCTTCTTTTGCCTGCAACAGATGGAGACTATTACAGAGTTCTAGAACTGGTCAAATGCAGAGAATAAGTATCTGTGAGATGCTTTAGCCCTAAGTGACTCATCTGCAATGCAGTCTACACATAACATGAATGCATCTCTCAAGTCTCACCAGAGAAGTTTCCTTATGCAGCAGATCATGAATAATGCCCACCAGTGCAGAGAACCAGGGGCTGGCGAGTGCTTATCTCTGAATAGGACACTGGGGGTCAAACTTCTGCCTCCCATGGTTCAAGAATCATTGCAGAGGAGGGGATGAGAAAGATTGTAAGAGCCGGAGAGGTGGGGGGCCACAGGGGAACAGAGTTTTCCAGACAGTTGGTCAGTTACTCACATGAACTCACAGCAATGGTGACAGCATACATATGTCCCATACAAGGTCAACCCCCCCCCCCAAATCCCAGCATAGACATCTGAAAGTGGGTAAGAAATCCCAACCCAACCTAAGGAAGTTTTGGGAACTGGGAGGGGGTAAGACAATCTCTTACAGGGATGGGACTCTTGGTAGTTTAACCAGGCTCCAGTGGATGGACCCACACCAAAAGACATTTGGGGACACAAATCAGACTCTATGGTCAGTAATATCTAATATCTAAAAATATATAATATATAATATGTGTATAATAGAGTACATTAAATTGGGTGGGGACAGTGAGGGGAGCTGTCAATAGGGAAGAAGATCTAAATACCATTAAATTACATTGTATGAAAAATCTACAAAATTCAATAAAATAAAAAAAATTGTTACTATGAAAAGATGGGGCTGGAGAGATGATTCAATGGTTATGAACACTGTTCTTGGGGCTGGAGAGATGGCCTAGAGGTTAAGAGCACCGACTGCTCTTGCAGAGGACCTGGGTTTGATTCCCAGCACCCACATGGCAGCTGAGAACTGTCTGAAACTCCAATTCCAGGAGAACTCCAGTTCCAGGGGAATCCAACACCCTCTTATGACCTCTGCGGCATTGCACGACATGGGTACACAAACCTACATGCAGACAGTATACTCATACACATAAAAAATAAAAGAAAAAAAAAAAAGAACACTGTTCTTGCGGAAGACCCAGGTTTGAATCCCAGCATCCATGTTGCAACTAACTCCAGTTCCAGGGTATCCAATGCCTTTTTCTGTTCCTGTAACTCCAGTTCCAGGGGATCCAATGCCTTCTTCTGTTTTCCATGGGGATTGCATGACACGGGTGCACTTACACACATGTGGGCAATACATGCATACACATAAAAATTATAAAATATTTTTAAAAAGGAATATCGAAAAGAAGTCCATATAATGGGAGAAAATATTTCCAATTTACAGGTCTTGCATGGATTTAACATCTAGAATACACAAAGTACGTATAACTCAACAGCAAAAAGACAAGTAAACCAATAAAGATGTACAACTAAGGAAACTGAAGGGCAGTGTAGGAGTGGATATAATACAAATGCATTGTACCCATGTGTCACTTTACCAAAGAGTAAGTAAAAATTTAAAAGAATTTAAAATTATCTCAATAGACATTGACCCAAAGAAGATGCATTATTAATCAGGAAAACAAAATCAGTGATATAGTCTCCACACTTCTCTCTCTCCTCCCCCTAATACTCCAGTCCTCTAGAACTTTACTAAAACAGTGTCTCCCTGGACCCCTGTGCTTGAAAATTCTTTCTGCTTTTTGTGTGTTATCTATTATCTACATGTTAGCTCTTGGTGTGTAACAACTTGTTCAAACTCTGGGCCTCAATCATGAAGCTCATAGGTCAGCAGGAAGATTGGCAAGGATGCGGCTTGGCTGTCCCTCTGGACTTACTCCACAGCGGGCTGGTGAAGTTGGAGGAAGTTTGATTTATCTTGGATGGTTTCAGTTGCATGGTGACTGACTGTTTTCTGAGGTCATGTCTGGACTGTATGTGTCTCATTATCCAGCAGGGTAGTTTATCTTGTTCCCATGATGCTTGGAAATCTTCTATATATTCTGCTGGCCAAAGCAAGTCACAAGATCAGCCCTAGGTTCAAGCATGGGAAACAGAGCTCTCCTGTTAATGTGAGGTCCAGAAAGTCAGTCCAGAGTGTGTGGCTACAGAGAGAGCAGTCCCATGTTGAAATCATTCTGGCATACTTTCTCCTTGAAGAATCTGCTTTCTTATCTTTAAAAAAGTGATTTATTTTTCCTTACATGTATGTTTTGTATTTGTATGAACGTATGCTCCATGTATGCCTTCAGAGGCCATAAGAAGGTGTTGGACCTCCTGGAGGTAGAATTACAGGCAGTTGTGAACTGTCAGACCTGGGTGCTGGGAGATGAACTTGGGTCCTCTGGAAGAGTAGCAAGTGTTCTTAAAAAAAAAAAGTAAAATATGGGCTGGAGAGATGGCTCAGTGGTTAAGAGCACCAACTGCTCTTGCAGAGGACCCAGGTTCGATCCCCAGCACCCACATGGTGGCTAAGAACCATCTTTGACTCCAGTTCCAGGGGAATCCGATGCCCTCTTCTGACCTCCGTGGCATTGACAGCACACTCATACACATAAAAAAAAAAGTAAAATGATCTCCGTGAGTGATCTGTGAGATGGTGGTCTACATCTGGTAGGCTGTCTGGGGCTACAGCCAAGTCTCTGTCTCAAAAAACTAAAACAAAAACAAAATTAAAAAGAAACACAAAAAGAGAAAGAAAAATGTAAAGTAAAAAAATGAAGTTTACAAGTTTACATAATTTTTTTTGTCTTTTTTTGAGACAGGGTCTCCCTGTAACCCCAGCTGTCCTGAAACTCACTATGTAGAACAGGCTGGCCTTGAACTCACAGAGATCCACCTGCTTCTGCCTCCTGAGTGCTGTTATTAAAGGCGTGTGCCACCATGCCTGGCTACATAAACTGTTTTAAAGCAATTATGCTTGATTATAAGGTCCAAATTGAACACAGCTGTTAGATAGATGGCCTTAGAGGATTATTTAAAAATAATATGCATCTGCCAGGCATGGTGGCCCACGCCTTTAATCTCAGCACTCCAGAGGCAAAGGCAGGTTGATCTCTATGAGTTTAAGGCCAGCCTGGTCTACATAGAGAGTTACAGACCAGCTGGGGCTGCAGGAAGACCTTGACTCAAAAAGACCAAAACAAACAAATAAATAAAATGCATCCATTCAATTTTGGTGTCAGATGTCCTTTTGGATGGGTCTTTGGGGCAGTTCTTGCTATCAGGTGTTGACTCCTTTGAAGTCTTGCCTGACTCCACTTTAATATATTAGACTTTGACATCAGTGCATCTATTTTAATTCCAGCAACTCTCACTGTTTTACCACATATCTATTATCTGGGAAAAGAACAAAATTCAAAGGCTAATGTACAGGGCAGGCATGGTACCTCACACTTTTTAAAAAAAATTTTTATTATATATATTTTTTTGTACAAGATTATGTTACTATTCAGATCTAGACCTGTAATCCCCACCCTACCTCCCACCCCACCTGAGAAAGATGAAAAGCATTCTGCCAAACATGCTTTTCATCTCTTTCTCAGTCTTTCTCAAAATTCTCCATGTGGAAGTTGACTGTTTTGAGCAGAAGTTCACCATTTCAGTCAGTTCTTTGATGCAGTCCTTTCTGTCGTTGTTGTTGTTTCCAATATGCACCACTCCCAACTACTTGGACAAAAGCTCAAGGGGCCATGCACAAGAAATACTTACAACTAGGTAATTGGCACTAGCATCCACAGATGAGGGATACCATTTGTATTAGTCACTTTTCTGTTGCTGTGATAAAGCACCATGACCAAGAAACTTATAAAAGAAAGAGTTTATTTGAGCTCTTTAACATAATTGATGGTCCAGGGAATTAGATCCATTGTGGAGGGAGGCATAGAGGCTGGATACTGGAGCAGCAAACCAAGAGGGTCCAACATCCGCAAAGAGCAACAGGAGATGAGCAGAGAGAGAGCAACTGGAGACCACAAAGGCTTTGTTAAACTCACTAAGCACTTCCTCCAATAACATTACTTCCTCTAGCGTGGCCACACCTTCTAAAGACCTCCAAAAACAGTTGCACCAACTGGAGACAAATGTCTACTTAATACTTACAGCAAACTATGGGTGGTCACTCATTGCAAACCACCACTTTTCCATGGCTCCTAGGCCCCCAATTAGGCTCGCCTGACCATTACAAAATGCCAAAAATGCAATTTAGTCCAACCTTATTAAGAAGTCCCCATTAGTCATTTTACCAGTTTCAAATGCACGGATTCAAAAGGGCTCCCAGTCCAAGTCTCTTCTGAAGCTCCCAGGACGCTCATATATCTTCCCTAAACTGTAAGCGCTTGTAAAATCAAAAGACAAATCACAAACTCCCAATGTACAGTGTGCGAAATCTGAATACACATTCCCATTCAAAAAGGGGGGAATAGAGGTATAGTGAGAAAATGCTGGACCAAAAACAAGACCGAAAACCAAGTCCTGTAGGTAAACTCCATGTCCAGTAGCTCCATGTGTGTGACTTCTGGGACTTTACTTCGAAACGGCTTAGATGGCTCAGCTCTTCCAAGATTGTGTGCAGAACATTACATACATCTGTTTCTTAGGCTGTTACCACTCCCTGTATGTAGCTCTCCTTTTGGCAAATATCTCACAGGTCTGTCATCTCGAATGTCTTCTTTGAGTCTCCACTGCCAACCAGACTTCACATGTTCACAACTTCACACGATTGTCTGTCAGGGCCTTCTTTATGCAGGGACACCCCTGGCTTGCATTCTGCCTGATTCCTTGGCAAGCTTCTCTGGAAACCGTGGAGGAAGAATTGATGATCCCTTCACTCTTGAATCTTCCAGGGCTCTAAAGCCAGCACCACATGAATGAAAACTGCCGAGTTTGGCTGCAAGTTTGCGGGCATGGACCCTGGCTTTTCAACCAACATTTTTTTGGCAACTTTTCTCTGCCCTTGACTTCTTGGAGTAGAAAAACGCTTTCAGGGCTTTTTCCTTTCAAAAAGTGGAGGATTAGCTGGGTGTGGTCTTGCCCTGAAGGTACTGATTCTTTTGTTTACTTGTAAATCTCCAGGCCTCTCCTTAATCACTTTAGTCTCCTTATGAAAGGGAGCCTCTCCTTCACATGCCTTGGCCACGCCTTTAATCTTGCTAGTGTACTTTTCAGAACCAAACTGTACATTCTGCATTTCCTTCTGCCCCATTTGCTCTTCTTCACTGTAGATCTGCACAATATTCACCATTAAAAGCCATGCCACCATTTCTACATTAGGCTGTCTTGAAATATCATCCACCAAAGACATCAGTCCATTGCTTTTCAACTTAGCATCAGGCAAGCATTTGGGCTGTGGGCAAACTGCTGCCAGACTCTTTATCAAAATATCCCAGTTGCTGCCTAAGTCTCTATTTTCCTCTGGAACTACATTTTTTTTTTGCAGTCATGCTTTCTTTCAGGCTTCTACTAGAATGGCCTGTTAAGCTCTGCTTACAGTAGTCAACAGCTTTTCTAGCCCAAAGTTCCAAAGTCTTCCACATTTCTCCAAACATCCACATGATCAGGTTCTTCACAGCCAACAGCCCACTCTCTGGTACCAAATTACTGTATTAGTCACTTTTCTGTTGCTGTGATAAAGCACCATGACCAAGGAACTTATAAAAGGAAGAGTTTATTTGAGCTTACAATTGACAGTTCCAGGGAATTAGAGTCCATTGTGGTGGGAGGCATGGCGGCTGGATCTAGAGCAGGAAGCCGAGGGTCACATTTCACAAAGAGCACAGGAAGCAGAGGGTACCTCACACTTTTAATCCCAGCAGTTGAGAGGCAGAGGCAGGTGATCCCTATGGGTCCAAGGCCAACCTGGTCTGCACAGGTAGTAGGGTTCCCATTGAGTGTGTACTGTTTTGCAACACTGTAAAGTTGAAAACTTACAAGTTAAACTATGGAACATTGGGGACCTTCTGTATGCTTAAATGAATGCATATACTAGTTACAAATTAGACATCTCATTTGTAAAGTGTCAGAGCAGTCTCTCAGAGAGGAATGCAGATTATCTATGCATTAAAGCAGCTGGCATGCAAGTGCATTTGTAGCTCACAGCCTGTCTTTATATTTTATGCTCTGTGCTTAACACTATGCTATAATAGTGTTAGAAATAATAGGTACTTGTCCAGAATTTTAGCGAACTCTGTTTTAGTCGGGAGGATGAGATTGAAAAGAAAGAACAGTGAACCTACCTATCTATTTCAGCACAGTGAGTATGTGACTCTCTGCAGACATGAGCGATCTGTGCTTCAGAGCTTCCATACATTCCTGATACAGACAAGATGTAGTTTTCAGAACCCAGAAATTGTTTTGTTGCATAATTATGTTATGGAATGTGGATGAGGGAACCAGTGACTGCTGAATGCTTCAAGGCTCCAGACTTCTGCCCTTCATCATTACCTAAGCTAATTAGAGAATCTTAATGAGGAAGTGATTATTACCCCCTTTGTGTAGGGAAGCCAGTGGACTTTGAGAGATTAAGGGACCTCCAACACCGTGTAGCCAAGCAACAGAAACGAGATTTATACCCAGACTTTTCTGACTTCAAAGTCTATCATCTTTCAACAGGTATTTATTAGGGGCTTTCCCTGCGTGCGTGCATGTGTGTGCATGGGTGTGTGCATGCGTGTGTGCATTTGCACGTGGACACCCGGGAACCATTTCACTTGACTATGCCATGTACCATGGATGTGACCAGACCTGTTCTGGGATTCCAGGGGAAAAGGACAGAGGAAATGACAGTTCCACTAGGCTCATTCCCTGGGCAGCCGCTGTCCCTCCTCACTTTCTGGTAGCACAGATACCTACCTCTTCAGGAGGGTACTCATGGGGGGAATCTCTCAAAACTCATCTCTTCCTTAGAATCCTGGGGGCCAGACAGTGCACCCGGCTGGCTGCTGGTGAGACACGATGGCTAGGGAACAAGGAATATATCAGCGTCTCATTATAGAAATCATCTCTTGATGAATCAGTGCTGTAAAAGTCTCCCTTTTTAGGAGGCAGCCACATCTTTTGGGGGGAGTCTGCACATCTCTGGGCTTTGCATATCCATCCATGGATGCTGACTCCCAGGCCCAAGGCACACACACCTGCTTTATTGCTTGAGTTAAAATGCTTCTGGTGTGTTCCCAGCCATAACATAACATTACCCTCTATTTTAAAATATTTATATGTTGCTTCCAAGGCAAAGTAACAAGAGCACCCTACTTGCCAAACTTCATTTCTGGCCTGGTAGGTCCTCATGGACAGAGCAGTTAATGGTGCTGCAGGTCTACAAGCCAACAGGCTTGGCAGGCATACAAGCTTCCACAACTCTGATGGTTCCTGTGAGACACAGACCTGACCTGGGGTGTCTCCACTTCAGAACAGCAGCCTTGAGTAGACAGGTGCCAGCACTTTGGGTGTATCTAGATCTGATGGCCGTAGGTTTTCATTGCCTGGATGCTTGGGCACGGCACCTGATTAGGATGAGGTGACTGGGTGAGACCAACTGCAGTCAGTTACAGGATGCTTCAGGGGCCGCGTAGGTGGGGGAGGGGCGCACTTAGGGGGTAGATTGCTTTTCCCCTGTGAGGATCTTCAGTACAGCACAAACCAAGCTTGGGGGTATACACTTGGGATCCCAGCACTTAGGATATGGACTAGGAGGATGAGAAGTTCAAGATCACCATCAGCTTGCTGTAGGAGCCTGACGCCAGCCTCGAGTACCTTGTCTCAAAAAATCCAAAAGGGTGGCAGGGACTAAAGAAGTGGGTCAGTGGTTAAGAGCACTTCCTGCTCTCCTAGAGGCACCAGGTTCAGTTCCCAGCACTACGTGGCAGCTAACACCAGTCCTTGACTCTGGTTCCCAGGGAGGTGAAGTCCTCTTCTAGCCTCCACAGGCACCAGGTATATACCTCCTGTGCACTTACACACATGCAGGTGAAATACTTATAAAATTAAAAAAAAAACCTAAAAGCTTAACAACAACAGTAAAACCCCAAACCTCTAAAGGTGAAAAGCCAGATGGATGATCGAGTGTGTGGATAGTGGTGGAATATGTGGACAGTGGTGGAGTGTGTGGACAGTATATGGACAGTGTGTGGACAGTATGTGGACAGTGTGTGGACAGTTTCTGAACAGTTTGGTCTCAAGGAGAATTCCTACTTGAAGTCTTTTGCACAAGTCAAAGTTTGTTTCTCTCTCCTTTCTTATTCCTAAAACAAAATCCAGATAGGGTCTCATGTAGCCCAGAGTGGGTGACATTGAACTTCTGACCCTTCTGCCTGTACCTCCCAAATTCTGGGGTTGCAGATGTGCTCAGCTCTGTTTGTTTGTACGCGGTGCTGGGGACTGAACCCAGTGTTTCATGTGTGAGAGGCAAGCACTGCACTTACTACATCTCTAGTCCTCATGCTGTTCCCTTACCTGGACATCTCTGCTTTAACAGCTGAACTGTCACTGCAAAGTAAAATTGATGACAACCTTTTCTTAATACAACAGCTGCTGCTTTTCACCTCAGCTGCTTCCCATAATTCTGCAGATGCTAAACATATGTTTATAGGCACACAGCAGAGGAAGCTATATTGGATTCTTCCCATCCTTAATTCCTATTTTTCCTTTCATGCAGAAAGCCAAAGTTACATCACTGGTAATCGTATACATTTATGGATTAATATTTCTCTGCCCTAAGACGATGGAAACAGCAGCAGCGCAGCTAATGATATGCTAATGAGCTGACAGTTTTTATGGATCACAATGAAAGTCGACAAGTGTCTTTCTTGGCTTTTATGCAAGCTGGAGTATTTTATTCACTGTCTTCAGGGCAGAAATACACGATGGTTTGCATCCCAAAAATCCTCCTTGACAGTTTCCCAAGTCTAACTTTTCATGTTGCCAAAGCTTGGGTCTCTGCCAGTTGATAAACAGAACACATCTTCATCCACATATTTAGATGCCTGGCAGGAAGCTCTCCCACCCCATTTTCCTTTCCCTTTCAAAGTAATTTGTTTCAGTGTTTTAGCCTACAAAAAAAAAAAAAATAGAACCATTTTCTTCAATGTAAACAGAGATCTGCAGGGAAATAAGAGTGTTAAAAAAGAATTAGCGTTTGTTTGGCGGTAAAGTGGCTTTCATTTGTATCGAGGAGTGCAGAGCTTCTAGGAGGGCTTGCCTAATCTCAGCTTTTTCTCATGTAAGAGGGTCTTAATGGCATCATTTTCTGATTTTTTTTTATTACGGTTCCCTATTTTTCTAACTGTGAAATGAGAAGTGTTGAAAATACTGCCCATCAGTTCCACAAGCATTGACCGGCCCACCGTGTACCTTCTGTCTGCACACATTTGTTTTTCAGTGCATGGTGATGGTAAACCGATGCCCACAGGTGGATTAAGGAGCAGGAAGAAGCCCCCCCCCCTTTCCATCCTTCCGGGCAGTCAAAGCTTGTTAATTTGCACTCTCAGAACTTTAGAGATTCACTTACATTTTCAGATCTGCTGAGGTTCAGCTTTCCATCAACAATGACGAAATGGATCATTTAGAAAATTGATAATGGGGGAGCAAGCCAGTAAACAGCATTCCTCCATGGCCTGTGCTTCATCTCCTGCCTCCAGGTTCCTGCCCTGAGTTCCTGCCTTGGGCCCCCTAAGTGATGAACTGTGACCCAGGAGATGTGAGCTGAATAAACCCTTTCCTCCCCAGTTGGTGTCAGTCAGAGTGTTTTGTCACAGAAATTGAAGACAAACTAGAACAGAAATTGGTACCAGAAGAGTGGGGTATTGCTGTGACAGACCTGACCTTGGTGTTTTGGGGAAGGATTGTGGAAGTGTTTGGAACTTTGGGCTAGAAAATTCGCTGAATGCCTAAAGATCATTGCTGTGGAACTTGGAACAGTTTTGCTGAAAGAGTTGTAGAAGATGGAGGCCTGGCTTGTGTAAAAAAAAAGGAAATTGATAATGTAAATAAGGCAGCGTGTGTGTGGGTGGGGGGGCATTATGAGCTGCTTTTCAGGGCTGAAAACTGAGTGAACCCACAGCATGAGGTGCAAATCATTTGTTGGCGGTGTTTGACTAGTGTGTCTACTTGGCCAGTTACGATGGGTTTCTCTCTTGCTCGTGCATCTCTAGGGCTCCCCTGACTCCTAGATCAGGCCTGAGTAGTACCCCAGCCCTGGTGTTGTAGCTTTGGTTTGGGATTCTGGTATCTTGTAGCAAAACTACTTCAAAGTATCAAAGCTTTACATTCCTTACAGGTCAAGTGAGTAGATGATGTGGCCCCTGGTTGGCACTGGCCAGGGGTAGCAGAAGTACTGCTAGAGCCTCCCAGAATACACTTGGCCATTTCCTCTCCTTGATGGATTAGGTTAAAAATGAATGTTCAACATGATCTGGATCTCCCTTAGAGTTATGTGGTTCAAGAGCCTGTGATTCAGAGGTTTCAGGTATTTGATGCTGATGCTCTTACAATCTTTACTGTGCTTTCACTGCTAACTCTTCAACCCCGGAAGAACGGTGATTCAGATGAGCAGATGTGGCCTGACCTCTACATGGTGGGGGTGTCCAAAATGCTGAACTTTTAGCAAATAAGCCTTCTTGTTCTAAAAGATGCCAGTGATTGACACGCATCAGCTGTTCCAGGCTTGGTGTGACCTTTCCCCAGGATAATCCAGGACAGTTTGTGGAAATACAGATTGCTAGACCCACTTGACCCAACTAGAACAGACCGTTGAGGGGGAGTCTGTTTCAGGATTCAGATAGTTAAGCAAATACTTCAGGTGTTTCAGAACTAAGGAAGTTGAAGTTTGAGAAACTTGTTAATATAAATGGTATAGAATAAAGCAGAGATTATACAGTCAATAGAGGCAGGAAGCCAGTTAATACCTTAGGCCCAGAGCATTGGGCACAGGCCCAGTTAGCACCAACCCAGTTAACACAGTCCCAGCATACTCCAGTCAACTGGACCTCCTACACCAAACTCTCTGTGGAGTGAGGGGCATTTAAGGTTAAATGAGGAAGAACAACAGAAACCCTGTCTTTACATCTTTCTCTCCTTTGGGGGAATTCACAGGGCCCGAAGGCAGGTTACCCTCTCTGGGAATCCCCACAGATGAATTTTTTTGAGAATGGCGATGATAAGGATGAGGGAGTTATTTCATAGCTTGCTTTCATGTGTCATTTTCTGCTAGCACATAATTTTCTGTCCCTAGGGTCCAGCAGCTGTGTGGTCCGTATGGGACTCAATGTTCTGGGGAGGGCTGTGTTGGTTATACATAGCTTTATACCAGACTTCCATTAGCTACATGCACATTTATCCCAAACTTGTATTGGTTAAACACACATTTATATAAGACTTCTATTGGTTAAACGAACATTTACACCTAGATTCCTGTGGGTCACATGTACATTTACACCTAGATTCCTGTGGGTCACATGTACATTTACACCTAGATTCCTGTGGGTCACATGTACATTTACACCTAGATTCCTGTGGGTCACATGTACATTTACATCTAGATATCTCTGGGTCACATGTACATTTACACTAGACTTCTGTGGCTCACATGCACATTTACATTAGATTTCTGTGGGTGACATGTACATTTACACCTAGATTACTGTGGGTCACATGTACATTTAAACCTAGATTACTGTGGGTCACATGTACAGTTACAGCTCGATTTCTGTGGGTCACATGTACATTTACAGCTAGATTTCTGTGGGTGACATGTACATTTACACCTAGATTACTGTGGGTCACATGTACATTTACAACTAGATTTCTGTGGGTCACATGCACATTTACACCTAGATTTCTGTGGGTCACATGTACATTTACAGCTAGATTTATGTGGGTCACATGTACATTTACACCTAGATTACTGTGGGTCACATGCACATTTACACCTAGATTTCTGTGGGTCACATGCACATTTACACCTAGATTTCTGTGGGTGACATGTACATTTACACCTAGATTCCTGTGGGTCACATGTACATTTAGATATATATTACTGAGTCACATGTACATTTACACCTAGATTTCTCTGGGTCACATGTATATTTACACCTAGATTACTGTGGGTCACATGTACATTTACACCTAGATTCCTGTGGGTCACATGTACATTTACACCTAGATTCCTGTGGGTCACATGTACATTTAGATCTAGATTACTGAGTCACATGTACATTTACACCTAGATTTCTGTGAGTCACATGTACATTTATACCAGATTCCTGTGAGTCACATGTACATTTACACCTAGATTACTGTGGGTCACGAGTACATTTACACATAGATTTCTGCGGGTCACACGTACATTTACACCTAGATTTCTGTGGGTCACATGTACATTTACAGCTAGATTCCTGTGGGTCACATGTGCATTTACAGCTAGATTCCTGTGGGTCACATGTACATTTACAGCTAGATTTCTGTGGGTCACATGTACATTTAGACCTAGATTACTGTGGGTCACATATACATTTACACCTAGATTCCTGTGGGTCACATGTACATTTACCCTAGATTTTTGTGGCTCACATGTACATTTACCCTAGATTTCTGTGGCTCACATGTACATTTACACCTAGATTTCTGTGGTTCACATGTACTTTTATGCTAGATTCCTGTGGCTCACATGTACATTTACACCTAGATTCCTGTGAGTCACATGTACATTTCCACCTAGATTTCTGTGGGTCACGTGTACATTTACACCTAGATTTCTGTGGTTCACATGTACATTTATGCTAGATTCCTGTGGCTCACATGTACATTTACACCTAGATTTTTGTGGGTTACATGTACATTTGCACTAGATTCCTGTGGCTCACGTGTACATTTACACCTAGATTCCTGTGAGTCACATGTACATTTACACCTAGATTCCTGTGGGTCACATGTACATTTACCCTAGATTTCTGTGGCTCACATGTACATTTACACTAGACTTCTGTGGGTCACACATACATTTACATCTAGATTTCTGTGAGTCATACATGTTTACACACACTCCTCTGACAGGTAGTTGGTGCTGCTGTCGTATCTCGCCTCTTTCAATTTGATCGATTTGTCTCTGCTCTGCATGAAGCTAGCATTCCCACCTGACTTCCTTGGCAGGAACTGGTTTTGTGCTAGCGTGTGGGCTGACCCCTATGACTTTTCCCCAGAGAAGAGCACTGAGTGCCTGCGTTTCTGTGTTAATGTGCATTGGGAAGCTGTCAGTTCTTTTTTCAGTTTTTGTTCAAGTCAACATCATTGACCTTCAACTAGTGATCCGTGTCCCACAAACATCCTATGCCAGAGATCACAAGAGGAAAGAGAATCAAGGAAAGGTAGAGGAAGTGATTTGAAATTCATCTTTTACCTAAAACAAACAGAACCACTTATAAGGATGAGGACATTGTCCAGTGTGTGGCTGGTGTGTCCTTTCAATGTGGTTCATATCAAGTGGATTTCAGAGCCTCTTGTGGTGGGAGTGGGTGGGGCAGTCCTCTGCTGACGTCCTCTGGCTCTGCTTGGTTGACCAGCACTCCTGCTTTGCCTGGGTATCTGTTGGTTTTAGCAGTAAGATATCCCTCATTACAGCGAGATATTTTTCATTACAGTGAGATATCACCTAATCCATATGATTAGGTGTTTTTTTCAAAAAAATTAAAATATAATATTATGTTTTTGTTTTATGTCTTAAATTTATACTATTTTAATATTTATACTATTTTAATAATTTTTAGTAAGTGTATAAAACAATGGTTTCTTTTTCATTTAAATTTTTATTTTTTTCTGAATTTTGTACATGAGTACTGATTTAATGTCATTTTTTACCCACGACCCCATCCAAATCCTTCTAGGTGACCCCCCACTTGCTCTGGAATTCATGACTTGCTTTTCTGTAATTATTATTGCTGCATACATACACATATACATATATGCACACACAGAACAAACTGAGTCCAGTTAGTGGTGCTCTTACATGCAGGTGTTTAGGGCTGATCGCTTGGGTGGACAACGTGTCAGGGAGCTCATTCCTGCAGAAAATGGATTCATCACCTCTCAGCTGCTGATTGCCTAGAACTCTTCATACGGGTGTGGGGGCTTGTGATTCCCCTTCCACCTTGGCATTTTGACTGCTGTGGTCGTTATGCAGGTCTCATTTAGGAAGCCGTATGATTGAGATTTCTTGGGTGCAGATCTTCAAGTCCAGAAAATACTGCCTTCCAGCTGGTATGCTAGTCCTCTGGTTTTCAACGTTTCTGCACCTCTTCCAGATGATCCTTGAGTCTGAGGTGTAAGGGCTGAGTGGTAGGTGCATCAGTTGTGCCCTGTGTCACAGGGCGTCCTTCCTGTTCACCCTCCACTTCCTCCCTTGTCTTGCCTCTACCCTGTTCTAGTCTGTCCTCTACCACTGTAACAAAACACTGACCGAATCCCACAGTGAGCTTGGCCCTTCCACATCACTCACCAGTCAAGAAAATGCCCAACAGACGTCACAGGCTAGTCCAGTGGAGGGAATTCCCCATTTGAGGTTCCCTCTACCCAGGTGTGTCAAGTTGACAGAGCTATCCGGCACGGCCCCCCTCTCCCCTTCTACTGTACTCCCCCCCCCACATAGTAGTCCCTTTCTCCCCCCACAGATACAGACATAGAAAGCTTCACAATACAGGGTGTATAATTGCTTATCTTCCCATCCCATTATCTTCTCTACTCTCCCACCCTCTCTTCTCCCACATCATCCACATTCAAGTTTTATATGGACAGATGTTTACTAGTGTGACATTCAGTTTCCTATGATGGTCTGTTCCTTAATGGGAATATAGTTTTGTCTATATAAGCATATGTTTTTACTCTCTCTCTCTCCCCCTCCTCTCTCTCTCTCTCTCTCTCTCTCTCTCTCTCTCTCTCTCTATATATATATATATATATATATATATCTCCCTGGTGTTAATGTCTATGTATATTATATAATATGTATAACTAAAAAGTGGTGAGAGCACAGAGATCTCATACTGCTCATACTTTGCAGTATCTGTTCAGATGCCTGCTGAATTGACCTGAATCTTGTATTCCAGGTCTTTAGCTTTTCATCCCTTTCCAGATGAAGTAACTGATGCAGAGAACATGGTCCTTTCCTTTCATGCCCAAGTCTGTACAAAAATCCAGAGTCAGATCTAGAACTTGGCTCCCCCAACTGCTGAGCATGGATTTTCCTAAGTGCTGGTGTGTTTGGAAGTCACCCTGCATCTTGAAGCAGTTGATTGGGTATAAAAGATGAAGCAACCCCATCTCTTATAGAAGATGACTTCAGGCATACTGTATAAATACAACACAGGATTGGGATTATGAACTAACAGTGTGGCACAGTGGCAGGGTTTTGTGGCGAGGCTATCTCTTCTCATGACCACAAACTTGCCTTCATCCTGGGATACGTTAACAAATGTGCTGCAGAGATGCTCTGATCCTGATTTTCCCCATTAGTATTTCACTTAAATTCATAGCGAAATAATAAGCAGAAGGCAGCACGTACTATTCCTTGTGTTTAGAAGGTGAGCACATAAATGTTAAATGTTTCTCCCTCAAAAGACTGGCAGCACTTTCTTAAGCCTATATTTTATTTATAGATGAAGCTCAATATTCTGAACCAGCTTTCTCATCTTCCATCTGTTCTATAATATCTCTTCCATGAAATCCGAAAAAAAGCCCCTAAAAACAGAATCTTAAATTTAACTTGAAGAACCCAAAAGCCAAGTCAATATTTTCATTGAGAGAAGAGTCCCTGAAGACTTTCTTCAACTTGGGGTATTCTTCCAGACTGAATTGCAGTATCAGAAATCCCCCCCTTTCTGCACAGATGTTGACCAGGTTGTAAGACACGAGGAAGGACTCAGTGTCTTACTTAGTCAAGGAGTGAAAACTGATACTTAATTTTCTTGATGTTTAATTTTATTTCCGTAACTAAATAAACCAATAGAAATCTTTTTTTGGGCCTGGGAAGGTGGCTCGGGGACTAAAGGACTTGCTAGCAAAGTCTGAGGACTGAAGTTCAGGTCCCCAGCACCTGGTAAATTCTGGGAACATGTGGGAACCTGCCTGCAATCCCAGCACATAGAGGTGGATTTGCAGAGCAAGTTGGTTAGGTAGTCAGTCTATCCAGAGAGGTCTGGAGTCACATGAGAGATCCTGCCTCCAAACATGAGAGTGATGAAAAAGACACCCAACATCAACTTCTGGTCTCCACATGCATGTGCACACATGTACATGCTCACACGTGTACATGCATACAACTTTGCAAACATACACGCACACCCCTCTACTATACACATGCACCAAAGGGAAAAAAAAATCTTTGTTAGCCTTTCATTCCTATTAAGAAAAAGAGCAAGTCTTGTAAGTCAGCATTTCTTAATGTTCCAGGACAGTCAGGACATTGAAGACAGTCTGTGTCCTTGCAGTGTCTCCTGGGGTTTTTGGTAGTTTGTGCGTAGGCACTTAGAATGTATCTTCACTGTTTTGGTAGTTTGTGCGTAAGTACACACTTACTAATGCACCTTTGCTGTCGTTTCATTGGGGTTGACTGGTGAGAGCTAGCTGTGGTTATCTTTCTAGGGTGATGGGAGCAGTCAGGCAGCACTGATAAAGGACTATGGTAGCTTATACAAAAAGAGTTTCTTTGGCTTATGGTTCTAGAGGGGAGTCCTTCAGGTTGGGGAGGTGGGGGGGCACAGCTGGAGCAGAAACCTGAGAGCTCACGTGCTCGGTACACACAGGAAACAGAGAGAGCAACTGGACCTGGGGCAAAGCTATAATCATGATCACTATTTACCTTTTCTTTGTCAGGGGATCATCCAAGATGGCAAGATCATCTTCATGCCCAATGGGTTCATCTCGCAGTGTCCCAACCTAAACCGCAGTAAGTAGTTCTTCAATACTTCTTCATTCAAGTATTACATGACTTTGCTCATCATATGTGACAAATGCATCTGGAAGGACTCACATGAATTGTTTAAGATGTTGCCTTCAGAGATGAAGGTAGTAAGAGGATAATCTGTGATAGATTCTCCTGTGTCTTTCAACTTTTAAAAAGTTCATGTGTTATTTACAAACGTAAACTTTGAAGGTAAGAAAGGGTTACATGATGGGCTCTGTATGTTGGAGCAAAGAAGCGTATTTAACTATGTAAGAATATATTAAATGCAGATACATGAATATATGTATAATATATGCATATGTATATATTACACAAAACTACACACACGTGTTATATATATATATATATATATATATATATATTCCTCACAAAACTTTAAACTTCTTGACGTGGATGTGAATTTTCTTTTTCTTCACTATTTTGCATTTTTTCAGTCACCTCTCCGTATCTCTCAGCTTCAAATGTCATGTTGCTCTTCCTTTCTGCAAATAGCCACTTGGGGGGATGTCTTTTTTCTTATTGATAAAATGGGGGGAAGAGTCAGGTCACTTCCCTCCAAATTTAACCACAAAAAGCAAAGACCCTTTTAAAATTGAACAACTATTGTTCTAAATTTCTTTTTTATATGAGCATAAAGTCACTATTTATCTTATATTTTCTTTATTGAGCTTGTCCGACATGCAGTGATTTCTTGAGCCTGGTTCAAGGGATAATGGATTTACAGGAGCTTTTGGCCAAGATGACGGCAAAAGTAGGTATCTAAATTCCCCGTGATGTTTCATTTCTCTCTCTGTCCTATCTGTAATTTATAGTGATAAGTTGTAATGGAAACATTTTTGGCCTTGACATCTGCAAACTGCTACTACAAAAGTGTTTTAGTCTTGCTTGAAATTTGACTACCTGTGTAGACATAACCATTGAGGGGCTTTGATACTATTAGGCTGAATCAAAATGTTTTTCTTGAAAAATGCCTGAAATCAGGAGCAGCGCGTATCACGGAGTGGAAAAGGACCCTGCCCCTGGCTATTGAAGAATGCTGAAGGATGATCTACGGGCCGAGTCCCTGCTGCTTATGAGCTAGTGCATTTTGTTTGTAAGAATAATTGCCAATAATCCCCAGGAGGGCAAAGCAGTTACTGTCAGGAGCAGATTACTGTCACAGGAAGGCAGCACATCAATTTTCTAACGTGTGACTCATTTCCGGGCCAGGCCTGAGGGAAAGGAAGGAGCAGAGCTTGCCTTTCCACACTTTAAGGTTTCACGTGCAGCGTCTTTTCCTCTTCTTTATTCATGCTGCAAACATGGTGCGGGGGCCTGGCATTTTCCTGGGACTGTGATAGACACAAAGAGGCAGAGATGAGAAAAGCACGGTTTCTACCCCAAAATGTCCACCTCGAGTAAGTGAGGCCCAAATCTCGACAGGTAGGAGCTTCCATGTGTATTCATAAGTGTGGCTTCAGGGCGAGGAGCCACAGGCCCCGTGGAGAGGAGCTGTTGTCATGGTACTCATCAGCCCTGGACATGGATTCTGGCCTAGGGCGAAGAAAGAATTAGGTTGGGCCTAAGAGACATCATATTCTGCAAAAGGCAGAATGTTAATAACTGAATGGGATGCAGTAATCGTATTTCACCCGTGACGGGCTCTGCCAGCCCAATTGGAAGCTGGGGAGCCAGGGCTACATTTTGGCTCCATAGATTGTGCACAGCTTTTCCACTTCAGGCATTTCCACTTCAGGCAAGATTTTTGGCCAAGCCATCCATCCTGTGTGTGTGTGTGTGTGTGTGTGTGTGTGTGTGTTGTACATGCACATACATACATGTGGAGGCCAGAGGTCAACACTGGGTATCTATCAGTCACTTTCCACCTTAGTATTTGAGACAGGGTTTCTCACTAAGCCTAGAACTTTGACTAGACTAAGATGTCCATAGCTTCCTGTTTAAACCTCTCCAGTGCTGAGATTACAGGAGGCTGCTGTGCCTGACGTTTTTACATGGCTGCTGGGATATGAACTCAGGTCCTCATGTGTGTGCTACAAATGCTTTACCCATCTCCCCTGCCTCCCAAGCCAAGTCTTCTTCTGTTTGGAAAGAAGAGATGGAATGCTTATGTAAAGAGAAAGATGGAGACCAAGGCTCCATACAGAAAGTGCCAGCCAGCCTCTCACTTGAGACTGCACAGGACACATGAATCAGGCAGTTACTCGCCATCCCAGCTTGAGCTGTGCGGAGGCTTTTATTTCACAGTCTGAGCAGCTTGATCGCAATACTGGAAATTATATTTTAGCATGCTACCAAGTGTTTGGAGCCAGAAACATGCCACTCAGCCTTGGGGCATGGTGCCCTTCCTGCTCCCGCTCCTTCCCATGCCAAAAAATGGCAATGCCGTTTTTCTTTTTTGAGCTACTGTCTAGGAGCGACCCTGAACTCCACCCTCCAAACTTTATTATGTAGAATGGGCACTTGTGAAGCTGGAGATAGTTAATTGTGGGAAATTGCAAGCTAACAAATGGTTTCATTCACCTAAACCTGCTTCCCTCACGCTTTGGCAGATTTATAAGTCTTTCTTTCCAAACTGGATAGAATTGCAATTCTACAATGGGGACTTCTACTTTCATGGCATCATTTGGAATCTATGATAATCCAGAACGGAATATGGGAATATATATTTATATATATTTATAAGTTATATAAAGGGCCAGGCGGTCAGTTTGGGGCTTTGCAGGTCCAGAGGCAAAATTTAGGACACTATGTGTATACTTGTTCTATTAACATGTAGTCAGAATCGGGGCTGGAGAGATAGCCTAGCCGTTAAGAGCACCAACTGCTCTTGCAGAGGACCTGGGTTTGATCCCCAGCACCCACATGGCGGTTAAGAACTGTCTGTAACTCCAATTCCAGGAGAACTCCAGTTCCAGGGGAATCCGAGACCCTCTTCTGACCTCCACGGCATTGCATGACATGGGTGCACAAACCTACATGCAGACAGTACACTCATACACATACAAAAATAAATTAAAAAATTAAAAAAATGTAGTCATAATCATTTAAAATATAACCATTGAGAAATATGAAAACCATCATTAGCTCACAGACTACCAAAATAAACAGCAGACTAGATTTGGGCTGTGGGCCTTATTTTTCCAACTGATGATGTAGAAGAAGCTGGAACATCATTTGTTTACTAATAGTTATTAATCAAGCACTATTTTTAGTTAAAATGCTTATTTTTTATATTTAGTGCCCCTTTAATTCTCAAAATAATCCTGAGAGCTGTGTTTAATTTGTCACATAATTTAAAGAGTTGAAATCTGAGGTTCAAAAATGGTAACTCAGGCACTTAGATCTTAAAAGTCCAGTCATGACTGAGGAAGCCTGTGTTTGGAAGACAGATGTTTGGAAAAATAAATAAAGATACAAATAAAGAGGGTCTGACTGACACAGAGGGGGCATCGCCGGTAGGAGGGTGGAGGCTTCAGAAAGAAGCAAGAACAACTAAGGAGAGGGAAAGGGGCACCTGTGTGACGATGTCACGGAGCCGAGCAGAGGTCCCAGGTGGGGTTGGTAGGAAGCAAAGGTAGAGCTTGCATCCACTCCTGGAGGAGGATGCGCCGGGGTGGGGATGGCACTTTTATCTCACCCTTGGCTTGCATGCTCCTTGCTTCTCTTACAAATTGGGGGTTCTTTGAGCCCTGGATAGACTCTGTGTATGCTTCGCCAAGACCCGTGAGGACCCTTTTGTATTCCATCATTTGAGTTCGCAAGATCTTCCCCCTCTTGTAGCTCTGTATGGTACTTCCTGTTTCTGTGATGTATGTAAGGCTTGCTTCCTTTTCATTTATAGTCAAACTGGGGGTGCTGCCGACCAGGGCCCCACCTTTACACAGGAGTTTTCTCTAAGGTCCACATCTTGGGCAGAACCCACCTTCGCCCCTGTAGCCATCAAGAGGGGAGCCCAAGGGCTCTGTACTTCATCAGAAATCCTCAGGGTGCTGGTCAGCTTTGGTCCTTGCTGGCCTCCTGGGATCCCTTGTGTAGCTCTGAGGCTTTCTTTTGATCCATGTTCTTGGTACTTTTGAAGATTTTCACTTACATATCAAACATAACATTTTAGTTCATGTAGGCAGTGAAGTCCTTCAGGGCATCTGGTCTACCATCTAGATGGAAGCAAGGCATCACATCCTTTTAGCAGAGTGAAGGAGACAGAGTCTGGAGACAGGAGGCAGGAGTTAAATCCAGTTTCAGGATGCAAAGAGAATTCTGTGGCACCAAGTCTACTCAGAGTCAGGGTTTACATTCAGTTAAATAAACTTATTGTGACAAGTTTTAGTAGATGGGATTGGATCTAGTTTGGGTTATTCAGCAGCCATGATAAATGAATGTTCAGAGAGCTCATGGTACACGTAGAGAGGGGATTTGGAGACAGAATGATTCTGAGACCTTCGTCACTGATTTTGTTGTTACTAGTCCTGCGCAGACTGTTGGATCTGCTCCGGCTGCTGGCTCTCCATCAGCAGGAATAACTATTCCTGACAGAATGGTGAGCTTCAGTGTAGGAATAGACAGGCACATTCAGTAAGTGCCGGTTATTATTTTTACTGGTGAATCATGAAGCAGCAGCGGTGACTAGGAAAATGTACCTTCCCCAGTGGCCAGACATCACAAACACTGCAGGACAGATATCACAAACACTGGCAGGACAGACATCGCAAACACTGGCAGGACAGACATCACAAACACTGGCAGGACAGACATCACAAACACTGGCAGGACAGACATCACAAACACTGGCAGGACAGACATCACAAACACTGGCAGGACAGACATCACAAACACTGGCAGGACAGACATCACAAACACTGGCAGGACAGACATCACAAACACTGGCAGGACAGACATCGCAAACACTGGCAGGACCTCCATGGAGCTGTCAGGGCCTTGGCCTGTGGAGGCACAGAAAAGATGTGCAAAGGCCTCCCTCTGTGGGTTGTCTTGTTGCTTCATGTCTTTCTGGAAAGCACCATGCATGGGCCAGGTGAGAATTGGTATCAGAGACCAGAGGAACCAGCTGGCCGTAAATGCCACACCAGCCCAGGGCTGAGCTTGGTGGCTCACTCTGTTCTGTTTAGCACAGGAGGTGCTGGCAATGGCTGTGGCTTCACACAGGACAGATCATAGCATTGACCTGCATTGCCTCACATTCAGGTGACAGGGGTTGGAGCAGAAAAGAAACCTTGAAAAATCCTGACCTTTTGTGAGGACCAATCCTGTCAAGCCAGAGAAGCAGCAGTGAGGTACCTGATGTACTAACTCTCCTGGACCAGGGATGTTCTGTCCTGATAATTTAGAAATCTGCAAGGGCCCCTACTCCCCTGGCTTACTGCAGTTCTCTTAGGTATGTGAAAACCACTTACCTTTGTAGCCAGGAGTATCATGATGTGAACAGAAGATAAGGTCTTGTGCTCCAACTTCATCCATGACTTTCTTCCATTATACCTTCAGACACTAAAGATCAAGGATTTCTTTCTTTTTAAAAATTATTATACAGGTTTACATAAGGCCATTTTCATGCGAATATGTAATGTGCTTTGAGCCTACTCCCTCATATCCAGCTATCCCCCCCTTCTCCTCTCTCCTTAGCCCTTTTCTTCCCTAGATAGTTTGCTTCTTCATATATCATTTCATGTACCTAAAAGTCTAGGAACCATAAATGAGAAAAAAATCATGGTATTTGTCTTTTGGAGAAAGATTTTAGTTTGCTTAAAGTGATGGTCTCTACTTGCATCCATTTTCCTGCAGATGACATAACTTTGTTCTTTATGGCTGAAAAGAAGTGCATCGTGTGTACATGCACGTCTTCTTTCTCCATTCTTCCTGTTGGAACCAAGGCTAGTTTCATAACTTGCTATTGTCACTGGTGTTACAATACTCATTGATTTACAAATGTCTTTGTAATGCTGACTTGGTTTCTTCTGACTAAACACCGAGAACTGGTGTATCTGGGTCAGGTCATATGATAAGTCTATTTTTAGTTTTTTTTTTGAGGAACTCCCATAGTGATAGGACTTGAGTTTTATTTCCAGAAACAGTGTATAAAGTTCCCTTTTACCCACATTAACCCAGCATTGTTATTTGTCTTCTTCATGATTGCCATTGTGATGGAGTGAGATGGAATCTCCAAGGAGTTTTATTTGCATTTTCCAGATGGCTAATATCTTGGTTCCGGTTCCTGTTGCTGGGATAAAATACTCTGACAAAGGCAACTTAAGAGAGAAAGAGTTTGTGGGGGCCGGAGAGGTAGCCTAGCGGTTAAGAGCACTGACTGCTCTTTCAGAGGACCCGGGTTCGATCCCCAGCACCCACATGGCGGCTAAGAACGTCTGTAACTCCAATTCCAGGAGAACTCCAGTTCCAGGGGAATCCGACACCCTCTTCTGACCTCCGCGGCATTGCACAACACGGATGCACAAACCTACATGCAGACAGTACATTCATACACATACAAAAATAAATTAAAAAAAAAAGAAAGAGTTTGTTTGGTTTGAAGTTCCGGGTGGCAGGCACTTGAAGCATTTTAAATGGTTGCATCACGCCCACAGCCAAGAACAGGGAGTGATGACCTGGTGCTTAGCTTCCCTTGTTCATCCAGTCTAGTCCCAGCCCATGAACAGGTGCTGCTGCATTCAGGATGGGCCTCTCAGCATGATTAGTCCAATTCAGTACGTCTCTCACATGCATCCCTGACCTAGAGTATCCTCATTTAGACTCACATGATTCTACAGTGTTGAATGGACAGCTTTAACCCAGCATCAAGGCTAGAACATTTTCTCATATGGTTGTTGGCCATTTGTCTTTTGTTCTTAGAGAAATTTCTTCGAATCTCATTAGCCCATTTGTTCATTGGGTTGTTTGTGTTTCGTATTTAGTTTTCTCGGGTCTTTGATATTGAGTTATAATTCTCTGATGAATAGCTAGCAAAGATGTTCTGAGACTGGTGATTTTTTTTTTTTGTATCTTTTTTTTTGTGTATGTGTATGTGTGTGTGTGTATGTGTGTGTGTGTGTATGTGTGTGTATGTGTACACTCATGTCACAGTGAACATACAGAGGTCAGGAGAAATCTTTCAGAAGTCACTCTTCTCCTTCCACATTTTCTACTCATGGAACTCAGGTTGTCAGGCTTGGTGAGAGACATTTTACCTGCTGAACTAACTCACTAGCTTTGAGACTGGGAATTTCCTGGTTAATTTTGGTGAGCCAGACAAATCCATATAGACAAATCAAGTCAAATGTGGAATAGCATTTTAAGGTGTGATATAATGTAATTTTGAGGTTTTTGCTCTGAAGAGCTCAGTAGCGATTTCCCAATGAAGCTTAAAGGTCTGTCAATGGAAGATTTCCTTTCTTACCCTCCATATAACAAGCACCAAATAGATAGCTCTTCAAAGCAAACAGCAATCTACTGTCTGAACAATGTACTCAGATCCATTCATTGACCTCTGGTTGTGAGAACGCCCTCCACTGTCTGTCTCTGAGTATGCAGAGCTGGGAATAAATGATTCTGTGTGTGCTTGCTTAGATTAATTGCAGGAGCAAAGGGAAACAGAATGGAGATGTAGTCCAGAGGTTGCATCCGCTTTGGATCCCAGGCATTCTTAGCGAAAGCAGGGTTGTATAGAAACAGCTTCAGAAAATGAATTTGTGTAAATTCAGCACCAGTGGCAGAAAGTGGAATTCATTTTTTGACTCAAGGTTGTTTTTCTCCTTTATTGTTGTTATAGGATTTAGCGAGGGGAAAAGAAGGCAAGGTTACATATTAAATGCCTTAGAAAAGTCAGGGGTTTTGTCTTAATATCCTTTGCTTTGTTATCTCTCTGATGCAGCCCCATTACTACACAGAGTTTAGGGCTTTTTGTTGTTGTCAGAAAGAGCTAAATATATTAAAAATAAAAAGAAAGTTCAGAATGGAAACAAAATCCATTATACTGAAACTAAAGAGTTCCTTAGGGATGGAGTCTCACCAATATGCATGGCTCAGTGGGGAGTGGGTGCTAGTTACTGTCCAAGTCAACAGTAGGCAGGATGCTAGGATGTCCCAGAACTGGATAATGGGGTCTTTAAGAATTTCCTTCTGGGGGCTGGAGAGATGGCTCAGTGGTTAAAAGCACCAAATGCTCTTGCAAAGGACCAGGGTTTGATTCCCAGCGTCCACGTGGTGGCTAAGAACCATCTTTAAGCTGGGCCTGGTGGCGCATGCCTTTAATCCTAGCACTCAGGAGGCAGAGGCATGTGGATCTCTTTGAGTTCAAGGCCAGACTGGTCTACAGAGTTAGTTCTAGGACAGCTGGGGCTATAGGGAGACCCCGTCTCAAAAGAAAAAAAAAAAAAAAGAATTTCCTTTTGGGTGCTAGGCAGACATTAGAGTTGATCCAGACTTTTGAGTGAGGCAGATAGACTGCCTCACTACCTGAGGCCCCCTTCTGAGCCACTTTTGGTGAACAAACAAATCGAGTTCACCCATATTTTATTCAGTTCCAGATCATGTACTGATCACTGTGCTACGTGGGAACTGCTGGGGCTTGTAGATGAAGTGAAGACAGTAAGTGATGAGCTGTCACTTTCTTCCATTATCCGATAATATACGGTTTAGTTATTTAACCTCAGCAAACTCATGGAAGTGTATTTTATCTGTATTTCCTAAAGAATTCCCAGAGATCTTAATTACCATAGATCCTAGAAACTCTATAATTAGGCTGGAGTTTTAAATGAAACATGAAGCTTTGGATGATCATGCACATTAGAAGGAGGTGTAGGAACAGCTCAAACAGCTGGTTCTTTGCTCCTGGGCAGACATGTGCCATGTGCTCTGCTGAAGGACCTATCTGCTGTCCCCCCCCCCTTTTTTTTTGCCATCTCACAAGAGGCAACAAAGGAAACATTTCCTGAAAAATTTCAAAGGCTTGGGGGAAGAAGATGAAATAAATGACAGCACCATAGTTAGAGCTACCCACAGATTCCATTTCCTGAGAGTAATGGGTATTGGTAAGCAGAATGGGAGGATTAGAGAGAAGGTGAACCCGACTATTGATAAGGAACAGTTGGAGGAGGGAGTGTCGCTCTTTCAGTGATGTCAGCACTAAATTGCCCTTGTTCCAGTAAATAACCCACCCAAGCTCCACCAAGAAGTTAATTAAACTCAGCAGGATGTGGAAGTAGGGATGGGGCTTGTTGAGAAGGAGCTTTAGCAGGAGAGGGAAGGGATGAAAAATTGGAATGGGGGTGAAATGACTTAAAATTCATGTAAATTACATAAATGTAAGGAGGTGGCAAGCAATAAAAATACAATAAAAAGAGAAAGATGGTGTGAGTTGTTGTCTCCCAGGTTTACCACTGTACCCAGGATACTGACTTGACACTGTCACTGTTGGATCAAAGGCTAATCTGATTTGTGAGGGGAAAATACTTAGGGCATGGGGAAAAGAGAAATTAGATGCAATTTTAGGAATCTGTACTTGTTTCTCAGTAATGGCAGTGTGTAAAGGGAAGAAGGGAAGGGAGACGCTGTACTGGGCTGGATTAGTTTTCAGTATGGCTGTCATGAGAGGCATCGCACACGAAAGTGCTACATTCAAGTTTTGGTCTGTTTTCTTTTTCCTGTGCTGGGAATCAAAGCCAAGCCTCACCCCTGCTAGGCAGGTGCTCTCTCGCTGTGCTGCTCTGTGGCTCTACGCTGTTTTTGAAGGAAAACCGAAGTAAGCTGGATAACGAGTTCAGGAAAGAAAAGTGGAGCCCTGTGCTGAGGAGCTGTTAAGGGAACTGGTGGTGCTGAGTATGGCCAAGGCAGGGGGAAGCTAGGAGAATGCCAGATGTCTGAAGACAAGCCTGGCTCAGGGTGGGGCCAAGGAAAAGCCATCCA
The DNA here is from genome assembly GCA_009823505.1 of Rhizomys pruinosus. Lineage (NCBI taxonomy): Eukaryota > Metazoa > Chordata > Mammalia > Rodentia > Spalacidae > Rhizomys > Rhizomys pruinosus. The sequence goes on along the minus strand of VZQC01009555.1, from coordinate 886,606 downwards.
GCAGGAAAAGTAGGGAGATTTCATAGTCGAGGCCCAAAGTGCTGTTTTAACCATCCTGAGCCAATAAAAAGTGGCTTTCCCTGGGAAGATGAGTGTTCAGCACCGGGGATGCAGAGATGGCTAGATAGTCACTCTAAGGGAGTTCCTGTGAGGATCACATAGAGGTCATTTATTCAGCCGAGATGGCTGGCCTGTGAGTGCCAAGGATCTGACTGACTCCACCTCCCCAGGGCCGGGATTATAGACACGCTCCCCCAGCTTTTACCTGGTGTTGGGGACGGAACTCTGGTTCTCATGATTCTTAAATTTTTTTTGACTTTTTTATGTATATGGGTGTTACGCCTGCATATGTCTAAGTATACCCATGTCATGCAGTGCCTGTGCAGGACAGAAGAGGGTTTTGGATCCCCTGGAACTAGATGGTTATTAGCGGGCATGTGGGTGCTGGGATTTGAATCCTTGTCCTTTTCAAGAACAGCTGGTGCCCTAACTTCTGACCAATCTCTCCAGCCCTGCTCGGTCAGCTCTTGATTGACTGAGCCATCTCCCCAGTCTCTACTGATTTATCTTAAGTAAACAAGCAAAATCCATATTTTAGTTGGGGGTTTCACCTCCCCATCCTAACTAGAACGATAAAGTGAACTCCTGGGGGTTCTGTCTGAGGGTTCTGGGGTAGGAGAAAACCAGACTCTCCAATGGCTTTCTGTTTCCTAGCCTTGATTCACAGAAGTTCTCATCAGAGAGGAAGTCATGGCTTTCCAGCTAGTAAACTGTGACTGTCTGCTTAATGTGTAAAGAACTCAGAGAGCATAGTGGGAGACAGATGTAAGTGCTCCGGTCTTCCTGATTAGGCTCTGCTAAATGCCATAATCAGTCTTGGAGAGCACACTGATTACCCAGGTGTCTGTGTGGGCTTGTGTTAGAAGCACACACCTTCCTGGTACCCATGAGGCTCTGGGGATGCTGCTTAATGTTTCATTTGATATTCATTAGACTACAGGAGCCAACATGCCTTCAATTTAGTGTGATTTCACCACTGTGGAAAAAAAAAACCACATCCAAACAAAAAAACAAAACGTATTCTGCTAAAAATCAGTGAGCTATTCAACAATTTTTTGTTCCCTCTGCTGGATTTTCTTCTTGCTACTATTGCCTTGCTAAGACAATGCAATTAAGTGACACAAATTACATCTACTAATATTTTTTTGCAGCTAAATTATGCAGAGACAAGACTTAGTCAGTTGGAAAACTGCCATTGTGAGAAGACATGTCCAGTGAATGGACTGCTATACCGAGACCAGGACTCCTGGGTTGATGGCGACCACTGCAGGAACTGTACATGCAAGGTGAGTCCTTTCTTTTTTGTTTTTTTTTGAGACAGGGTCTCCCTGTAGCCCCAGCTATCCTGGAACTCACTCTGTAGACCAGGCTGGCCTTGAACTCACAAAGATCCACCTGCCTCTGCCTCTGGAGTAAAGGCATGCACCACCATGCCCAGCTTGTGAGTCCTTTCTTAAAGAGACAGGCTCACTAACAGAGTGCAGTTAGTTAGGTCCTTTGGGATAGAATGCTAACGTATATATGTCTATAACCCTTTAGCAACCTGAGTACTTTTCAAATACGTGGAACATGGAAATCTGTCTTTTCCTTATATACTATCATTGAAGTCAATTTCACTATTAAGGAAATTATTTGGAATGAGTGAGTTGGGGTGTGAAAAGAGGAAGATTTCTTTGATTCCAAACAACCTCGTGGTTATCTATATTAACTAGTGTCTCCTGGAATACATTAAAAGAGATTATTTGTTTATTTATTTCTGTATGTGTATGAATCGTATGTGTATGTACTGTCTGCATGTAGGTTTGTGCACCCATGTTGTGCAATGCCACGGAGGTCAGAAGAGGGTGTCGGATTCCCCTGGAACTGGAGTTCTCCTGGAATTGGAGTTTCAGATGGTTCTCAGCCACCATGCGGGTGCTGGGGATCAAACCCGGGTCCTCTGTAAGAGGGGTTGGCACTCTTAACCACTAGGCCATCTCTCCAGCCCCTAAAAGAGATTTATTTTTATTAGTTTTAATTATGTGTACGTGTGTGTGTGTGTGTGTGTGTGTGTGTGTATGTGTGTGTGTGTGCACATAAGCACAGGTGCTCATTGAGATAGAAGAGGGTGATGGATCTCCTGGGGCTAGGGTTACAGGTGGCTGTGAGCCTCCTGACTTGGGTACTGGGAACTGAATTCGAGACTTCTTTAAGAGCAGTGTGCATTCTTAACTACTGTCCCATGCCTCTAAGCTTTGTAGACTACATTTTATTTAAAAGAGTTAGTCTCTATTTGTACTATATTTTGCAAGGTGTCTGTCCCCAAGAATTAGAAGATTATTTCCCCTGCTCACTGCCTTTCATAAAACCCATAATGTGTAGACTCCTTCATCTGTTTCACAGAGCTACAAGAGCCTTGTCCAAAAATTAGTATGTAAACCCTGTCCAGTTGAAATTACTCGATAAATATCTGTAGAATGCCATTGTTTGTCCAGGAAAATACAAAATGGATTGTTAGAGCCTTGGAAATGATTGACAGGGTCTACTAAAGGTGCTATTTATTTCTTGTAAAAATAGGCTTTTTGTTTTCCACCTAATCTACTTAGTCCACCTGGGCAGGTGGACTGAAGCCAGTGATGTATATCAGAGAAGTAATTGAGGTGACATGGGGTCATTTGGGCTGGAGAAAAGACTTCATTTGTGGTTGTGGAGTGGATGGGGAATTCCCCACACTGCTTCTGTCTCCCTAATGAGGTTCTGGGCACGAGAGGTGAACTTCATCGGCAACAGGAGCTTTCAAAGGGCACCTCTGACACCTTCTCTGCCTTTGCTTTGCGTTTCAGAGTGGTGCTGTGGAGTGCCGGCGGATGTCCTGTCCCCCACTCAACTGTTCCCCAGACTCGCTTCCTGTGCACATTCCGGGCCAGTGCTGCAAGGTCTGCCGACGTAAGTGTTCACTGAGTGTTGGAGTAGTCTTCTGTGCTTTCAGGGCTACATATTTTCCTCTGTGTTTTTAAGACCCAATGAACTGACATTGAAGAACTGAAGGTATGATATTTCAGTTACTACATTGCAACAGATGCTTTACACAGGCTTTTTCCTTATTCATAAATGCCTTCCCATGTACCCTTATCACTCGCCGTGCTTCCGTGTGGAGAAAACTGGGTACAGGGACTAAGGTGCCCCCCAACCCCCAGGCTCAAACACCTGGCTGGGCTTGATGGGTGAATTCACAACCCCAAGTTCATGTGATTCAGTCTTTTAAATTGGGATGATCAAGCAAAGGGCCAGATTTTATATTTTGGTTTTCTGAGGTTTTGGACACATTCTCCTGTTATTAAGCAGACTTGGTTAGGAAATTCAGGATGAAATTCAATTAAAATGCTGCAGCACTTTCCTTCAGTGTCAGCCTATCTAAGTAATAATGATTAGAAATCCCTTTTCATCTGTGCTGCAAAGGGTGCTTTCAAATGAAATAATAGAGTGAGCACAAGGCAATCTGTGGGAGCCAGAGGACCCTGCATATGTGCGCTGTGTGCCGGGCACTGTGCTTCTGGTCAATGGATTGATTTCTCACAGCAACTTATATTTTTAGCACTCTATTTTACAGAAAGTGCAGGTTAGAGATGTAATTTATGGAGGACACAAGCTAGTGAGCTCTCAAACTTGATTTACTGACCCCAAAACCTGCAGATTTTTCATCAAACCACAACATCTTCTACAGAAAAGATGATTCTACTTAGAAAGGTGACAATTGAGGTGGCCCGCACATGCCTGTAATTCCAGTGTTCAGGGCATGGAGGCAGGAGGATTAGGAGTTCAAAGCCAGCCTCAGGTATAAAGTAAGTTTGAGGCTAGCTTAAGCTACATGAGACCCTGTCTCAAGAAATACACCCCAAAACCTAAAAGCAAGCAAGAAAACAAAGAAATTTAGTATCCTGTGGGTAAGTGGCCTTTTAAATTTTAAGTTTTTGAGATTTTCATGCATAATAATGCATTTTATCATTTCCTTCCCTCTGTCTCTCCCTCTGACTCTTCCCACGTCCCTCACTCCCTCTCAATTCTGTGGCCTCTTCTTTAATGTCATTGTTACCTATATACATATATGTATACATGCACACACGAACAGTATCCTGTGAGAGTTACTTACTCTAGGGACAAGCTCCCTGGTAGGTTATCCAATCTCAAGGACTCTGTCCTAAAGTACATATGAACACTTCTGGGTAATTCTCAGCGTAAGTTTTTATTTTTCAACAAGAAGAGGCGTGTCAGCATCAGTAGCCCTTCTAAGCACTGTGCCTGATTTCTAGATAGGATTCCATCTCAGATACCAGTGCAAGGGGTTCTAGACGGTCTGGTCACACCCACTCCAATACTTAATAGAGTCTTTCAAATGAAACCTTTCTTCCTTGTCTTGTTATCATGGCTGGCATGCACTGGCAGGCATACTTAGAGCTAATAGAGAGAAGAACTTTGTAATTCCTGTTCCAGGGCTTCTGGATATGATGCCTGGGAATATAGGAGGTTTATGTGCTCAGACGTTGAATTGCAGTTGCAGCCAGTGATGGAAACATACTAGGTACTCCCCAGTCCCTGCTTTTTTTTTGATCTTGAGACATGGTTTCCCTGTAGCCCCAGATAGTTTGGAACTCACTATCTCATAGAGATCTGCCTCCTGAGTGCTGGTATTAAAGGCATGTGCTACCATGCCTGGCTGGTGTATTTTACCTTTTAAGGTTGTGATATTGTTTAAAACAATCAGCTGGGGAAAGAAGTTAAAAAGCTATAAGTGATTTTATTTTATTTTATTTTGTTTTTCTCCATTTTCCACCATGTTATTCATTATACATGGCAGAGTTATATAAAGATATTTTCACGCAAGTATATAGTGTCCCTTGAGCGTATGTCCCCCCTAACCTCTCCGCTCTCTTTCTTCTTCTTTCTCCCTGTATTGTCTCATATAAATGTATAAATACATATAAACAACCATGAACCATAAATGAGAGAAAACATAGCATTTGTCTTTCTGAGACTGGCTTAATGTGATTATCTCATTGCGTCATCTTCTTGCAAATGTCATAACTTCATTCATTTTCGTGGACGAAATAATTTTATTTTATTATTTATTATTTATTTATTTATTTATTTATTTATTTATTTGTCTTTTTGAGACAGGGTCTATCTGTAGCCCCAGCTGTCCTGGAAATCACTCTGTAGACCAGGCTGGCCTTGAACTCACAAAGATCCGCCTGCCTCTACCTCCCAAGTGCTAGGATTAAAAGTGTGCGCCACCACGCCTGGGCAGGGATGAAATTATTTTAAACAAACTCAAGTCCATCATTCTGAGTCCCTCACACACCTCTGAGAATATGGAAAGTGCTGCCTAGACATGGAAGGAATCAGTGTTTTGTGTTTTAACATTTTAATTTTTCTTTTGATTTTTTTTTTGAAATAAAAAGTCCTACCCTCATTTTATAACATTCCACAGCTCAGTGGAAGATGAAGATAAAGATAGGAAAGCTTATATTTCTGTGTGTTGCTTACTTGGAAATTAACTATTCAATATTTAATACCTTTAGTTTTTATTTATTTTTTGTGTAGTGAGGTCATGCTGTGTGATTTTATATCCACTTTGCTGACTTCCGACATTACTTAAATAGACTCCCATATTTTTTTCTTTTTTTCTTACTCCCCTATTTTCATAGGCTGGGATTCTCATTTTATCATGCCCACTGTTTAGCTGTTGCACAGCCATTTCTCAGTTATTAAAAGTCTAGGTTGTTTCCCACTTTTTACTATTATATAATTCTTTAATAATGTGCTTTATATTAAACCATATTTTTGATTATCATTCATTTTGAAGTTCTTTAAGGTATATACCTATTGAGCTCAAAACTGGTATTTTCAGGGCTTTTTTTCCATTTCTTTATTTAGTGTGCATGTGTGAGCACACACGCACATGCGTCTGTGTGTGTGTGTGTGTGTGTGTGTGTGTGTTCATGTACATGCCACAGTACATGTATGGGGCATCAGAGGACAACTTGCAGGAGTTGCTTCTTCCTTTCCTCCCATTAGTTGGGTCCTGGGAATTGGACTGAATGCAGGTCATCAGGCTTGGCAGCTGAACCTTAATCTGCTGAGCCTTCTCATGGCCTTTTGGGCCTTTGATACATGTAATTAAATTGCCTTCCATTTGATATAAGGGAGACAGCAGCTTTTCTTTATTCTAGTTCATTTGAGATTTATCAATTTTCAGCAATATTCTTGGAAGTTGCCCAGTTTGCCAACTGAAGTATCAAGATGTTAACACATGCGCCAACTGCAGTATCAAGGTTCTCTTTGTGTTGTTTTGGGTTTCTGTGGCATTCAGAGTAAGTTATTTAAGTGGAACTAATAGTCCCAGTGACTCTGTTATCTGCTCAGCTCAGAGTTTAATAAAGTAGGAATACAAATAAATTATTAAAAACACTTCTCAGAAAATAATAATTCAGCATATCTCTAGTAATTATAAAGTTGGGATCTATGGCCTGCAAGACTTTTTATTTCTTCCTAGATTTTTAAATATTTTTTTATTTTTATTTGTTTTTTATGTGTTTGAATGTACTGTCTGCATGTAGGTTTGTGCACCCATGTCATGCAATGCCCTGGAGGTCAGAAGAGGGTGTTGGATTCCCCTGGAACTGGAGTTAAAGACAGTTCTCAGCCACCATGTAGGTGCTGGGGATTGAACCCACCCAGGTCCTCTGCAAGAGCAGTCGGTGCTCTTAACTGCTAGGCCATCTCTCCAGTCCTCTTTCTAGATTTTTTAAAGCAGAAATATGTTTTAGGCAGTTTCTGCATTGTGTATATGAAATACTGGTGAGGAGCTCCCTTCTCTATGTCAGAGACGCTCTCACTGAGCTACAGGCATGTTTTCAGTATCCAAAGTTGCAAGCACAATAACATTGCTGTTAATATGTGCATACATATGTTCTAGGGAAACTTAACAGCCAACATCTTGGGAGGTATTTACCAATGAGCAGGAGTTTGCTAGGTGCCCAATAAGAACACGATGCTAGAACAACTGCACAGGTAAAATAATGGAAGTAAGCACGTATGTGGTATTGGCATATAGAAGTGAAGTGTTTTTTTTTTTTTTTTTTGGTCTGTTTGAACAGTGTCTCCCTAGAACCCCAGCTGGCCTGAATTCACTTATGAGACCAGCTGGCCTTGAACTCACAGAGAGCCACCTACCTCTGCCTCCTGGGTGCTAGGATTAAAGGCATATGCAACCATGCCCAGCTTAAAAGTGAAGTTTTTTTTAATGTATTAAGATTTTTGTGCATTTCTTATAGTAGATCTTTTTTTTTTTATATTTTTTTTTGTTTTTTTTAACCCTTCCTCCTCTAAGCCCACCCCCACCACTTGATTTCAAGTGTTCTGTCATTTTGTTAAGTCCTGTCTGGTTAAGCATGTGTACCCAGATCTTGCTCAACTCAGTGCAAGTTTTAAAGTAGGGTCATGCCATACACAGAGAGGGACTTTAAAAAATATTAGTATTTTATTTATTTATTTATTTTAATTATTATATATATACATATGTATTAAAGTATATATATATATATATATATATATATATATATATGGACTTGTGCACATGAGTGCATTATCTGAAGAGGCCAGAAGAGGATGTCAGATTGTCAGATAACCTGGAACTGGTGAGGGGTTGTAAGCTGCCCCAGGTGGTGCTGGGAACTGAACTTGAACCCTCTGCAAGAGCAGTGTACTCTCTTAACCACTGAGCCATCTCTCCAGCCTAGAAAAGAGCTGGGGCCAGGGTGGGGCCTGCGGTTTGAACATCTTCCAGGTGGGGATGATGAGGTCATCAGTCAGGCACTGCTAAGGAGATGCAAGGAATGGACAGGAGTGAGTGACAGCCAGAGTTGTGGCCACAAGAATTGTTTTGTGTGAGCATGTGTGAGGCAGCTGTGGCCAAGTTTTGAACAAGAGCCTGTGAGAACCACACAACGTGATTCTCAGAGACAGGGCAGAGGGAGGTGACCATTTTGTAGAGTGATGCTTTCTGTCTGGCATGTGTGACCTGGAGATGCTTTAGGGACACCTTGTTTGATCTGGATGTCTTGCTCAGAGAGGGGATATTGGAAGCTCAGGCTGTGAATTAGCTCATGGAGGGAGGCAGAATCCTTTGGTGTCCAGACTCTGTGATCTGCCACCTGCTTTGCAGTGTAAAGCAGAGTGCTGACTTTCACATTCCAAGACACCAAGTATGCATGGAAGAATGCGGTGTGTACAGGGTACTGGAATCTAAATGCAGACAGAGTAACCTCATATTTGCATCTGACAGGGGCATCAGAAGTGCTACCTGCCAGTTGTTTACTCAGTCTGCACCCAAGTGGCAAATGTGTCCAGTCCTTGTGCTCAGGAAATCAAGGCCAAATCCGAAGGGCCAGATGTCTGTGAGCACAAAAGATACAACTACATACCCATCTCTGACTCCTCCGTACATTTGATTTCTGACACCATAGAGAAGTGTGTGGTGGTACTGGCTTTCAATTTCATGGTTGGACACTGTGAAATAGCCTAGTTTGCATGTCCCCGATGTGACGTGAAGGGCTCCAGGTATCCATTTACATCTCTGCTCACACTGAAAGCTGTTGAAATGAAGTCCCCAGTGCCCAGCCAAAGCAGCAGAGCCTGACTCACCTTATGCTTGAATTTCCTCGGACATCAAAAATAAGCTTTTTGGTTACAGATCAAGAAGTTGGATAATGAGGACTGACGTTAGACATATGGACGGTACTGCCAGGGAAGGAAGGGGTGCTGCCAGAGAACTGGGGTGAGCCCGAGAAGGCAAGGAGAGGTCTCCAGTGGTAAGGGGCAGTTTCGTGGATACCCAGCATCATTGTCCCCATATATGTGGTCTGCCACAGCCCAGCCGCAAGGTGGAGGCATACAGTTCCACACTGACATCATTTGCTACCCACAAAGGACCCTGTGATGTCCATGAACTCTTAATTTTTATACTAGGCTGGTGGATCTGGGGACGGACGTGTCCTTGAATGTGGGATAAACAGCCAGGGATTCCTTATCTCCCGGTAGGGCTTCTGGGCGAGTCTGCCAAGCAGGAAGAAAGGAATCAGGCCCCTGTTTCCAGGTAGGCGGTGAGTGTGTTAATACCTTTGTGGAGTGGCAAGGGGCCAAGGAGAAGGCGAAGGAGGATTCTGCCTTTCCCAGCCTGTGCCAAGAAGCAGATGGCGGGGTGACAGCAGTGCATTTAGCAGACCTGTCACTCTGGAGCTAGCTACCTTGCCAAGTTGGCAGCAGCTGTGCTTTGGAGTATGGGAATGTTTTACAGAGGAGTTCCTGGCTCTTGGAGATGTGAACTTCCCATGCAGTGGGAAATTCAGACTGTCATTAGGACCCATGAGTCACAGTCAATGGATTTATGTAGAAGACTGGGCCTTAAATGATGATCAGGGGTAGGTTAATTATTCCTTTAATGAATAAATGAAGGGAAGGAATTATTTAGAGAATTGCATAGATTCTGTATTTTGTTGTTGTTGATGTTTTTGTTTTGAAACCTTTGGATGTTTGAAACAGCACTGTGAACTCCTAGGTGGTGATTGGAAAATCTGGCTTTGGGTAGATCTCATAAGCTCTAAAAGTATTCATTTTTTTTAACCAACAGTCAGCTCAGAGAGGTACTGAGCTTGGAGCTTATCTGCATTATGCATCGTCTGGACTGTCATGTTGGTGACAGGCAGCAGGAGAGATGTAATTAAATGCATCATTAAGGTACAGCATGGTATCCGCTCAGTTAGGGTCCAAAGCACAACACAGGGCAGTTAAACAATGTTTAGATCAAGAACAACTCCTTGGGCCTGGGTGATTCTCGGCCTGTAGAGTGCCTACTGCTTAGGTATGAGGACCTGGTTTACCTCCAGAAGCAACAGAAAGCTGGGAATGGGGACATGGTGGCATGTGCCTGAAACTCTAGCCCTGGGGTATGCGCAGAGACAGGAAGATCCCTGAAGCTCTGGCCAGGCAGCCTCACCAAATCAACGAGTGTCAGGTTCAGTGAGTTAACCTTCTGAGAATATGAGAGCACATGCCAAGCTTCAGGGCTCCAGAGAAAGTGTAGCCAGAGCATGCATCCATGGAGGTGTGAATGTTTGGGTCTGTGAATGGCAACACAGGAAGTGAGAACCTTGAAGTTGGGGGATGAGGACGAGCCACCTGAAGGGCCTCAGTACTAAGGAAGGATCATGAACTTTATCCTGAAGGCATCAGAGGCTCCTAATGGTTTTAAGTAGAGTCTCCTGTTCAGAAGCTAATTATGTCCCTGTGTTGTACTGGATGGACTGGAGTGGACTGCGAGTGGAAGGAGGAGCTTCTGCTGGTGCTGAAGGATAGAGGGATGGCTTGAGTGAGGACGGTGTCAGAGTGGGGAATGTGTAAGATGGCTCGCCCTGAGAGCCTGAAGAGGAAGCACTGTTAGGATTTGATTACTGTTTCGGCAGAAGATCCAGTAAGACGAAGGAGTTGGACGTCCCAGGTGTCAAGCTGAGGATGCCAGGGTGGATGGCAGTGCCAGTCATGGGGAAGAGAACGCTAGGGTGCGTGCAGGGCTGGGTGGGGTTGCTGTAGGCTAAGCAGAGTCTGCAGTGGAGATTGTCTCATGATCCAGTAAGAGAGACAAGCAGAACCAACACGGATGGAGGGCCAGAGTCAAAGCAGATTGGATGGCAAAATGGTCACAGCGAGGTCTGTGTTCTCCCCACAAAACCTTGCAATGGCGCTCTGACATGCTCGCTCTGTGTTGGGCAAAGAAGCCGGTGCCTCATGCCATTTTACCAAGCCTTTGTTAGAGACAGGCTGCCCAGGAAGGGGACCTGACGTTGGCCAAGGTGGCCCTCCATGGCCCAGCTAGGATCCCCGATACACAGTCAGCCACTGCTGTTGGTTGAGCCAGCTCCAACAGCTCTAGGAGTTTGTTCTTTGTCACAGAGGCTTCTCATGGTGTCCCCCAGCATGGACCCCAGAGAGGTGCTGTGTCCTTTAACCAGTGTCTCTCAACTTTTCTCTTTCTGTGGCTCAAAAGAAGGGTCTGGACCAGTTGCTTCTAAGGCTCTATAGGAATGAACATTTCATGAAAATGACAGGATGAAATTAAGAAACTACCGGATTTAATCAACTCAGTTTAATTACTTATTTATTTTTTTCATTTTTTAACAATAAGTAATAATTTATGAATACAAGCATCCTTCATGTAAAACCAGTTTGCAAGAAGTTGTGCCCAAACCCACACAGCCCATGGGTCCCACCATCCAGCAGGGGGGGGGCTTGTATGTACAATCAAGTTGATCAAATGAGTGTCCAGGCTATATTGCTGTAGTTTCACCATTCACCCCAATCACAGCCCTTACATTCTATCACACCCCCTCTTCAGTAGATTGTTCCCTAGGCTTAGAAAAGGGGCCTAGAGTGGACGAGAAGCAAAACAGTCTACTTTCTCTGGAGCTGTTGTCTTGGACTCTGGTCAATTCTGGCTGTTTCCTTTCATGGGCTGACAGTTTGTCCAGGAATAACCTTTCAATTCTACTAATGAAGCTAATCACCTCAGTTTTGACAGATATAGAAACAGAGGGGCTGGGTAGTTAAGTGGTTTTATGGAAGCAAAAGGAAGTTAGACTGCATGCATGTTTTTGTTTCTCCAGAGACCCGGGGCTGACGGGTCCTTTGCTTCCTGTTTCTCCTCAAGTAGCTGCAAAATCTAGTGGACTCAAAGTGGGGTCACACCGAAGTGACACATTCTGCACTTGCTTATCGTGAATCAGCAAGTTAAGTCAAGGCCTGAGCCTCGGTGGAATCTAAACTGAGCTTCTGTTTGTCTTTGACATTTTCTGCAAGGCTGAGTTTCAGTTCTTTCCCTTCCCCTTAGCCCGCTCAGCTCGCCTTCCCAAGGCTGGCTGTTTATCCAGTGTGTGAAGGTGGTGATTGGCTGGCTAGCTTGTGTTTCTCAGATGAATGAATGCTGTAAGAACATCCAGGTTCAGGATACTAACCTCTCATGATCACAAGGAAGTACAAGTGGAATCCTTGAGGTGAAATTCTGATGAAGAGAACATACGTGAGCCTCCTCTCACCCAGAGGCTCGCTTTATAATTGGGCTGTCTGCATCAGAACTACTGTGGCTGGGCTGAGGAGATGGCTCTGTAGCTAGAGGGCTTGCAGTGTGAGCAGGAAGACCTAGGACCAGATTCCCAGCACTCAGGAGAAGCTGAGCATGGCCTTGTGAGCAGGACCTAGGATCAGATCCCCAGCACTCAGGAGAAGCTGAGCATAGCCTTGTGCATCTGTGATACCAGCTTCAGGGAGACACACACACACACACACACACACACACACACACACTCTCACACCCCTGGAGGTCACTGTCACCTGGCCTAGTTGAATCAGTGAGCTCCAGGTTCAGTGAGAGACCCTGCTTCAAATATTAAAGAGGAAGGGCTGCAGAGAGGGCTCAGCAGTTGAGAGCACTGGCTGTTCTTGCAGAAGACCTGGGTTTGCTTCCCAGCACCCACGTGGTGGCTGTCAACCATCTGTAACTCCAGTTCCAGGGGATCTGACGCCCTCTTCTGTTCTCTGTGGGCATTGCATGACATGGGTATACTTAAATACATGTAGGCAATATATACATAAAATAAAAATAATAAATAAGATATTTTAAAAAGTAAAGAGGAGAGCATACCTAGCACACACACACAGGCACACACATACACACATATGTGAAAAGAAACCCCCAAACATAGAACCTATTGTTGATTGGGTTCAGTGGAGGTGGGGTCGCTCCTCTCGTTTTAACCTCTTCTCGTGACAGTTCACCCCTCAGTTTCCCCAGCCACTTCCACGCTGAGCTCATCACAGGTTCTTTGGCATTGGATGGAGCCTCTGACATCCTTCTGTAGCACAGCATGAAGGCCTGACCTAGTTTTCTGCTTCATTACAGCAAAATGTATCTATGGAGGCAAAGTTCTTGCAGAAGGCCAGCGAATTTTAAACAAGAGCTGCCGAGAATGTCGGGTAAGTTTATCTTGTGATCCTTGTCCTTCTGAAAAGTGGATCGATGGACGTGGGGTGTTCCTAAGTGGGGCATGTTGGCTCGGGTGGGTCTGTGAGAGGCAGAACTGGTTCACTGGAGTAGAGGATGGGGATGACCGGTCATTGTTTCTGTGCAACTAACTTGTGGCCAGGTGGGTCAAGTAGCCTAAGAATCCGCTGTCACGGGAAGGGACTGAGGGGGAAGGGGAACTGGGAACAGCTGTGGATGGAGAAGTTGGCAGGTGGCCTCGAGGAAAGGTTTTGGGTAGTTGTTGGTGAGTTGGCCTGATGCTGGCTCTGACAGTGCCAGGTCTACTCTGAAGTGGCCGGCATACACTAGTAATGCTCTCTGCCTGCTGTTCACTGCCCCGCCGCCATGAACCAAGACATGAGGAACCATACACATCGTTAATCATCCAGCAAACACACATCAGCTGGGCTTTCAGAACAAGTTGTCTTCAGAGAACCTGCAACTTAGTGATGGACTAGAAAACAAATCTGTAACATAGTGAGGCGTTTTATTTAAAATATTGAGTAGGCTGAAGGGAAGGAGGGCTTAGGGTGGGGACAAATGGTCTGCAAAAGCTTTCTTGAAATAAAGTTCTGGTCAGGCTTGGAAACCATACATGGCTCTTTGGGGGAGAGAATTCCAGGCAAAGAGGAAGAAGGGTGAAGGGCTTCAGACGGGAGATTATCTGGTATGTTCTAGGGCCATCCTCGTCACCAGGGTCACTGAGCAGATCCAGCCATGTGAAGGGCAACAGCAAAATAAACTTTTGGGGACTAGGGTGATGTCTCAGTGGGTAAAGATCTCCAGCACCCATGTAAAAGCTGGGCGTAGCTGTGTGGAGCTGTAGCCTGGTGCTGGAAAGATGGAAGTGGGCAGGTCCCTGGAGCTCCCTAGCAAGCCCCTGAAGGGAAATCAGTGCGCTCCACATCTGCTCAGAGACCCTGTTTCCAAAAAAAGGAAGGACATCTAATGTCAACCTCTGGCTTCCACACAAAAATGCAAATACTTGCATGTGTACACTCATGCACATGCATGCACGCATATGCACACACATGCACACCCCCACTAAAACAAAGGAAAGGTAAATATAGAGATAATTGGGGCAAGATCATTCAGGGGCCAAGAAGGAGGATCTTAGCTGGGCATGAGGGCATGTGACTTTTATCCCATCATTTAGGAGGAAGAGGGCACCAGATCGCTGGTGATCGAGACCAGCTTGGTGAACATAGTAAGTTTGAGGTCAGCTAGGGCTACAAAAAAGCACCTGCCCCATAATGACAGTTAGCTCATTCTGTTCATCTATATGTCCTTATTAAAGTCAACAAATAGCTGTTTGGCTTCTACTGTATAGCAGGTGTACTCTAGGATGTAAAATATGAAAGACATCTTTTATTGTTTTATGAAGTATTTTTGAAGCACCTGCTCTATATTGGGCACAGAGTGAAACACGAGGACTAGAGGTGAAAGATGTTGGTTTCCTGACATGTAATATGTAATGAGGAGGTGTGCTGGATAGCTTTAGTGTCAACTTGACACACCTGGGTTGAGGGAGCCTCAACTGGGGAATTGGCTCCATTGGACTGGTCTGTGGCCATGTCTGTGGAGTATTGTCTTGATTGTTGAGCAGTGTGGGAGGGACCAGCCCACAATGAGTGGTACCACCCTCGGCATGTTGTTCTGTACCGTATAAGAAGGTAGGCTGGGCATGAGCCAGGGGAGCAAGCCAGTGAACAGCATTCCTCCATGGCCTGTGCTTCAGCTCCTGCCTCCAGGTTCCTGCCCTGAGTTCCTGCCTTGGGCTCACTAAGTGATGAACTGTAACTCAGGAGATGTGATCTGAATAAACCCTTTCCTCCCCACGTTGGTGTCAGTCAGAGTGTTTTGTCACAGCAATTGAAGACAAACTTGAACAGGAGGAGAGGCAGGCATGCGGAGTTCTTGTGAACATGGTCATCTTTGTCTTCTTGGTCAGTCCTTCATGCTGTGAGGACAGGGTACAGTCATGGAGTCCATCTCTAAGCCAAGCAGGGCTTCCTGAAGGTGCCTGCTGGTCTTCACCAGTAATTGTTTCCTAGGCTTTCGAGGGTGAAGGCACATGGCAAGCATAAACCAGCGAGAAGCACCCAGGGCCGGAAGGAAAGGGCACCATGAGGAATTTGACTTGGCGAAGTTGTGGGGTATATATGGGGGGGGGTGAAGAGAACTGAATCTGGACAGGTTCATGGAACAGGTGGGAAAGCATCTACCTTCAGCTTGACCTTCATGGAAATGAGACCACAGCCGGTGCATGTGCACACATGTCATGGCTGCTGTGCATTTTCAAGGTCATTGAAGCAGCAGTGAAAGAAGGGGTAGGAAGCGGGTTTGGATAATTACAGACAGGGAGTGATGTGGTCCCCGCCCAAGGCAGTGATGAGGAAGATGAATGAGGTGGGGGGGCGTTAAGAACTACATGGAAGACAGAGAGTCTTGGTACATGATCACTCTGAGTAATCAGGATTGATGCTGATCTCAGCATGCCTGAAATGTTCAAAGAGAGGTCCAGGATCTATTTTTGTTTATAAGGAGCAGAAACCTTTGTGGGTGATATAGGCAAAAATGGTCATTTTATTGGATGCAGTTTTAGGACAGTCACAGAGTCTCTAAAATCTAAAAGACCCTGGGTCTAGGCAGAGACCAGTAGATCCCGGAAGTCGGGAAGCAAGGACCATATTGTGACAATCACTTTCTTATCATCTCCATGGTCCTTGAATTCTTTTTTTTTTTTTTTTTAATTAATTTTTTTTCCTGGCTGAATTTTTAAAATTTATTTTTTTTATGTTTATTTTTTAATTGATGCTTTGTGTATTCATACATCTTTTCCAATTCAGTTCAGCATATATCCCTTTCCTTCCCCCCACCCCACCCCTACCCATCCCTGATCATGCATTCTGCCATCACTTTTCTGCATCTTTCTCTGTTTTTTTTTTTGTTTTGTTTTCATTTTTTTTAACAATAAGTGATAATTTGTGAGTACAAGCATCCTTCATGTAAAACCAATTTGCAAGCATTTGTGCCCAAACCACACAGCTCATGGGGTCCCCACCAACCAGCAGTGGGGGCTTGTATGTTCAATCAAGTTGATTCAAATGAGTGTCCGTCTATATTGTTGTAGTTTCACCATTCACCCAATCTCAGCCCTACATTCTACGCACACCCCATCTTCCTCAGATTGTTTCCTATGCTTAGAAAAGGGGCACAGGTGGATGAGAAGCAAAATAGTCTACTTTCTCTGGAGCTGTTGTCTTGGTCTCTAGTCAATTCTGGCTGAGCTCTCTCCTTGGAGGAATAACCCACGGCTGATGCCACAAGCTTACATCCTCTAATGGTTAGGAGATGTTATAAGCCACAGGAAGACCCTGTCATACTTAAGAGAAGAAAATGTAATTCATGGATTAACATACCATCCAAACATCTGTGTCTAAACCAAAGTAACCTACCATAACAATTAGTACTGTTTACCTATATATCTAATTACATGTGCTTCATTAGTAGGATCGAAAGGTTATATATTATACTGTTTAAATACCTATATATCTAATTGCGTGTGCTTCATTAGTAGATCCTTGAATTCTTTAAACAAGATTTAAGGGCCGGAGATAGTGAATTTCACAAAGCTTGGGTCTGATGCCCACTACCCGTCTGTTCAGGGTGAGGAAGAAGCCAGCTTCTTCAGCCTCTGTGTAAGGACCTTGTCTCTTGGAGTCACAGTCCTACTAACTCTGTAGGCAGTGGAGAAGGCATTCTGAGAAGTGGGGAACAATAGAAGCTGTTCAGACAGGTTGAGTTGGAAAGTGCTTTAGCTATCAATTGTTATGAAAGTGACTCACTAAAACTTAGTATATTGGCTCAAATTCTAAAAGTTAATAATTGGCTAAATCTATCTGTCTGTCTGTCTGTCTGTATCTATCTATATATCTATCATCTATCTATCCATCCATCCATCCATCCATCCATCCATGCATGCATGCACAGAGACAATTTGTGTGGGGTGTGGTGTGTATACACATGCCCATAGACATTCAGGTGTCAACCCTCAGGCACCTTCCACCTTGTGTTTTTGAGATGGTGACTCAGCTGGCTTGCTGGCTTGCTGGCTTGTCCCCGCCTCTCCAACACTGAGAGTCCAAGTGTACAGCATCATACTCAGCTTTCTCCATGGGTTCTTAGAGTTGAGCTCAGGCCTTCCTGGCAAGCACTTTACTCCACAGTCTAAAATCAATGCTTTTTCATTATTACTTATGGTTATGGGTATTTGTTGGAGTTGATGGGCGGATCTCACTGGAAGTCTCATGTGAGAATGCCTTCTTTTGGCTGTTGGAGCTAGAAGCTTGTGAAGTCTTTGCAAGGCTGGATGTTGGATATCCAAGAGGATTCTTTATATGTGTAGGAGGAGACATGAATAGCTCTCTTTCCCTCTCTCTCCCCCTCTCTCCCTCTTTTCTCTCTCCCTCTGTCTCTCTCCCCTCTCTCCCCCCTCTTGCTCTCTCAATCTCTCTTCCTCTCCTCTCTTTCTTTCCCTCTCTCTCCCTCTGTCTCTCTCTCCCCTGACTCTGTCTCCCTTTCTCTCTCCCTCTTTCTCTCCCTCCCCCTCTCTGTCTCTCTTTCCCTTCTCTCTCTCTCTCTCTCTCTCTCTCTCTCTCTCTCTCTTTCTCTCTCTTTCTCCTCTTGTCCCTCTCCTTTACCCTTGGCTACTTGACTATCTTGGGTTCTCTTGTTGCATACTGGTCTCAAAAATTTCTCCACGGAGACTACGTTTCCTCAGAACAGACCCTCTAAAAGATCAAGGTAGACGATCTAGTGCTTCCTGTCATCTAGTCTCCAACGTTGTACCACTTCCTCTTAGCTCTATTATTTCTAGACAACCAGCTCAGATCTGTCATATAGAAGGGTGAAATGAAGGCTTCAACACCTGGAGGCGTGATTTGTCAGGGTGTCCTTGGAGATCGGCCTCTACAGAAAGACCTTCTGAGACATTTTCTGCTTGACAGCACCATGTGCTCTTGGGTGGAATTTATTAACACATTAAGTAATTCATTCCATGCTTAGAAACCTTTAGCAATCAGTCTGCTTATTCTTATAATGAAATATTTTATTGAAAGATCAAAAATCTGCAATTATGTGGACTTGGAGAAGGCTCAGATCCCCTCTCTTATGCCCCACTAAGGGTGTGTAGTAAGAGGAGCTGCTCAGAGTGTAAATTTAGATGAGGAAGATAAATGAAGCCTTCACAGTTTGAAGGCTTCTCCTCACCACCTTGCCCACTCTAATGGAGAAAGAGTTTTCTAGGCAGGACTCCCAGTCCTAGAGGAATGTAGATGAGGCCAACTTCAGTTTAAAAAGTTGCTCTGATGTTCTGAGCTGAACTGCCTGACCAGACATCTCTCTCCTGCCCAGCATTAGCTGAGAAAATTGAGCCAAATTAAAGTACTACTTACCTATTTAGTTTAAGGTTATCGATTTACTCTAAGGTAAACATGCAGTAAAGACCTTGTGTTGAAGCTCATTTATTCTTCGGTGGTGATGAGGGGCTGGGGCAGCAGGAGGAAAGGGCAGGCAGAAGGAAATGGAGGGGGAAGCAGGCAAGCAAATGCCTTATAGAGCATCCATGGCTCCCAGCAAAGCGTCGCTGGCTTTGTGAGGCATCTCCAGAGAGGCCGATGGAACCAGAGTGTGTAGAATAGACTAGCTTTGCAAGTGCTTACTTACATTATTTCATTTTCTTTTCACCACATCCTTAGGGCAAAGGAAGAAATGTGTTTTAAAGATTGAACAGAATGAGGCATCTAGAGATTTACACAGCTTTCCATGAGATGCTGAGGAACGAAGCTTAGATATCTTTTTTTTATGGGGGTTAGGGAAAAAGTCTTCCTAGGTAGGCAGGTGTGGTGGTGTGGTGGAAGGATCACTAGTTTTTTTTTTTTTTTTATAATGCTTTTATTGATGTTTTGTGTATTTCAGACATTGTCATTTCTTTTTTGTTTTTCTCCGCAGAGGTCAGAGTAGGGTGTGTTGGACTCCCCTGGAACTGGAGCCAAAGGCGGCCCTCAGCTGCCACGTGGGTGCTGGGGACCGAACCCGGGTCCTCCGTAAGAGCAGTCAGTGCTCTTAACTGCTAGGCCATCTCTCCAGCCCCCAGACATCATCTCTCAGTTCAGTTTAGACATATTCCCCTTTCCCTTCCCCCACCCCACCCCATCCCAGATCATGCACTCTGCCATAACTATCCTGCATCTTTCTCTCAGTATTTTTTTATGTTTAGGAATTCACATTTTCCTCCTTTAATTTTATATTGCTCTAAAATATGAATACATATGATTGCTAGTTTAAAATGTCAACTTGTAGGGCTGGAGAGATGGCCTAGCAGTTAAGAGTGCTGTCTGCTCTTGCAGAGGACCCGAGTTCGATCCCCAGCATCCACATGGCTGCTGAGAACCATCTGTAACTCCAATTCCAGGAGAACTCCAGTTCCAGGGGAATCTGACGCCCTCTTCTGACCTCCGCTGCATTGCACGACACGGGTGCACAAACCTACATGCAGACAGTACATTCATACACATAAATAAATAAATAAAATAAAATAAAATAATTACAAAATAAAATAAAATGTCAACTTGATACAACCCACAATCACCTGGGAAGAGTCTCAGTGCAGGAATAATCTATTATCAGGTTGGCCAGTGGTGGTGTCTGTAAGGGACTGTCTTGATTTTTAATTGACCTGGCCACTATAGGTGACACCATTTCATGAACTGTATAAGAGTGCAGCAGGCTAGCCCAGCATAGAATTTAACAAGCCGGCAGCATGGGCGTGTGTCTCTCCCAGTGTTCTTGTCTGTGGATAGGAAGCTTTCAGTTTCTGCCTTGACTTCCCCACAATAGTGAGGTGTAACCTGGGACTGTAAGCCAAGCAAGCCCTTCTCCCTGTTATGCTACTTTTTGGTCAGAGTATTTGTCCAAGCAACAGAAATGAAACTGGGAGAGATGCTTTCTCCTCAACAGACATTGAGTGTAGGCTCCCCAGCTTGGGGCAGATGCAGAGATGAGGTGGCCCTGAGGACGTCAGCACTGATCCATCCAGAAGCCCCCAGGCCTAGAATTTGGAGTAACCTCCCCCCCAACCCAGGAGAGGTGCATCACCGTATGGGTTGCTGAGTGAGTTAAATGGGGTAGAATGTGTGGATGGCAAAGTGGCGTTTGACACAAAGTAAGTTCTCAGTGAACACGAGTCATCCTCCTACGACCTTTCCTGCTTGCTTGGATATGGGGTGTCCCAGCCTCTGTAAATAGTTTCACTTCTGGGGTGGGGGATTGACTTAGCTTCTAAAGTCTTTGTTTTTCTCTTCTACCTTAGTGAAAACAGATGATTGAAGGCAATTCTACTCACTCTGCTCTCATCCTAGGAAGCATAAGCCATGATCCTGTCACTCACTAAGCTGGCCCCCTTAACAGAGTTAGTGGATGACTCCAGCGAAGCTCACCATTGAGACTGTGTCTCTGCTGTCATCAGAGATGATCAGAGTGCACGTTTGAGATCTGCAGAATATAGGGCATGGATGAGAAGGCCAGATTGCCTTAGTTGCATGGACCCCCGTCCTGACACAGAACACCATGTACCATCCCTCCATGTCTGCTCTTGCTGTATGCTTTAGAAATACATAGGAACAAAGTATTCCTTGCATGGGCATTGCCTCTGTGTGTGTGTGTGTGTGTGTGTGTGTGTGT